>CM034310.1:23411428-23774545 GCA_019925795.1 Dendrobium chrysotoxum | reverse complement strand
AACGGGAGTCGACTCCACCTCCCTCCTTCTTTCGCTTCCATGGATGATCAGTAATTGACCCCAAACATTGAAGTTCCTTAGCAAAACGAGTCTTAGAGACTCTATCTTTCCTAGGGCTAGATCTTCTTGGATGAAGAAGGAAAGTCTCAGAGAAAAACTTGAAAGGTATGTTGGAGAGATCACCATCCATAGATGCAACAACTTGCTTGGCTGAATCACTAACTTCCACACTAGTGACTTATAAGGAAGGGGGAGTAGCCTTCTACCCTCCAAGACCTGCAGTGGAAATCTTCTTCTTCTATCACTAACTCCTAGGCCCTTGAGCATTTTAAATGTTTTCTTATTTAGGTCTATGTCAAACAACATTATGTAATAACTCTATTATATAAATTTTTTTTTTCTAAAACCCCATTTATCCATAATCGCTTCCAAACAAATTTTTGCAATCGCATTGGCCAATCAAACTGAGGTCATAAGCAACGATTTTCACAGCTGCTAAAATCTCACAGATTATTTCCCCTTCAACGTCCTAGCCAACTCATTCCCTATTCTCCTGCTTCATGGACCACCCATCCTAGGTCTCCGTTCAAAGAGCAGCCATGATTGGATCTGCCCGTCCGATGCCGAATTCGTCGTCGCTCAAAGTCCTCGAAGCTAACATACAGCACGCAAACACACTAAGTCGAAACCGATGACCCATTCCTCTCTAATTATTTTTCTGTATCTTCTGCTTCAGCATGGCTGCCCTCTATTTTCTGGTTCAATTTTGCAGAACGTGGGGTTAATTACCGATTACAGATCAAATTTCTTGTCTTTCATAGTCTGATTTTTTTTTATTGTTTCACGGCAATTCGTGATCATGTGAAGTTTTAATATTTTTCCTAAATTTTTGAAGGAAGCTGAGTGACAGGAAATATGTTCATTCTCTTTATATTTTCGGCCTGTGATTTTGGTGGTTGATTAGGCTTTTATAAATTCGTTGTAGATTTTCTATTGGAATGTAGTTTTCTTTTTGTTTTTTTTGTTCTAGTTTCTCCAGGGAGACCTTTTTTTGTAAATGAAATCTACAGAGGACCTTTTCTGTGAACTTATATTGTTAATCCAATAGGCAATTAATAAGGCAGCTGCTGATTGGGGTTTGAAGTGTTTACATTATGAAATAAGTAAACCTATCTATTTGAATTTACACGTGCAGCATCTACTGCTCCTGCTGCTTGTTTTATATATCTTAGCGCATTTGAGTAGGGATATATCTCCACCTCCTGGACTGAAAATAGCTATGGAGATGCAAGCTGAGGCAGAGCAAAGAAAATATGCTCTAGTACTGGAGTCTGAAGGTGAAACTTGTTAAAATAAAAGGTTCATCTTTGGATTCACTAAATTTAAGTATCACTTGTTGTTGGAAGAACACTTAATATCTAGCTGTACATATATTTTTTATTTATTTTTTTGTTGCTGCTTATACCACTTGTCATATTTCTACATGTCTTTTCCTTGTTCCATTTTAGCAAAATAAAATGTGGTGCCTTTATCTGCCCTCTAATGCAAATAGGAGAGACACAATCAAATATAAACATTGCTGATGGGAGGAAAAGTTCAGTGATCTTGGAATCAGAAGCTGCAATGATGGGCCAGGTAAATAGGCCTAAATTAAGGTATGCTTTTTCCCTTATTACATTTTGTTAATTATCTTCATATATGCAAAGTTTAGATGAGTGCAATGCTGCTAATTTGTAACATTTTGGAATCCTGCCTGTGTAAGCTGAAAGAACAGAAGGAACAACTATGTATCTTACTCTCACAATGAGATCTCTCAGAATTTGTAAAACAAAACTCATCTCATTTTAAATTTTTTTTTTTTTTGGTATCTCCATATGTTAAGGTTTTTTATGAAGGTATTTATATGAAGTTTCAACGTTGTTCTTTAGGATTCATTTGGGGCGAGTTTTTCACTGTTTTTTAAAGCAATTTTTTAGGCAAAAAAATTAAATTTTTTATGCTGAAAAGCTGCTCTAAGAAGCAGCAAGAAAGCCGTCCCAAACGAAGCATTAGTAGGCATGCATCAATGTTGTTATATAATAAACTTGCACAACTTTCGATATACTATATATTTCATTATGATCCGGGCATTTATTTTATTTAATTTATATTTTGTTTAATGTTAGATGGACAAAACATCGATATTAGGGGACACCATTGATTATATTTCTTTTTCTCATAGTTGTTTTAGACATAAGATTATTTTCATCTATATCTCAGCAAAATTAAATAGTTCCCAAATTTTCACATTCTAAAGATTACAATTGATATTTATAATTAAGATAACATTAATTTATTGTAGATTTCCCTCATAATAATGGTGGAGTTTACAAAAAAATTCACAATCCTATTCTCTCATGGATTGCACGCTTCTTGCTCTAAGGTAAGATTTCATATTATGTATAATATAATGTTATTAGCAACTATCAGCTATGTAAATATCATATTTTGAATGTATATGGATTTGTCTTACTTCTTTCTTGATAACTCACTTATTGCATTCTTATTGAGAGATATTGCTTTGCTTGTTAGAATATGGAGCAGAGAGCAGTGATGAGCTCTGAAGATATAAAACAAGCTTTGGTTAGGAGTGCAGGCTGGCTTTTCTTCATAAACACTGTATTGATGTTAATTAATTTGATTTTAGCTGGAGGGAAAAGGTGATTAATATGTTAAATACTGTTTGTTTAAGTTTTTGTTTATCAGTTTTTTTTTTTTTCTGATGTGTATGATTGTGTTGATAAGAACAATACTTCATTCTGGGAAGCAGAATCAGAAGCAAAGGAAACTACTTTTAATACCGCAGCAGCTGCCACCGCATGACCTAATGAGCAGTGATGGTCGTCTTTTGAAGCTTTTACAGGCTTTCATTGTAGTACGTGGTGTGGTAAGAATATTTTTGTGTGCTGTTTGTGCTTTCTATAGTCGGCTGATCATATTACCTATATGATGCTTATAACTATTTCAATAAGCTAGTTGTCATATTTTAAAGGGCAATAAGCTCACGTATGTATCACTTTCAAAAAATAAAAAAAACTTATTCTTAATATTCTTAATTTCTATTGTAATTTGATTATAAAATTCAATTTTTTGGCATTATATATATATATATATATATATATATATATATATATATATATATATATTAATTGTGCTAGCTTTTAGCAGCGGATTTAACAGCTTCTAAAGCCTTCCTATAGCATCACTCATAAAACTACTGCAAAATTCTTTCCAATGAATGCAAATATAGTAGATTTGTAGTAGTTCCTAAATCGCAGCGAAGAAAATACTAGGTGTTTAAATAGCTGTAGTAGGTCAAAAAATGCTGTGAAAGCCTAATATTTTAGGAGTAATTAATACCAGAAAAATTTAATAAGAGAAAATTATTTATTTATGGATGTTTTTGTGTCGTTTTTGTGGCAAGCAAGCATAAAACATCTTTGAGTGTTCTCCAGTGCCATACCAATAACACCCTCTAAGAGATATTTTTTGTGTGTTCTATGAAAATCTTGATCCAATAGGGTTGTGTTTTGCAGAAATTATTACATACAACTTTTGCTCGTATATAGTCCATCTCTGACTTGCTAAACTGAGTTGTTCACTAAAAAATGCAACTAGCCTACCTTCTTGTGATAACACTGGACCAATGCCAACTAAAGAAGCGTTAGGGTCGATTTAAATTGCTTGTCGAAACTAGGTAGGGCTAGAATTGGAGTAGAAGTCAATGTTTCTTTGATTGCATCAAAACTTTTTTTTTTTGTTTCTCTATATCCCATTAATAAACTTTTGATTTCGAGCATTCACTCAAAGGGGCCATGAGGATGATGAATCCTCTTACAAATTTATAGTAAAAGTTTGCCAACCCATAGAAACTACATATATAATAATAATAATAAATAAATAAAAAAACATGAATTCGACCATTCTAAAATTGCATTTATCTTTTTTGGATCGACTTGCACTCCTTCATGAGAAATGATAAAGTTGAGAAATAGACTTGTGAAGTGGTGAACTCACGCTTTTGTGTATTGAGATATAATTTATGTTGTCTTAAAACTTCAAAAATAGCAGTTAAATGTTATATGCTCCTCCATTGTGTGGCTATAAATCAAAATGTTGTCGAAATAAACAACACACAATTTTTCCAAGGTTTAAATATCTCATTCGTCAATTGCATAAATGTCAAAAGGTGCATTACATAACACAGATGACATTACTTTCCACTCGCATAGTCCTTGGTGAGTTTTGAAGGTTGCCTTCCAATCGTTATCGAAATGAATTCAAATTTTGTGATACCCCGCTACGAAGATCTAGTTTAGAAAAGATACAGGTCCCAACGAGTTTGTCAATTAATTCATCAATTAGAGGTGCATGAAATCTGAACTGAACATTAATCTTATTGATAGTTCGGCTGTCTACACACATTCATAATGAGCCATCTTTCTTGGAAACAATAGAGCGGGAACTGAACATGGGCTTAAACTGCGTTGGATTAATTACTTTCTTAGTAAATCATCAACCAATTGCTGCAACGTCTCATGTTTCTTAGGAATCATACGAAGTGAGGTAAACTAGGAAGAATTGCACCCGGAACAAAGTTGATTTGATGTGGATGATCCATAAGGGAGGTAGCTCGGCTGGCAACTCTTTTGGCCCAATGGTCAAAAATTGCTATAAAAACTTGTTTAACTCCTGCAATTCCAATTGCTGCTCTCCCGTTCATTTCTATTAGCAGTAATGTAAAGGTCCAAACTCACGCTAAGAGTGTAGTAAGGTGTGATTGGATAAAATATGCATGGCTGCAGGAGTTATAGGTAAAGTAAGTATTAGATATAAAAGAATAAGTTAATTTCCTGCTATTGTAATATGTAATGAGGTGGCACTATTTGATTGGCTGTAATAGTTAAGTGCCAGGCTCTCTCATCTATATATAGATGCCTCAGGCTATATCCGTGGAGAAGAATAATAAAGATCTTCTTTCTGCTCTCGTATCTTTCTTTCTTCCTTGTTCTTCTCTATGTACAGGTGATACATGTTCTTCATGGTATCAGAGCGTGTGTGACTGATCTCTGGTTCCATGGCCAGCTCCGCTACCTCCCAGGTCGAAGAACAGGCAGCGCCAGCGTCGCCTACCGAACCAACAATTTCATCCATGTTAAAGTTTGTCATTTCTAATCTCAAAAATTTTTCCCCAACCCAACTCACAGTAGACAATTATCCGCTGTGGAGATCTCAGATCATCAATATTTTTCGTGCTAACGGGTTTGAATCATTTCTTGATCATACCATCTCCACTCCTGTCCGGATTCTCCACCAACCCGACGGATCAACTGTTCCAAACTCTCAATACAACAAATGGCTTATTACCGATCAAAATTTAGCTGCAGCCCTTTGTTCTACAATTTCTTCCTCTGTCCTTCCTTGCGTTATTAATCTTGAGTCTACCTCCGTGATTTGGTCCACACTAGCCACTCGTTTTCAATCAACAAATCGTTCGAAAGTCATCCAACTTAAAAACGAATTGCATAATATTTCCCTCAAGAACTCCACCATGATGCAATATCTCAACGATATCAAATCTTTAGTGGATCAAATAGTGCCACCTCATTACATATTACAATAGCAGGAAATTAACTTATTCTTTTATATCTAATATCGGACCAAATATCATGTCGATGGTTCGATAGCTAAGCACAAAGCTCGTCTTGTTGCCCTTGGAAATCATCAAGAATATGGGTTAGACTATACCGAAACGTTTAGCCCAGTCGCTAAATTACCTACAATCCGTATTCTCATTGCCGTTGCTCTCTTTCATAACTGGCCCGTCCAACAACTTGATGTAGCAAATGCCTTTCTTCATGGAAAGCTTTCCGAAACTGTCTACATGAAAAAACCAAAAGGTTTTGAAGATGCTTCCTACCACCCGGATTATGTCTGTCTGCTACACAAAGCTATCTATGGGCTCAAACAAGCTCCGCAACAATGGTACAATGTGTTCACATCTTATCTTATATCCATAGGATTCCATCACAGTAACTCTGATCCTTCCCTTTTTATTTTTCAACAATCTTCCAATCAGCTCTTCCTACTTATCTATGTCGATGACATTCTCGTCACGGGAAACAATCAAACTCTTCTTACTCATATTCTTGACCAACTCAATGAACAATTTTCCATGAAACATCCTGGAGCTATACATTCTTTTCTGGGTATTCAAATAAGTCACTACACTCCCCAATATTTTCTTTCCCAAAAATTATACGCTACATCCATTCTTCACACGGCTAATCTCACCAAATGTAATCCTCTTTCCAATCCTACGTGCACCAAGCTGCCATCTGACATTCCAAAAAACTCTTTCCTATCCGATCCTACTCTCTACCGAAAAATTACAGGTTCTCTTCAATATTTAACTCTCACCCGACCAGATATCTCATATAGTGTTAACATTCTATCGCAACATATGCACAATCCCCTTCCGCCGCATGTCTACCTACTCAAATGGTTTCTGCATTATATCAAAGGTATGCTTGACTATGGTCTGCCGATTACAAAATCTAATTTACTTCTTAAATCTTTTTCAGATGTCGATTGGGCTGGCGATCCAATTTCCAGGAAATCTACATCCGGTTTCTGTTCATTTCTGGGGGACTCCCTCAATTCATGGACTATTAAAAAATAACACACCATCGCCAGATCATCTACTGAATCCGAATACCGTGCCCTAGCGGCTCTCAATTCGGATGTCATTTGGCTTCGTAGACTCCTACAGAACTTTGGTATACCACAATAGCAACCAACTGATATGTATTGCGACAACACCTCCGCTATCGCATTGGCAAATAACTCAATTTTTTCATGCTCGTACAAAACACATAGAAATTGATCAACGGTTTGTTCGTGACCACATTCAAAATCGCAACATTCAACTTCTTCCAATCAGCACTATCAATCAGGTAGCCGACATATTTACAAAATCTCTTTCCACTCCGCGGTTTCAACACCTATGATCCAAACTAACGGTTATCAAAGATCCATCAGTTTGTCGGGGGATATTAGATATAAAAGAATAAGTTAATTTCCTGCTATTGTAATATGTAAAGAGGTGGCACTATTTGATTGGTTGTAATAGTTAAGTGCCAGGCTCTCTCATCTATATATAGATGCCTCAGGCTGTATCTGTGGAGAAAATAATAAAGATCTTCTTTCTGTTATCGTATCTTTCTTTCTTCCTCGTTCTTCTCTATGTACAGGTGATACACGTTCTTCAGTAAGCTCTGGATTATTTAGGCTTGGTAAAAGTACTAGCCGACGCCCTTTTCATTCAAAAGAGTATGTGTTCGCACGACCATCATAATTGGCTCATACATCAAATTGCCAAGGTCGATTAAATATGAGATGACACACATCTAAATCTACGACATCTCATAACACCTAGCATTTATATTGTATGGCAATAGAAAAGGTCAGCGACACATCTCCGTGACTAAGATATCCATGCCCTTCTTCACCTATTTAATTTTGTATGGATGTGAATCTTTCGTGGTCTAGAGTTGTAAGGCCTAAATAACAAAGCGAGCAATTATATTTCAGTGCACCCACTATCAATGAGATTACAAACCTTTCCATTAATGGTGCATCGCGTCTAAAAAATGCTATTGTGTTGAGAATTGACAAACTTGATATGGTGCCAGTAATAACTTTTCAATGATACAAACTAGTTGTTCTCCTTCATCTCTAATTATATCTTTGGTCTCAAAATCTTTTCCCAACAAATTGTTGGGTTGGTCTTCACCTTCATTAGCTTACATTAAGTGTATCTATTGTCTTTAGGGGCACTAATTGAATTTGTGTCCAGGTTGGAAGCACTGGAAACACCTAAGGTTAGTTGGTTTGGCATAGGGATTGTCTTGGGCTTGGGCTTTAAACTTATGTTGCTATTTATTATCCGAAACAGCAATGGCCGGACCATTTGAAGGAGCAGCTTGACCTATGGAGGGTGTTGTTATTTCCATTTCAGCATGTGTTGACGTCCCTTATTTCCCTCAGGTGGGCATTCTGATTAGTGTCATTACCTGGATGATTTTTTGAATGGCGATTAAACTGCATCTCTTCCTTCAACGCAAACTTTACAGCCTGGGACAGCGACCACATAGAATTCAGCTCTAATTTGTCTTGTATGTTATCCTTGAGACCACCAATATATCATGCGATCAGTTGATTAGTAGACTCATTGAGATTGTTTCTCAACTTAATCTATAAAACTCTTTAGTGTAATCACTTACAGAACGAGCTCCTTGTATACAATGCTGATACTTCATGTGTAATATTTATTCGAAATCCATAGGAAGAAAATGTGCCCTCAATAATTATTTCATCCGAGACTAACTATGTACCCGACCTTTACCTTCTTGTTGCTTCAGTTGTAAGAGTTGAGTCCACCAAGCACTAGCACCTGCTTTTGGTCCACAAGCGATATACTTCACCTATTTATCTAACTTGATTTTCATATATTTGAAGAAATTTTTGATAGCCCTTTCCAAATCTAAATAATCTTCTATATAGAGATGCCCATCAAAAAAAGGAATGTCTAGTTTACTCAAATCTCTCCTTGGTGTTGATTGTGACCACCTTACGCCCTTACCTGTATTGATAATTATGTCCTTCCACTTTTGAATCTGCTAGATCTGTGTGGTTGAACATTACAATTTCATCTTCTAAATACATCACATCATTAATTGGCAAAGATGTTTTACATGGTATCCGGTCGTGTAGCATGCCTCATCGAGCGACAGGTATGGTTGTCCGAACCATCATCTCGGTGATGTTGTGGGTTCAAAATTCTGGCCCAAAGGACCTGTGGGCTCCAAAAATTTGGCCCCGGCCTTCACCCGCTTTGCTTTCTCTGTGGGAGTTTTAACGGATTTAAGTTCCGGGGTAAATTTTGGAAGGCAAATGAATTTGTAGATAAGACACTACCCAGAGATTTCGCCCTCATTTTACGAGGACTTTATAATCTGAGTTCTGGTTTCCTATAGGCTCAAGCCTCTATAGTTAATTCCCTCCCATAACGAGAGAGAACTTTCGATTAAGACTAGTCGTCGAAATACGTAAAGATACGTGGTATCTGGCATATAGACAGCAATGGACATTTGGAATTTGGAATTTGAGATTTGGTTTGAAAATTTGAAGATTTGATATTTAAAATCAAAAATTTCACCATCTTGCACTTAAAGTGGATGTTGGGGGAATGGATGATAGACCCGATCAAGATCCCATGGTTCCGTCATCCCGGGCCATCGTGGTCTCTGGTCTACTTAGTCAGAGGAGGTAGTCAGCCCAACCTGACAGAAGGATCCTTGTTGGCATCCATGGGTTGCTTCGTCTCCACTTTGTAGAATTGGGATGGATGTTTATCTAAGGGGACAAATTTGAATCCATCTTAGCTAACAGAGGGCTTTGTACCCTATCGATCATATCCTATTGATGCATATCTCAAGGATTTGATGCCACTAAGGAACGTATTGGCTCTGGCCATAACCGCTATCTCGTGGTGCCATTTGGCGGCAAAACCACCGGTTCAGAGGGCCCTGGGTCATACTTGTTTATCATGTAGTGTCATTTGGCAGTGAAACTGCAGGTTAGAGGACACATACCACATCCTTATTGGCAGGAGATTGTTTGAGAATGGATCCTAGTGATATTTTTGACAAGGCATTAGCCCTATGTAAGCTGAAGTAAATTTTAATTTATCCACTTCGGCAAACTCTTGCAGAGGGTGGATGGATTTTGCTTTAAGTGATTAATGGTTGAATTTTCTATTTTAAATATTTTAGATTTTGGAAACTTCTTTGGAGTTTGGATTTTATGGGCGTTTGAGGGTATTTTAAAATATTTGAATTTAACCCCTCCAGTTGAGATTTGCATTCAACACGACCATCATCGGGGTGTATGGGGTCAATTGAAAATATTTGAATTTTGTGAAAGTTTGAGGGATTTTAAAATGGTTGGAGTTAACCCCTCCAGTTGAGATCTACGTTCAACACGGCCATCATCGAGGTATGGGGTCATTGCTCTTGTTGATTGAACCTTGTCGACTCTGTTAGCTCACTAATAGAAGATCAGGTTTTGTAGGCTTTATGCCTTTATTAATGAATTCTCTTGATTATAGGCCTTGAAGGCCTAATATGAATGTATAAAATAAATGTCTCTGTCAACCCCGCAACTGTACATTTGTTTAATAATTCGAGCCGTGTCGACTCCTATCTACATGAATAAAAGGATCAGGCTCAAACCTGAATTCACTTATTAACCCGCATAGAATATTGCAAATCTGGATTTAAAAAGTATAGTTTTGATGATGACAAATATGTTTATATTCTATTTTGCTTGGCTAACCCATTTCAGGTACAAAAGATTAAATACAATTCAAGCCAACTCAAGGTCTAAATGTAATTTTTTCTCTTTCTTGAGTCAAATATAATGTAATTGATCCCCTAGCTAAGTAACCTTACACACACACACTCAGGAGGAGAGTTTTAGTGAATTAGAGTTTCTGTTCAAATTTTATTCTGATCGTCCCAGATGATATTCACATCGTCCTGGACGATCCAGTGAAAATAGAAACTCTAATTAGGAGATCATGTTAAGTCGGTTTGATTAAGCTTATCGTCCTAGACAATCCTAATATCGTACGGGATGATAGGCTAAAATTAAAAATTCTCAACCGCTAGATCAAGTTAGTCAAGTTTTATTTTAAGAGATTTGATCTGATCGTCTCGGACGATACATGTATCATCCTGGATGATCCATTACAATCATGCCTAAATTAATCTGGTGATTAAGGAAAGTAATTAAGATTTGATTGATTCGATCATATCGTCCTGAACGATCGCAGGATCGTACGGGACGATGTGTTAAAAATTCTAACCATATAGTGCCTATCACCTATACGTCCAGTGCTGTGTGCGGGATGATATTCCCGATTTTGAACTAATCGTACGGGACGATACCCATATCATCCCGAACGATCAAGCCATTTTGAAATCATCCAGCATGTTTCACCTGTACATCCAGAGCGGTGCTCGGGACGATTTTGGCACTTTTGAACTAATCGTACAGGACAATAGACATATCGTCTTGGACGATCAAGTCATTTTGAGATCATCCAGCACAAGTTCCTCTGAACGGCCAGAGCGGTCTTCTGGACGAAATTCCTGATTTACACTAATCGTCTCGGACGATCGCAGAATCGTAGGGGATGATCTAAATAACTTTTTCCTACTAATTGTCTAGAAGAACCATATCATCCAGGCTAAAACAGGTGATTTTGAACTGATCGTATAGGACAATCTAGCGATCATCCTGGACGATATTGGCCGACCAGTTGAGATTTAGGGCAATTTTTGAGCCCTCCTTAAAAGATCTTTTTCTTCCAACAAGAAAAATCTTTTGTCACTTTCCTTTACATAGAAACCCTAGAGAGAGAGAGTTTGGGAGAGAGAGAGAGGATCTTGTGAGGGGAAGTTTGTGAGGGATTCACAAAGGTTTCTCCAAGCAAGGATCAGAGTCATCTTCTCCATTCGTCGTCTCTTGTCTTGTCGGTGTTTTCTGTGGGAGGATCGTTCGCAAGAAGATACGGGTTCTCTGCCCGCTTTAGGAAGAAGCGAAAGGGGTTCAGGTTCTCTGCCTGCTTTAGGAGAAAGCGAAAGGAGTCCGAGTTCTCTGCCTACTTCAGGAGAAAGCAAAAGGAGTTCAGGTTCTCTACCTCACCTGGTTGGTGGAAAGGAGTTTTGTACATGCTTCTCCTCCTTGCTGTAGGAGAAGAAGGAGAGTCACTTTTGTGTTAGTGCAATACCCGGAGGAGAGGCTCCGAGGAGTGGACGTAGGTTAAGTTGACCGAACCACTATAAAATCTGGTGTGTTCTTTCTGATTATTTTTACACTTTACTTTTCTGTTATTATCTGTTTGGGTGAAATCTGTGGTTGATCTTTTCACTTCTGTGTTTACTTATTTTCGCTGCAAATTATTGAAAAGATCTTTTTTGTTGCTCACGAATTTTTAAAATAACCAATTCACCCCCCCTCTTGGTTAGCCTCGGGACTAGTTCATTAGGGCTTAACATCCCTATCAAACTTTCAAGTGGTATCAGAGCGGGATTCAAAAATTAAGTTTAAAAACTTTTGAATTTGATCCATTGCTAACTTTGGTAATCGTAATACTGTTGAAAGTTATTCAATTACACGATCACCATTGTTTGATAATATACCTTTTGATTTTTAGAAAACTCGCATGTCCACTTTTCTTCAATCTATAGATTATCGCATGTAGATGCTTGTTAAAGATGGCTATGAACCACCTTTTAGAATGGTTAACAATATTAAAACTGAACTGCCTTTCACTGATAGGACTTTTGATGATCGTGACTTAGCCCAACTAAATGTCAAATGTTTAAACTATTTTTTCTGTGCCTTAAAATCTGAGGATTACATGTGTGTTTCTACTTGTACAACTGGTAAAATATTAAGGATAGATTGTGCATTACTTATGAAGGTACAACTGAAATCAAACAGTCTAGGTTTAAACATAGTGCTTCATGACTATAAACTTTTTCTCATGAAACCTATTGAATCTATTTCTGAAATGTATACGAGGTTCACTCAAATTGTCACTTTTTGCATGCTTTAGGAAGAGAACTTACAAATTATGAGAAAATGAATAAGATTTTGAGTTGTTTGCCTTCTTCGTTTGATGCTAAGATAACTGCACTTACTGAATCAAAGATTTGAATAATTATTCTATTGATAACTTACTTGGGTCACTCATTGCTTACGAGCAAGGGGTGAACCAAAGACAGCTTGATGCAGGTGAGAAGAAGAAGGAGAAAACTGTGGCGCTGAAGGCCAACGATACTGACACTGATTCTTCCAGGTCTGATAGCGATGATGTTGCCTTAATCACTAGGCAATTCAAAAGCTTTCTAAGGAAGAAATATAAAACCTTTCGGAAGTGGAACAAGGGTAACTCCAATAAAAATTTTAAAGGTTCATCTGATTACTGTTTGTTTTGAATACATGAAGCCTAGACACATTAAGGCCGATTGTCCTACACTTAAAGCTCACCCAAGCAAGAAAAATGGTGAGGAGAAAACCCAAATTCAGGAAGGATAAGAAGCGGATTCAAAAGGTATTCTGGGCAGATTCTGCATCCGACTCCTCTGAGACTGAAGCTGAAGAGGAGGAAACTAACTTGTGTTTGATGGCAGATGATCATCCTGGTCAGTCTGACCAGGAAGAGGTATGTGAGCTTACTTACGATCAATTATTTGAAGTGTCTGAAAGAATTCACGCATCGTATAGGAAACTTAAGAAATTGCATGCTAGCCTGAAATTGAATTTCTTAACCTTGCAAAAAGACATGATTCTGTAGTTAAAGATCATTCTACACTTGATAGCAATTACATATCTTTACTTGATGAATATGAGAACTGAACAAAAAGTATTCTGATCTGATTACTGAGCATGATTCATTGAAAATCTCACATATTAATTTAGGAAGAACTTTTAAAGAATTAGACAATATGGCATGTGAAGGGAAGAGTAGTATTGGAGCATTGAAATTTAAAATTGCAAGTCTTAACAAGGAGAATGAATTTTTAAGAGTAAAAATTATAGCTTTTGAGAAAAATAAAACTCCACCTACTTTTGTACATTTCTATGCACCTCCACCTTTTGAAGAATCTGTTTCAAAATCATCAAAGCATGTTGCATATAAACCTAGGAAGAGGCACTATCACCCACGTAGATTAGTTAACACTTTTCCTGGTGTTAGATATTTTTCTTATGGCATGTTAGGATACATCTCCCATACCTGCACTGTTCACCATAGTACATATTGGGTGTGGAGGCTCAATTGTCTGTTTCACAGCACACCACACATGCATTACATTCTTCTTTTCATAAGAAGGAACCCAAACCTGTTTGGATTCCTAAATCTGACATTTGATGATTTTATAGGTGTGCTCTCACACAAGACCTCATGAGAGCATGTGGTACCTGGACAGCGAATGTTCAAGACATATGACTGGAGATGCAAATCAGTTCATTTTGCTGGAGGCTAGGGCTGGAGGCAAGGTTACACTTAGAGACAACACCACCGGGAGGGTAGTAGGAGCAGGTATAATTGGTGATTCAAAGAATTTCATGATTGATAATATTTTGCTTGTAGATGGGATTGAAACACAATCTGCTGAGCATCAGTCAACTCTGTGACAAAGGATACAACATCAAATTCCTGCCCACTTAATGCATTTTAAGCTTAAATGATAAAATTATTTTGTAGGGACAAAGGATCAACAATGTCTATATGCTAGATGTAAGTTGTTTTAAAGCTGATAATTCAATTTGCTTAAAAACTGCTTCTGATGAGTCTTGGTTGTGGCACAGGAGATTATGTCATGCCAGTATGAAAACCCTTCAAAGAGTCACCCAAAAGGACTTAGTTAGAGGTGTCCCCAAGCTTAAGTTCACTAAGGACCACCTGTGTAATGCTTGTCAATTAGAGAAGCAAGCCCAGTCATCCTTTCACTCCATTAAAGACATTAGCAGCTCTAGACCTTTAGAAGTCCTTCACATGGATCTCTTTGGACCCATTAGCACTGCCAGCTTAGGGGGGAAAGTCTATAATTTTGTGATTGATGATGATTACTCGAGGTTCACTTGGATTAAATTTCTGTCACATAAATTTGAGTCATTTGATGAATTTAAGTCTTTCTCCACTTGGATTCAGAGGAAGTTAGGTGTGAGATCTTGACTATTCATAGTGTTCATGATGGAGAGTTTGAAATGTGAAGTTTGGAACTTTCTATGAGGAGCAAGGGATTAGTCACAATTTTTCAGCTCCTAGGACCCCTCAGTAGAACGGGGTAGCTGAAAGGAAGAACAGGACCTCAGTGGAAGCCGCTAGAGCCATACTTGCTGAGTATTCACTTCCAAAATACTTTTGGGCTGAAGCGGTGGAACACTTCCTGTTATGTGCTGAATAGGGTGAATATTAGATCCAATCTGAATAAGACATCTTATGAGATCATTAAGGGTAGAACTCTTAACCTGTCCCACTTCCATGTCTTTGGTTGTACGGTTTTTATTCTGAATAATGGGAAGTCATCCTTAGGAAAATTTGACCTCAAAATTTGATGAAGGAGTGTTCTTAGGCTATTCTAGTATGAAAAAAATCCTTTAGGGTGTTTAATAAGAGGACTTTGGTGGTGGAAGAGACAACTCATATGGTGTTTTGATGAATCTGATCCTAAGGAGACTAGAGTTGAGGAAGAAGAAGAGGTAGGAGAGATTACCCAAGGGGTTGAAAATGTAAATCTGGAGGAAAGAGTTGAATCTCAAAATACATTGCCTAAAGATTAGAGATATTCTTCGAGTCATCCTAAAGAACTGATCTTAGGAGACCCTTCTGAAGGTGTTAGGACTAGGCATGGACTTAGGAAGAAAGTAAACCACTCTGCCTCTATCTCAATGACTGAACCCACCAACATCAATCAAGATCTTTCTGATGATTTTTGGATCTTATCTATGTAAGAGGAATTGAATCAATTTATAAGGAACGATGTTTGGGAGTTAGTAGAAAGACCTAGGAATCAAAGTATAGTGGGAACCAAGTGGGTCTTTAAGAATAAGATGAATAATTCTGGTGTGGTGGTTAGGAATAAGGCAAGATTGGTGGCTAAGGGGTACAATCAGATTGAAGGGATTGATTTTGAGTAGACCTTTGCCCATATAGCTAGATTGGAAGCCATTAGGGTGCTACTAGCCTTTGCTTGTTATAAGGGATTTAAGTTGTTTCAAATGGATGTCAAGAGTGCCTTTTTAAATGGGGTAATAAAAGAGGATGTTTTTGTAGAATAACCCCTAGGTTTTGAGAGTTTTCAATATTCAAATCATATTTACAAATTAAAAAAGGTCTTATATTGATTGAAACAGGCACCCAGAGCTTGGTATGAGAGGCTTAGCACATTTCTGTTAGAAAGAGAGTTTGTTAAGGGGAGCGTAGACATCACCCTTTTTCTGAGGAGAGTAGGAGATGATTTACTCATTATCCAGATCTATATTGATAATATACTTTTTGGATCTTTTGATAAATATTTATGTGATGATTTTTAAAATAATGAGTAAGGAGTTTAAGATGAGTATGATTGGAGAATTATCCTACTTTTTTGGGGTTTAGCATAAGGCAACTGGATAATGGAATCTTTCTCAATCAATCTAAATATACTAAGGACATTTTGAAGAAATATGAAATAGACAAAGCCAAGCCAATCAACACTCCCATGAGCTCCTCTGTTCAGTTAGATAATGATTCAAGTAGAAAATATGTTGATCAGAAGAAGTATAGAGGAATAATTGGATCACTGCTTTACCTGATTACTAGCTGACCTGATATTATATTTAGTATTTATCTTTGTGCTAGGTTTCAGGCTGATCCTAAAGATTCCACCCGATTACTGTTAAGAGAATTCTTAGATATCTTTTAGGGACCCCAAACTTAGGAATCTGGTACCCTAGGCACAACACCTCTTTTGAAATTATTAGATATTCTGATTCTGACTTTGCAGGGTGTATGGTGGATTAAAAAGTACTTCTGGAACTTGTCAATTCATAGGACAGTCTTTAGTATCTTGGTCCAGTAGAAAACAGAACTCAGTTACACTTTCCACTGCTGAAGCTGAGTACATTGCCTTAGGGAGTTATGTGGCCCAAGTCCTTTGGTTGAATCAACAAGTTTTGGATTTAGGATTACCTGTGGGCACAATTTTTGTTCTGTGTGATAATACTAGTGTCATCTACATTTCTAAGAATCCAATCTAATATTCTAGAACCAAACACATTGATATAAGGCATCACTTCATTAGGGACTATGTTATAAAAGGGGACATTGAGCTACATCATGTAGCAACTGAAAATTAGCTGGCTGACATATTTACTAAACCACTAGCCTTTGACTCATTCAGCATTTTGAGGACCAGATTAGGTGTGATTGACATAAATGCTTAATTCTGATGACTACTGATTTTTGATTTGTTTGTTTTTCATTTTATTTCTATTAATTAGTTGTTTGAGTTGATTATCTATTTCCTGTTGGTTTTTATTTTTCTTCTGATTTTCATTTTAGTCTTGTTGTTAGTTGGATTCGAGTATTTATTTTGATGAGATTTCTTACTTATTTTTTACTTACTGTTTTATTCCTTTCAAAATTCGATCATGCTCACTACTGCTGATAAACTGGATTTCTGAATGAAAATTTTGCCTTATTTTTTGGTTTGGAAGCTTGTAAGTAGTGATTGATTCCACTGGATCTGTTAAAGGGAAGAAACATTGATGATTATTTCTCTTCCTCTAACTCCTTTAGTGGTGTAGTGTTTCTTTTGGATAAAAATCTTTTCAAATTAAAAAGTTAGTTTTTAAAATAGAGATCTATTTTATCTTCCTACAGTAATCTATCTCTTATGAATAATATTTTCAAAGTTTTGAGTCATTATTATAATTTTCTGAACCAAGTGATTGCACTTATCATATGATGTATTATTTTTATTTTGTGAATTACTCTTCCTTATTATAGAGAGCGAGCTTTGTCGTCTCTTATGTCTGGAAGATAATTTCACAGCTAAGATTCTTTAACGATTTTGAGAGGGAGAAAGCTTACAAAAGATGCGTAAAGAGCGCCAAAATGAAAAGAGGAATAAAATTAGCCCAAACTAAAAAGATTCCCAATGTCGCCAAAAATTGAAAGAATACACAAAGTGTATAAAAAATCAAAAGATACACAAAGCGCCAAACAAATTTAAAAAGAGGCACA
Organism: Dendrobium chrysotoxum; assembly: GCA_019925795.1. Classification (NCBI taxonomy): domain Eukaryota; kingdom Viridiplantae; phylum Streptophyta; class Magnoliopsida; order Asparagales; family Orchidaceae; genus Dendrobium; species Dendrobium chrysotoxum. Next base: position 23,756,640 of record CM034310.1, on the reverse strand, counting down.
AATGAGCTCACAAAGAAATAGGCTTTCTTCCCTTTCTTATTGGTTTTTGAATTCAAAATCAAAGGAAAATTCTAATCTACTAGAGCGGATCGATTTAAAAAAATTGTTATTTTTGTGTTTTTGTCTTTCTCATTTCTAGTTTTATTTACTCTGCTTTTATTTTTATTTTGTCGTATATATTTTTGGGATCCCTGATCTTTCTTCTCCATCCTTCATCTTTTTCACTTTTTCTTCACATCATCCTAGACAATCCCCACATCATCCTAGTTGATCTTCTTCGTCCTGGACGATCTATCCATCATCCTGGATGATCCATTCAAATTATCCCCACTCTGATCAAACGGCTGAGATGCACCAATTATTGGTGATCATCCTGGATGATCCTTACATCATCCTGGATGATATGATCATGTTTTCCTGATCCTGATCACACGGCTAAGAATGCATCAATTATTGGTCATCGTCCTGGACGATCCACCTCATCATCCCGAATGATCCACGTGTCAGCAGTTGGACGATTCAAATTCGGCCCGTCCTATGCATTTTTTGTCTATCATCCCGGACGATCCACCTCATCATCCTGGATAATACTTTTCATCAACAATCGTCCGCCTGGACTCCTCAAGATGATCACCTGTGTCTAATCGTCCCGGACGATATCTGATCATCCTGGATGATATGACCACCTTTTTTACCAATCAGACTGGCCGTCATTATTACTCATATCGTTTCAGACGATCCTGCGATTGTACAGGACGATCTGGTGGACTTCTACTTAAACAACCATTTTCTTCTGATTTCTTCACACTTCTTCCTTCACTCCTTGCTCTCTTGGTATTCTATTAGCTGGTGGAAAGAGATCGAGGCATCAAGGTGCAAGCTCCTCACGGGAAAATATCGATCCCCGCTTCCCTGACGCAGCCGATCGGGCTGCCTTCCAATGCTACTGTGAGGTTGGAATCACCCACTCCAGGATTATCAACCCCCGCACTCTCACCTACCCAGTCCTGGATCTGTTTGCTCATACATCCCTGACCTTCATTCTCACCTTGGCCTTCCCTTTTAGTTCTAAACTCCTTAGGGTCTTTTTCGCAAACCTTCGCATCGCTGCTGACTACTCCGCCCTTCACTCCTTCGTTAATCAGCGTCCTGTAGAACTCACCGCCTAGGATTTTCACCATATCCTTCAACTCTCCATCACTGGTGATAAGATCCACGCCCTCATTACTGATCCAGATTTTGATTGGAGCGTCGTCAATCATTTCCTTCGAAACACCAATGTTAACTACCACGATAATGCCTGTTCCTCCCTCCTTAAGGATGCCCGTACTATTCAACATGTCCTTCACTGCTCAATCATCCCCAAGGCTGGGGACCGCATCCACATCACACCTTTACTTTCCATGACCACCTACTATATCATGCCCCGCTGAGATTTTAATGCTACTGATCTTCTCTTTTGATACATCGAACATCTTACTTGCATTAGGGATCCGGGCCATAGATGACGCCCAAATATAGCTCTAGGACACATCATTGCATATGCTATGGAGACCAAATATAATCTGCAATATCCAGTCCCTGTCGATGTCCCTCCTTCCTTCTTCACAAACAACTCCTTCCATGTCCCCTACAGCACCCGACTTCATCCGGAGCCCGCAACGGATGTTGAGGAGGAAGCGGAAGAAGATGTTCCTGTTCCTGCTGGACCCGATGCCCCTACTCCCCTTCGCATTGCATCTCCCTTTGATCATCTGGTGCTGCGGTTTGACCAGTGGCAGGCCCGATTTGATTCTTATGTGGTTGCCCAGAAGGAGCAGCATACTGCGGATCTACAGCGCTTCAATGACTATGCTGCTCAGCAGCAACAACAGCACGACCAGGACATGGCTTGGTTTGGAGTCCATTTCACCGCCATTCACAGCTACTTTCAGCCACCACTATCTCCTCCTTCTGATCAGGATCCGCCTCCTTTTTAGCTGTGTTTTATGATATTTTCTGCTTGTATTCCTCCTTTTTGTGATGTCAAAAAGGGGAGTTAGTGTTTGAGTGATTAGTAGTTTCCTATACTGTTCTAGTTGTTTCTTATATTGCTCTTATTTTGTAGTTATTTATTTTGTTTGTAGTTATTTTTCTTAATATATTTTATGTTTAGTAAAATTTGAAATGATATTTGTCTTTCATGTGTGCGTTGAGTACTCCTATTTGTTTTATTTGAAACTACTGCATCAATGTTTGCCATCATAAAAAAGGGAGAGATTATTACAAATTTGGATTCAAAAAGTATAGTTTTGATGATGACAAACATGTTTGTATTCTATTTTGCTTTGCTAACCCATTTCAAGTACAAAAGATCAAATGTAATTCAAGCCAACTCAAGATTGGGTTCAAGTGTGTTTAAATATAATTTTTCCCTTTCTTGAGTCAAATATAATGTAATTGATCCCCTAGCTAAGTAATCTTGCACACACACACTCAAGGGGAGAGTTTTAGTGAATTAGAGTTTCTGTTTAAATTTTATTCTGATCATCCCGGACGATATTCACATCGTCTTGGACGATCCAGTGAAAAAAGAAACCCTAATTAGGAGATCATCTTAAGTCGGTTTGATTAAGCTGATCGTCCTAGATGATCCTAATAATGTACGGGACGATAAGCTAAAATTAAAAATTCTCAGCTGCTAGATCAAGTTAGGCAAGTTTTATTTTAAGAGATTTGATCTGATCGTCTCGGACAATACGTGTATCATCCTGGACGATCCATTACAATCATGCCTAAATTAGTCTGGTGATTAAGAAAAGTAATTAAGGTCTGATTGATTCGATCATATCATCCCGGATGATCGCAGGATCGTACGAGACGATGTGTTAAAAATCCTGACCGTCCAGTGCCTATCACCTGTACGTCCAGAGCTGTGTGCAGGATGATATTCCCAATTTTGAACTAATCATACGGGACGATACCCATATTGTCCCGGACGATCAAGTTATTTTGAAATCATCCAGCATGTTTCACCTGTACGTCTAGAGCGATGTTTAGGATAATTTTGGCATTTTTTGAACTAATTGTACAGTACGATAGACATATCATCCTAGACGATCAAGTCATTTTTAGATCGTCCAGCACAAGTTCTTTTAGACGACTAGAGCGATCTTCTGGACGAAATTCCTGATTTACACTAATTATCTCGGACGATCACAGAATCGTACGGGACGATCTAAACAACTTTTTCCTACTAATCGTCCAGAAGAACCATATTGTCTAGGCTGAAATAGGTGATTTTGAACTGATCGTACAGGACGATTTAGCGATCGTCCTGGACGATATTGGCCGACCACTTGAGATTTAGGGCAATTTTTGAGCCCTCCTTTAAAAGATCTTTTTCTTCCAACAAGAAAAATCTTTTACCACTTTCCTTTACAGAGAAACACTAGAGAGAGAGAGGATCTTATGAGGGGGAGTTTGTGAGGAATTCACGAAGGTTGCTCCAAGCAAGGATCAGAGTCGTCTTCTCCGTTCGTCATCTCTCATCTTATCGGTATTTTCTGTGGGAGGATCGTTCGCAAGAAGATCCGGGTTCTCTGCTCGCTTCAGGATGAAGCGAAAGGAGTTCATGTTCTCTGCCTGCTTCAGGAGGAAGCGAAAGGAGTCCGAGTTCTCTGCCCGCTTCAGGAGGAAGCGAAAGGAGTTCAGGTTCTCTGCCTCACCGGGTTGGTGGAAAGGATTTTTATACAGGCTTCTCCGCCTTGCTGTAGGAGCAGAAGGAGAATCACTTTTGTGTTAGTGCAATACCCAGAGGGGAGGCTCCAGGGAGTGGACATAGGTCAAGTAGACCGAACCACTATAAAATCTGGTATGTTCTTTCTGATTATTTTCTACTCTTTACTTTTCTGTTATTATCTGTTTGGGTAAAATTTGTGGTTAATCTTTTCACTTCTGTGTTTACTTATTTCAGCTGCAAATTATTGAAAAGATCTTTCCTGTTACTCACAAATTTTTAAAATAACCAATTCACCCCCCCCCCTCTTGGTTAGCCTCGGGACTATTTCATCAGGGCTTAACATCCCTATCGAGCATTCACAGCATACCTGGAAGTCACGTGTATAACAATAACATGCTCACTGGGTCCCATGCGGGTATTTTTTTTATTGCTCTTGCCCCTTTTGGATACCTATGTGTATACAAATTAAGGTGTGTGTGCGGGGGCATTTTATAATATTTGTAGCTGCTTGATTATACGGGTGATTGCCATTTAAATGCAGCATTCTACTTGGATGTTCGTACATGCCTTCTGTCCGCTTGTAAGGATGTTGTGGATCCGGTGGCGTTGCGTCGTATTGTAATCATTTGCTCATAGATACTTGCATTCACTACAAGTCTTTATGCATTTCACTGCAGTTTTGGTCCCTACATTACATCCACTATTATTGCGGGTAGATGTATTCATTCGCAGGCTGAAATTGACTACAGAATACTGCATTTACTGAAGTCATTTTGTATATACCCACAGATGGCATGTGGTGCGTACATCTGTATTCGTAGGGGACTTATACGTATTGCAGATCTTTTGCTCTTGGTTGCATACAGATCAGTATGTTTATTTATATCTTGATGTTGGTTGCCGGAGTGTTGTAAAGCAGTTGTTTCATATACTAAATGCCCTTCACATCTTTGCATTCTGATTGACTTGAATATCTCCCAAATTCATTGGGACATCAAATTCATCTGCTTGGAGAGAGCCGGAGTATTCACTTTCAATCAGGTGGTGTTGATTGTAGAAAGACGGCATTTACCTCGGGCTTCTTGAATACATCTTCACTAACCATTGTTGATTGTATCTTGCAAGGTTGAATGTGCTTGCTTGTATTCTGATCTTGATCGTAGGGATACCCAAGCGCTTGATGCATGCTTTTGCATACACTGCTAGAGCATATCATCAACTGCATTAAGTCCTTATGCTCTTTGTACGCTGATCTATCTCACTTGTAAGGTATCGGTACGATTACTTGCATGCTGACTTGTATTGATTGTGGGAAGGCTACACTTCAACTTGAATTTGATATTTCATTTGTCGCATGTCTCTTTGGTAGATTTCTTTGAAGATTTTATATTATTGCTTAAAGAGTTCTTAAGCAAACTGTAGTGGAGATTTTATCTAATACACATCCTTGTAGCCAATGCAATTGTCTCTAGTAATCAATCGCATGAGTTTCCCTTATCATTTGTTGGGAAATTTGTATGATCATCTGCACCTGTATTGTTGCATTCTCTTTGGTTTTCGTTGATCAATGCTTGCAAGTAGATCACATGTCCTTGCACTCACTTTGATTTGTATTCACTTGCTCACTACTCATCATCATTTACCAGCACTTACACATGTCCCATAACTGCTTGTAGCTAGATGTAGAAGCTTTCTTTGTTCTCTACTAATTGTTGATTGTTCATTTATATCGGATTCTTCTTCTTGAAGGAGATATATACATCTACTTGCATGATTGATCCATGGGTGAGTTGTGTTCACTACATTTCCCTCATCGTGTTTGCTAATGATTCATTTAACCCACTACACGTGAACCTCAATAATCCACAAGAGATTGATGTATTTATTTGCATATTGTTGTTGACTACGAAGTGAGTCTTTTGCAGTATCATTGAACCCTTCTACTAGCAAGAGATCGATGTATTGAATATTTATCGGATCCTTCGTGACATCTCATTTATTTGTTGCATATCATTATCCATCATTCATAGATGAACTATTAACGATCGTCTGCATTTGTCATGATCTTTATGTTGACTTTAATTCACCTTCGCATTTGTTAGATATTTCTTGCAAGTCAATTATGCCTGTGAATTTATTTGCTTGTATGATGACATTAGACATAGAGATATTATTTCATTTGTTACTGATCTTTGCTAACATGATTAACAATATCACTTTGCCACATTACAAGTTTTATCTTAGACATTTAAGTTATGCTTCTTGCCATTCATTTTGTATTCAAACTATAGTTCAGTTCAATGTCTAGCTTCATTTCAAGTCCAAGTTCTTCGTGTCCAAAGTCTTGTCCGAGTCCTCTGTGGTCCAAATCAAGTCTTTTGTTTTATTTCAAATTCAAATTAAGTCCTTTAGAGTTCATTTTCAATTTGCTATCGGTTCAAATTTGAGTCCAAGTGTAGTCCCCTGTTGTTCATTTAAGTTCAAGCTCCTCTTTCATTTTGTTCGAAGTCAAGTTTAAGTTTAAGTTCACAAGTCCAAAAGTCCCCAACACTTAGTTCAAATCAGGTCTTTTGTTTGCTCTGAATTTTGGCAGCCTCCCGGTGTCTCACCCGTTTAGGGGAAACTACGAGAAACTGGGCCTTCCCACCACGCTAAGAAAAGCGTGTATGGTAGGTGTCCTCGGACACCGCGACCATATTTTCTTCGTCCCCCACCATGCTAAGAAAAGCGTATATGGGTCTTCTACAGGTACCTATTTCTTGCAGGTACAGAGCCGCATACGGGTACTTAAGATTGTCCCCACCACGCTAAGAAAAGCGTGTATAGGGGCCTACCCGCCTCGCCTTAGGTGTCACACCCGGTTCCCTTCCCACCACGCTAAGAAAAGTGTGTATGGGTGGTTTGCCAGCTCGACACGAACGTCGAGAACGGGATTTTTGGATCGAGGGTTCCTTGCCTGCCTCGTCGCAAGTGTCGCACCGGTTTTCCTCCTACCACGCTAAAAAAAGCATGTATAGGTGGTTGACTGGCTCGTCACACACGTCGAGACAAACTTGCTTAATTTATAATTAATTATAAATTACCTATAATTAATCATACTTAAAATATAATTAATTATATTAATTTAAAGTTAATTATAAATTAATTTAATTTATTATTAACTTCAAACTAAATATAATTAATCATACTTAATTTATAATTAATTATATTTAATTTAAAATTACTTATAAATTGATTATTTTAATTTATAATTAATAATAAAATAATTATAATTAATTATTTCTAATTAATTATAATTCATTTAAAATTAATTATAAAATTATTATTTTAATTTATAATTAATAATAGACTAATTATAATTAATTATTTTTTATTAATTATATTTAGTTTAAAATCAATTATAAATTAATTATTTAAATTTATAATTAATAATGAACTAATTATAATTAATTATATCTAATTAATTATATTTAATTTAAAATTAATTATAAATTAATTATATCTAATTTATAATTAATTATATGTTAACTATAATTAATTATAATTAGATTTTAAAAAATAAGCAGGATTTAGGCTAAATGGCTTCGAATATGGAGGATTTGAGCAGGATTTATGACAAATCCTATAAAACAGGATTTATAAAACTGTTAAATCTCTCGGCAAGTTAAACCCTCCATTTCCTTCTCCTTTTCAGTTCACCATATATACGGTATTTGGCCGAAGTAGTGTGTGCAAGGGAGGAAGTTACCTTCACAGTGAGCGGCTAGGGTTAAGTGTTGTGAGTTGAGGAAGGTCGCAGGAGGAGGTCGGAGCTTGGAGTTCGGATTTTGGTCGTCGGCTAGGAAGAGGCGACTGCTTCAGGAGGTTGGGATTCAGGCAGCTCGACGGGAGTGGGAGAAGGAGAAATGAGAAGCGGCACTGTGAGAGGAGATCGGGTGTGGAGGTCAGAATGTTGACGAGTAAGTAGAGCTCTCTCTCTCTCTCTCTCTCTCTCTCTCTCTCTCTCTCTCTCTCTCTCTCTCTCTCTCTCTCTCTCTCTCTATTTCTTTAGATCGAAGGCAGTGGAGGAGGCATCGGCTAAGAGGAGAAGGAAGAGGCGAATGGAGGAGGCAGGGTCGGCTGGAGCCTGCGAATGGAAGAGGAGTTTCGGTTGAGAGGAAGAACTGACTGGAGATCTGGAATGGCTCGGACAGAGGAGTTCTAATGTCGGGAGCTATGGGAATTGCAGGTGAGGAGTGACTGTAGCAGTGGCGTATGTGACACTGTAGCAGAAGATCGGGATTCCTACAGGATTCCTATCTGGCTCGTTCAGGTATATATAAAAAAAAAATTTGTTTTTCCTTTGGATATTACACGAAGGTCAACAGGACTTGAAGTTCACGCTGCATATCCACAAGAGACAGAGGAAGTCTGCAAACAACTCTTCGAATCTCCGCGTGAGATTTGACTACATCACCCATAGTGTTTCAAGGCTCCGATCATCGTCGGTAGCCAATCCTTTGCTGCTCTCTACCATTCTTCCCAGGGCAAGCTCTGATACCAAAGGGATGTAACCTGTAAGAAGAATAACAAGCAAACAGGGAAGCCAACAGAGGAAATAATAAATTGGAAACTCAAATTCTATACATCATTCCCTTTCACCTTTTCTAACAGTATATATATGCCTCCCCTGCTACTACTAAAATAATAACAAGTGAGAACAGTACTATCATAACATAAAGATATGAATAATAGAAAATAAGTTAATGCGAGTGGGAGAGGTAATAGTGATAAGTTGTGCCAGCATATTAAATGCTCCATATCAAGATTTATTGAGAAGCAACTCAGCAAAGCTGAGGACTATTTCGCATTATGAAGGGGACATCAATTAAGTAGCAAGTTGAAGACCTTAATAGAATGTCAAGTAATAGAAATTAATGAAGCCCTGAGTGGAGCTGTCGATAGCACTATGAGGAAATTTTTAGCTGAACAGATAAGGGAAGTCATCTATGGGTTTTTAGGGGAGAGTCATTAGTAGTTTATTGAGATGATAACGTTGGTAGTTCACCCAGAGGAAGGCTAAGCTGGTGGATTTAATAAGCCAGATTACAGTAATGCCCAATGATTTTGAATTAATTTGCTTTGATTTGATCCATTAATTTAGAGGAATAAGTATAATATATATAAGTCAAATGAGCTTAGCTGAATAAAATTTGACTCGTTAACGAGTTCGTAAATCGATATTATTGGGCCATCATCTTGTGCTCGAACTCAAACTCAAGCTCATATATTAAACGAATTTGAGCTCAAGCTCGACAAAACTTGACTCATTAGCTCATGAGCCAGTTTGAGCAAAATAAATATTTAAAATCTAATAAATAAATTATTAAAAAAAGTTATTGTATTTGATACAGTATCAAAATCATTAATTCTATGTGGCTTTACCAGTTTCCCCCAAAAGAAAAAGTTATTTTGCTTTCGAAAATCAATATAAATACAAATATTCAGCTCATCATTACATAATTAATTATTATTATTATGCCCTTTCTTCGTGAGAGCATGGACTCCAACTAGTAATGCATCACTCCTTCCTTTCATAGCAATTTCTAGCCATGACTCCACCATGACTTCCTTTTGAGAAGCTGAACTCCCATCATGAATTCACCTCAGGTCGAGCTCTCGATCCTAAGAACGAATCACTACAGAGAAAAGGTCATTTTCCAGTAGCCATTTCTGCTGAAAAATGGGCAAAATCTGTCGGAAATTAGCATTTCAACCGGATTTCCGACGATAAAACACGCTTCGAAAAAGTGCTTCCAACGCAAAATAATTCGCCGGAAATATTTCCGGCAGATTTCCAGCGGAAATAATCCACCGATTATATTTATAGTGGCATTTTTCATCGGAAAAAAAAACACTCAAATATGTCCGGAGCAAGCAAGCCCACCTGCCCAATGTAGGCAAGCCGGCAAACCATCAAGCCACTTAAGCAAAGCTGCTTAAAGGGCTACTTTTTTTTATTTAAATTATAACTTATAAAATATTAAAAGTAATTATTATTTTAAAAGTAAAGCTTTTTTTAAAGATCAAAATAATAAATTTAATTAAAAAATGAATTATTAAATTAGTTAATTTAATTTAGAAATTTTTAATTTAAATAATTTAATTTGATAATAAGTTATGAAATTATTTAACTTAATTTAACAAAATAAAACACTATAAATATTAATTATAGTTATTTTTTAGAAGAATTTAATTTTTGTCAAAAATCCGTCGAAAATTTCGTCGGAAAGCCAATCAAAAAATCCGTCGGAATTTGTGACTAATTTATTTCCGCCAGAAATTCCATCAAAAATTAGTTGTTTCCCTGTAGTGAATGGATGAGCTAATTTCGAGCTCATTCTACAGTCTCAACTTGAATTTGAGCTGTATTTTTCAACGACATTTTGAACTCAAGTGTGCTGTGACTCAACTCATTTACTCCCCAAGTCACAACTAACTCTCAACTAACTCTGCAAAGAATAGAAAAATTGACCCTTTGCATGTGTCAACTTAATACATTAGTTAGAGATTTTTAAGAAATTTAATCAAAAAAAAAACTTAATACATTAGTTAGCGGGATAAAATCATGATCAATAACTAAGTTCATAGCTTCTCTACTCATTGAGTCATAGAAGAAAGGCTGCTAGCATTGGTAAATCTCACAGTGTCATAGGAGAAGGGAGATGCTTATTGATCATATATAATTCATGAGGAGGTTAATTTAATTTTTGATTGTGGGGGAGGTTGTTGGTCATGGGATAAGGTTTAACTTGGGGTTAGATATGCTAAGGAGGGAGATGAAACCAATAAAAATGAGTGGGGGAGTGGGTCTCAAACAGAGAAGCTATTATTATATGTGATCACCAGATCATCCGGAGGTCAATCATGATGCGTCACATCACCCAATACATAGTAATGGTACACATCGTATTGGTGATGTGGCGCATCCTGATTGACCTCCGGATGGTATCCGGTAACCGCACGTAATAATTTCGCCAATCAGAGGGTGACTTGGTCATAAGGAGAGGAGGTACCGTTTGCAAGTGGGTATGAATTGGATTTTAATTTGTGATAGCCTAAGATCACCAATGATAAAGCTAACCATATATAACAAAACAATAATGTTACATTCATGGAAACGAATGCAAAAGTCTGTTAGATTAAAAGCATAACTCTTGCTTACATAATAGTTAACTAATTGATTCATGAATTTGATTAGAAACAAAATCCTAAAGTAAATAGCAAGTAGAATAACTCATTGATAATGCTCTCATAGAAGTAGAATTCAAGACTACAAGACTCATGATATATGTAAAATACAATGGGAATTTATTTTTCATATATCATTTTACAAGTGCATTGAGAGTAGCTGATATATATATATATATATATATATATATATATATATATATATATATATATATATATATATATTGGACGTGGATGTCTTGGATCAAATTATTGTAACATAGAATAATTAGTATTAGATAAACCCTATCACTTGGTAAAAGCAGGTGTTGCTACCAAAACAAGTGGTATTAGCTTAGGAGTAGTCAGCCCAGGTTTGGGCCTCAAGTCAACATCTTCTTTGGTCATTCCTTCGGGCAATGTCCAATTGAACCTATAGAGCATATTTGCAAAAGCAAGCTCGACATTTGCCATGGCAAGTGCTATTCCTGGGCAAAGTCTTCTTCCAGCACCAAATGGTATGAACTCTAAGTTGCTCCCTTTGAAATTAACAGAACTATTCTCGAATCTCTCAGGCCGAAAAACCTCAGGATCTTCCCAGTACTTAGGATCCCTCCCAATAGAATATACATCAACATATATCATAGTCTTTGCTGGAATATCATAGCCATTAACCTTTGCATCTTTCATGCTCTCTCGTGGTGGCAGCAATGGGCCAGGTGGATGAAGCCTCAGTGTCTCCTTTATTACTTGCTTGAGGTAAGGGAGATGTTGTAGGTCACTCTCTTCCACTAATCCTTTATCACCGGCAACTTGACGAACCTCCTCTTGCACCTTGTTTAGAGCTTCTGGATTCTTTATTAGTCGTGTCATCCCCATTTCCATAGTTACTGCGGATGTATCTGTTCCTGCTGTAAACATATTCTATAGAACAAAGAGCTAGAGTTACACATAAGCAAGTCTTGGAATTAATTCAAAGAAAAAATATTAAGAATTTACTAAATTATTCGAATTTAATGTGTAGCATAGTCATTCCTACTACTTTTATCCAACTACATATTATTCTTCGTAATTTCCATCATAACAATTCCTATAATATTTCCTCCAAGAAGGCGCATAAAGAAGAATCTATAGTTTAGAATGAAGTCCCTTTCATTCTTACTCAAATAACCTTAAGGGTTTGCTAAGCATGGTGATTTACTTATGTCCCACTTAAAGTAAAATGGTAGCAATCATGTAAGCAGATAATTAAAGTCCAAAGGTTACAAATGGAAGAAGGGGGGAGGCAAAAAAATTCTTACAATTCAGAAAATTTGAACTGAGAGCTAATTAGGATTCATAGAACCATGATTTGAAACTACTATGATAAAATCAATGATGACTTGCAGGTCATTAAACTAGATTACATGCATGTATAATATATCATATAATATGCAGACTTATTAAAAATATAAATAAAATAGCTTTTGATGTAGAATTACCATGAGAAGACCTTTGATTTGATCCATAGTGAGAGATGAACCTTCATTAGCAAGAAGATGAAGAAGAACATCTAGAAAATCATCAGAATCGAGCTTCCCTTCACTTATTCGGGCCATGTGCTCCCTTATCTTCTCCTCATACACCAAATCCATCTTTTCATAAACCTTATCAAGCCTTGCCTGCCACCCAGTGAGCAAATCAAGCCACCCAAACCAGGGAAACAAATCCGCAGTTCCAAGCTGACTCATCGAAGAAACCACCTCTCTAAGCAGGCCCTGAAGTGGACTCCAACCACACTCTCCCTCAGGCGAAACCCTCTTACCAAACACCTCTCGAAAAATAAGATTGTTGAAGTAGCAAAACGCCATCTGGCTAACATTCACTGTCTCCCCACGAGCAGAAGTTTGCGATATCGTATTGATGAGCGCGTCGACTTCTTCTCTGCGAAAGGAGTGGAAAGACTGAACTCTGCCGAGGCTAAAGACTTCGGTGTTACAGAGCCGCCGGAGTTGTTTCCAGTGATCGTTGAAGGGGCAGAAAGCGAGGTCTTTGCCGCCATAGGTGAAGCGTTTGAGGGAAGTCAGTTGGGCACGGCTGCAAAAAATTTGATCTTGGGCTTTCAGGACTTCGGAGGCAGTGTCGGCGTCACAGACGAACATGGTGCGGATTTGGCCGAGGTTGACGTGGATGAGGGGGCCGTATTTTTTGGAGAGGTGGTAGAAGGTGATGTGGGGGTTTTCGCCGAGATCTTTGAGATTGCCGAAGATGGGGTGAGGGGGAGGGCCGGGGGGAAGGTTGAGTGCTGGTTTGCGGCGGCGGTAGACGGTGAAGACGAGGAATAGGAATGGGAGGAGGAGGAGGAGAGGATGGGTTAGCGTTTCTTGGGAGTTGATAACCATGTTTGATCGAGTTCTGTGTTTACTTGTTTGCGGTATGTAAACACAGACGAGCTTCCTTAGAGGCAATGGAAGTTGATAACCATCCGTATTTGTATTGAAAGAGGCCGGGTCTGTGGTGGGCTGATAGCACATGCCAACAAACTTTGGGGAAGAACTTCACTACGGAAATCTACTTTAATTTGACCATTTTTTAAGAAAATAACTTTTTAAAGATAAAATTATAAAAATGCTATACAAAAATTATCATCTAAATATACATTATTTTTTATTGAATTTTTTTCTAACACAAAAGAATTAAAAAGCTCACTTAAATAAAACCTAATAAGTCAATTTCAAATAAAATTATACAAATACAAATACAAAACCGAAAAAATTAAAAAAAAGTAGTGCTTTTTTTAGCTTTTGTTTTGTTTTTTTTTTGCTTAGTTTTATTTGGTATCTTTTTGAGATGTATAAAGGGGTTCTCTCTTTTATATAATTTATTAGTTTCCCTAATGGAAACTTATGGTATAAAGTAGAAATGATACTAAGGGTGTGGGCTCCGAAAATTCGGCCCCGGCCTCTGCCCGGTATTGCTTTTCTTCGGGGGGAGTTTTAACGGATTAAAGTTCCGGGGTAAATTTTGGAAGGCAAATGGGTTTGTAGATAAAACACTACCCAGAGATTTAACCCTCATTTTGCGAGGACTTTATAATCTGAGTTCTGGTTTCCTATAGGCGCAAGCCCCTATAGTTAATTACCCCTCCCAGTAATGAGAGAGAACTTTCGATTAAGGCTAGTCGTCAATCAGATACGTAGAGATACGTGTTATCTGGCATATAGTAGCAGCATATATTTGGGATGTGAAAATTAGAGAGTTTGGAGATTAGATATTTAAAATTGGAAATTTCACCATCTTGCACTTAAAGCGGATGGTGGGGGAATGGATGATAGGCCCGATCAAGATCCCATGGTTCCGTCGTCCCGGGCAATCGTGATCCATGGTCTACTTAGTCAGAGGAGGTAGTCGACCAAACCTGACAGAAGGATCCTTGTCGGCAGCCATGGGTTGTTTCGTTTAAGGTTACCTTGTAGACCTGTGGTGGGTATTTATCTAAGGGGATAAATTTGAATCCACCTTAGCTGATAGAGGGCTTTGTGTCCTATCAATCATATCCTATTGATTTATATCTCAAGGATTTAATGCCATTGGGGAGCATACGGGCTTTACCATAACCATAATATAATGGTGTCATTTGGCGGCACCACCTGGTTCAGAGGGCCCCGAGTCATAACCGTTTATCCTGCAGTGCCATTTGGTGGCGAAAATACCAGTTAGAAGACTTGTACCACGTCCTTGCTGGCAGGAGATTATTTGAGAATGGATCTTAGTGATATTTTCGACTAGGCATTAGCTCTATGTGAGCTGAGATTATTTTCAGATTTATCCACCTCGGCAAACTATTGCGGAGGGTGGATGAGTTTTGCTTTAAGTGGTTGATGGTTTAATTTCAATTTCAAATATTTTTGGATTTTTGGATTTTCATGAGATTTGGGATGGCATTTTGAAAGTGTTTGTAAACCCCTCCAGTTGAGATATACATTCAACACGGCCATCATCGGGGTAATGTGGTTATTTTATTTATGGATTAAACCTTATCAACTCTGTCAGGTTGTCAACAAAGGATCGAGTTTCGTAGGCTTCATGTCTTTGTAAGTGAATTCTTTTGATTATAGGCCTTGAAGGCCTAATATGAATGTATTAAAATAAATATATAGGTTGCCACAACTGTATATTTGTTTGATGGTTCGAACTCTGTCGACTCCTATTGACCTTTATAGAAGGATCGGGTTCGAACCTGAATTCACTCATTGACCCGCGCAGCATCCCTAGACGTCACGTCTGTACCAATAACACGCTTGTCGGGGC
Source organism: Dendrobium chrysotoxum (assembly GCA_019925795.1). Classification (NCBI taxonomy): domain Eukaryota; kingdom Viridiplantae; phylum Streptophyta; class Magnoliopsida; order Asparagales; family Orchidaceae; genus Dendrobium; species Dendrobium chrysotoxum. The sequence goes on along the minus strand of CM034310.1, from coordinate 23,741,420 downwards.
ACAAGCGGGTGTTTGGGGATATTTTATAATTATTTGTTGAACCTCGTCAACTCCTATTTACTTGCTTTAGGAGGATCGGGTTAAAACTTATTGACCCGCGCAGCATCCCTAGACGTCACGTGTGTTCTCACTACACGCTGGCCGGGGCCCATGCGGGTTTAATGATTGCACTTACCCCTTTTGTGTACCTAAGTGTTTACAAACTATAGTGCACGTGTGGGGGACATTTTATAATATTTATTTGTGCTTCATTATACGGGTGACCACCATTTGAATGCAGCATTCTACTTAGATGTTCGTACACGCCTTTTGTCCGCTTGTAAGGATGTTGCGGATCAGGTGGCGTTTTGCATATAGTATGTAGTGCATACTGCGAGTCTCCTACAATCCCGTAGATATTTACGCCTTGCTATGTATCATCTACTCTTGCTTGTAGGGAGGCGGTGTGTTCAACTGCAAGTTGATATTGACTTGAGCGGATTCGTCACATTCACAGCTTATATGTTGTTGTCACTCACAAGTGTATCACTGCACCACTCATAGATACATCATTGTGTGCCTTTGGTGTTCGTTCATTTGTCTGGTATGACTGCTTACAAGTGCTGATACCTGCTATAGCTCCTTTATTTTTGCTCGTAGATAAAGAGTCTTTTGTGGCGATCAACAAGAACTCATATACATTACACATATGTTATTCTTGCTCGTAGATAGTACGATTTGATATTTGATTGACGTTGACTGTAAAATACCACAATATTCATTGTCAATTGATGATCATCACTTGTAAGTATATTATTATGCATATGGCGAATCTTCTATCACCGCCAGTATGCACTTGTGTCTGATACAATCTTATACATTGGCGATGTATTTAGCAGCATTGCTTCTAGATAGGATCACCTCGCTTATATGTAATAAGCGCATTTGCACTTATTATATGTCCTTCATGCTTCATTCACAAGTGTCCATATCAGTTCCATTTCTTGTGAGCATTTCTTCTTTGACATACAAGCAGGTGGTTGTATGCATGAGCGATCTTTTATCATTGCTTGTAGGAGGGAAATGAGCTTGTTTGAATGATTGGTACATATATTTGGAAGCCCCTCGTTATTGTCTTTAGAAGCTTGCAACATTTGTTTATTTTTAATCATGATCAAACTACACATGACTATGTTGGAGATAAGTTAAATCCAACGATACTAGCCCATCATCATGTTACAAAGAGTTCATGCTACGACTTTGCAACCAAACCATATCCTTTACAATCCTTTCTTTGTTAGCAAACATGTTCCACTTGCAATCTAACACTCTTCAAAGAGGATTTTTTGTTGACTTCCGTATGCGAACCAAATCTCTTTGTTTACAAGGGCAGTTGAATTTGCTTGCATAATGATGTGGATATCACTTGTTCTCATTTGCAAATTTATTTTGATTGAATATTCAAAGCCATTTAATTCTATCATTCATCACTTGTATGCCTTGAGAATTCGTTCAACATTCTATATGAGTTCTTGCTTGTACATTTGCAAATGCCTTGTTTATTTGGAATCAAGCTTGTCTTATTGTATCTCGATTTAGGCTTGATTTTATATAGTTTATTAAAGTCCAAGTCCTTATGGTTCATTCAAATTTTTTTGTGTCATCATCCAAATCAAGTTTTAGTTAAAATTTAAGTCCAATGTCATTTGTTCCATGTTCATTTGGGTTCAAAATATATCCCCTGCTGTCCTTTGAGTTTATTCAAGTTCAAGTACAAGTCTTCTATTTCCACCAGGAATTTCGGCAGCCTCCCAGCGTCTCCCCTATTTAGGGGAAATTTTGGAAAACTGGACCACCCCACCATGCTACAAGAACGTGTATGTTTGGTGTCGTGCGACACCGTGACCATATATCTTTTCATCCCATCACGCTATGAGAGCGTGTATGGGGTCTTCAAAAGTACCCATATAAAGAACACAAGTGGGTCTCCTTACCACACTACGAGAGCGTGTATAAGGCTTGCCCACCTCGTCGTATTCGTTGCACCGGACTCCCTCCTACCATGCTACGAGAGCGCGTATAGGTGGTTCTCCAGTCCACCGTTGACGCCGAAAATGAGATTTTAAGTGATTACCCGCCTCGTCATAGGCACCGCACCGGGTTTCCTCCCACAGTGCTACGAGAGCACGTATAGGGGGTTTGCTGGTTCGCTACAAACGACGAGAATGAGAAATCTGAGTTTAAAAATTATACCTTCGCGGCGAGAACTTGACGATGGAAAAGGAAGTGTACAAAAACATATCTTTCCTTCTCTTTTTTTTTTGGAAACTATCTTTTCTTTTTTTTTGTATTTTCTTTTTTTTTTTGTTGGAAACTCCCCTCTCTTTTTCTTTTTCTTTTTTTGGAAACTTCATGTTTCTATTGAATTTTTTTTGCTGGCTTTGCTGATATCAACATGCAAAAGCCTCAATACCATCCATAAGAATAGAATAAGGAGCTGGGATTCCATTAGCATTTCAATCCTCTACATAGTCATTGGTTCGCTTGCTTTAGTAGAACTGACTGGATTTTGTTCAAGGATCAGATGGTAGTTTTCTCCATAAGGGGAGTAATCTGGATTACTTTGTCAGTATCTATAAATACTCATGCTAATAACTGGTTTAAAGCCATTCATCTAATCTGGTGGTCATCATTTGCGCTTCTTATTACAACTTCTAATGTAAAAGATCTTGTTAAAAAGAATCATAACCTTCCAATACTTGATATTATATAATGGCTTGTAAACTTGCTGCTGCTCTACTATGCTCTGAAACTAATCATCAAAAGTAAAATTGATGGTAAACATGCAAACGAAAGTTTATCCCAGGCCTTACTAGAAGAAGTTAATGGCAATTCAAATCTTGCTGGAGCTGGTTTCTTTAACCGCCTAATCTTTTCTTGGCTAGATCCCTTACTTCCTTCAGGCCATTCAAAAACATTATAGCTCAACGACACACCCTCATTGGAAGCTGAAGATGAAGCAGTTCATACTTATAATATTTTCACCAGAGAATGGGATCTTCTCATGAGCAAGTAAAAAGAGGACAAGGAACTTGGTAAAATGTAATGTTTGTGATGCCTTGGAGCTCTTCCTGATATTTGCTGCTGCCTAAGGCCTTCTTTTTCCATATAACTTTGGCATGTAAGCATGCACTGATTTAGACATGAAATCTTGAGATCCACAGTTGACATATCTGTTGTTTGTTGATCATAAAAGTCTATCAATTTGTAAGCAACAGTTCCCAAGTGATCAACAGCATTGATTAGGGCTCGAACAACATTTCTTTCAAATCATCTAGCACCATTTGTTTCTGTTCGTTGTGTAGGTAAGGCTTTCCATAGTAGTCAGCAGCAGAGTATAATTGAGGCCTCAGGTTCTTCAGTTTCTGAAGGGCTTTGACGAAGCTCTTGCTCTTCTTGGATTTCTTCTGTAGATGTCAACAGCTCGGCCGATGCTCGGACGAACCATGGACCGGCACTCAAGGCTTCTACATACTGCAGCAGATGCTTGCAAAGCACATGAGAGATATACTCCTTTTTTATCCTTGCTTTGAGCAGGAAGATTGGAAGTTGAGAGTTGCCGTGAGAGGGAAATCATCACAAATCTATTCTGGTCTTTGTAGTCACTAGGTTCGGAAGTTTTGGATGCAGCGGAGGTGAGGAACGAGGATTTCTCCAAGCTGCTATGAGTTCATATCCTCTTGCTTCACTAATCAGCCAAATCCTGGAAGATGTTGAGGGTGTCGGCAAGGGAAAGGAGTAGGGAAGAGGAAGTTGCATGAAGCATTTCATGAACTGCAGTTATGCTGAAGCAGGGTGTGGGCTTGCATGAGGTTTGGTGGAAGATTCACATGCAAGAGGTTGGATTGAGATTTCTGTAGGCAGATCAGAGGAAAGCGGGATGAGGGCTGCTTGGGATCGAGTGGATGAGAGCTGTTGTGAGAGGGCTCTGTAGAGGAGAAGGGGAAATCCTGCTCAACCGTGGCTTTGGCATGAAGAATCGAAGGAGGGCTTCTTCCTGTAGACGGGTAAGGCAAGGGAGGAAGGCTTACAAGGAAGGGCTGTGATTGACGTTATCTCAGCAGTTGAATTCATGGGATTTTGATGGAGTTCAGAGCAGGTTCAAACATCCGAGGTAATCAGTAATTAATTCGGATTAGATTTTTCGTTTGACTTGCTGATTTTTAGTAAGATCAATTGGCAATGTTTATGATGACCTTCCATAATTAGTAATAGCATTAATTAGGCTGACAACCATATTCCAATCAGTCAAAAATCATCCCGATTTACGTGCTTTTCTCCTCATTTTGCGTGTCGATTGCTCCGTTTAACGTGTCAAATTTATCGAATATCAGAATTAGACAAATTGGAAGTGGATTTAGGGTATTGCCGATGTTCTGATCGCAACGACGCAGTCCATTTCACGATCGGACATCGTTTGGGCACAAATTTGTGTATTTTTATATGAGGATTACCTCGATTCGCGTGCACCACCTTAATAGCACAAATTGGTAGTGCATTTAAGGTATTAACGATGTTCCAAACACAACGACGAAGTCCGTTTGTCGATTTGACGTCATTTGGGGAGCGCCGAGCAACATTTTTCTTAAAATTTGTGTTTTGTCTCGAAATTCGTGCCACCAACCCGGATGATCCAATTTGAACATAGAAAATATAGTATTTTAAGTATTTGTGATATTTTGAATATAATGACAAAATCCGTTTCGCGAAGGGACATCATTTGGATAGCGACGAGGCTAATTTATCTCGAAATTCGTGCCACCAACCTCGATTTGCGTGCACCACCTTAATTGAATAAATTGGTAGTGTATTTAGAGTATTAACGATGTTCCGAACATAACGACGAAGTCCGTTTGTCGATCCGACGTCATTTGGGCAGTGCCAAGCGACCTTCTTCTTTCTTGATAAGCGTGTTGCATCGGGATTCGTGCCACCAATTCGGATGGCCCAAATAAAACATAGAAAGTGTAGTTCTTGAGTATTTTCGATATCCCGGTTGCAATGATAAAATCTGTTTTGTGATCGGACTTCGTTTGGGTAGTGCCGAGGACTCTTTTTCTCGATAAGCGTGCTATTGCCTCGGGATCCGTGCCAAGCATTCTGGGTGTTCCAAATTGAATAAACAAGACTTAATTTTTAGAGGTTGACAACATTCCGGATGCAATGACGAAGTCTGTTTGTTGATCTGACGTCATTTGATCAGCGTCGCGCTTTAATTTCGGGTGTCGGCCGTCCCTTTTGATTGATCTCATCCGATTGGACTGCGAGGGGTCTCGACCTAGTAGAATTCAACGTTCTGATCGTGATACCGCTATCTGTTTTGCATTTGGTGGTCATTTGACTCTTTAAGATGCATCCCCTAAACGCGCGTGTTGCTTTATTCGCTGACTTGGGTTCCTTTTGTGCGTGGTTTGAGGTATTTGGGTCAACAAAGGGGTTCTCTTATTTTGGACAGCTTTTTTGCTGCTTTTTAGGCTTCGTTTGGACGGCTTTCCTATTGCTTTGTAAAACTATTTTTTAATTAAAAATTTTCTTAAAAGCAAAGAAAAAATAGTGATATAAAATTATCTTAAATGAAGCCTTAAAGTAGCTTTATGAAAGCCATTCCAAGCGAAGACTAAGTTTTAACCGCTGCTAAAAAATTATTAAAAAACCGTTATTTTTTTTCCATTTTTGGTAGTGGTTTGATTAACCCTCCCAATCAATTGTTGACAGTTGCTTTATCTGCTAATTTATACGGCGGTGGCGACCGCGACATTTCAAACTTTCAATAATTGCATTTCCCTATTAGAGTCTCGTTTTTCTTTATTTTATTTTTTCATATCAAAGCCACACATTTATTATTTTTTAAGAAAAATTGTATGAGAAATTATCTTTTATATAAGAAAATATTTTTTTTCAATTAAGTTTATGAATATATGATTAAATAATATTTATAATAATTAAAAAAAATTTCCTCATAATAAATTTTTTTCCTATCAGCTTAATTCAAAGTTAAAGGCTTCTTTTGAGATAATTTTTGTATTTCTTTTTAAATTAATTTTTTAGTAAAATTTTTTTTAATAAAAAATTTTAATACTAAAAATTGATTTATAAAATAATAAAAATATTATCTCAAATAAAACCAAAGTCTACTTAAGCCCATTCGCCAGCAAAGGAGGACTTTCCAAAAGCCATCACTTGCGACTCGCTTGCGAGGCTTATTTTTCACTTGCAATTAGCAGTCAAATGTCACACGGTGTTTTGATAAAGAAATGCGATTGCAGCTGACTCAAAGGCTTTCTTAACTATTTTTAAGGGCTGTGAAGGTAATAAAAAGTCAAAGTTCTTCGGTTATTTGATTTGAGTACGCTACTGATATAATTGTTTATTATTTTTATTTTAATTTGACATTAATAAAAATATCATTTATTTAGAACAATAATTGATTAGAGATGGCGGGCAATGACGAGCAAGGGGTGATAATGAAAATGGCACCATGGCGGAAGGTGGCAATGGACGGCAAGTGGCGGTAGAAGTAATGGCTGACAACAGATGTCATATTAAGGGTGTCAAAAGTTGTCACGACTTGAAAACTGACCCGGATCCGATCCGAAAAAATTCGGGTTCGGGTCAACCCGTTTGCGAAACGGGTGGGGTCCGGGCTCGGATTTTCGACCCGTTTGAAAAGTGGGTCGGGTTCGGGTTGACCCGACAACCCGCGGGTCGACCCGAATTGACCCGTTTTCGTTGTCCCGTACGGTCAGGTCACATTGTCGGGTCCCGGCTCCGTAGTCAGCATTGCGCCGCTGCTCATCAGGTCGCCGGTCTCATCCGCATCAGGTCCCGCTTCCGCGTCCGCGTCAGGTAGCGTTTAGGGTCGCCTCGGCCGTTCCGGCTTCCTACGTCCAGGCATCTCTCCGGACCTACCGCTTCCTGCGTCCAGACATCCAGCCCTAGCGAGGCTTTCAAAAGCCATCACTTGGGACTCGCTTGCGAGGCTTGTTTTTCACTTGCAATTAACAGTCAAATGTCACATGGTGTTTTGATAAAGAAATGCGATTGCGGCTGACTCAAAGGCTTTCTTAAGTGAGTTTTATGGACTGTGAAGGTAATAAAAAGTCAAAGTTCTTCAGTTGTTTGATTGAGTACGCTACTGATATAATTGTTTATTATTTTTATTTTAATTTGACATTAATAAAAATATCATTTATTTAGAACAATAATTGATTAGAGATGGCAGATAATGAGGGGGGATGATGAAAATGGCATCGGTGGTGGCAGGAGTTGGCGGTGGACGACAAATGGCAGTAGAAGTAATGGCTGACAACAGATGACATGACAACAAGCGAAGGAGATGGTCAGCAGCAAATGAAATATTATAACACTTATGCCGATGATATCATTTGTCCTTAAATAATACACTTAAGTAAATGAAGAAAATACATGATGAGAAGTAATAAGTAAATTCAAGTCAATAGCTAAATTTTATTATAATTATAATTAATAAAATAATTTAGGTATATTTATTTAAAAAAATAATATTATTCTACTATTATTATTATTATTATTATTATTATTGATACGTCATCGGAAAATTATCTTGATCGGGCACGAATCTCGAGGAAAAACTCAAGTTGGAAACTTCAAAAATTAATTCGGAGACTATTTAAACTCCGATTTCAGCAAGCTTACAGTCGAACTGAGCGTCTCGGAAATACGAATCCAACGACACCAAATTCGACTCAATCCGAGCCCAAGTGAGTCCAAATCAAGTACCCGAAGCGCTGTTGGAAGCATCAAACAGCTATTTGAGTTACCAAACGGTCTCCGATTTTGGCGAGCTTATACTCGAATCGAGCGGCTCGACGAGACGAATCCAACGAACCCAAGATCGCAAAATTCTGATATCATTAAGACCTTCAAATGCTTGATAAACGGTTCACGATCAAGGGATTCAATATCGGCCGTTCATCCGGATCACTCCCTATTCGCCCCTGATCCCTCACATATTTACGGGCTATGCCACTCCAGAAAAACTATAAATAGCCCCTCATTTCTCTTAAGAGGGGACCCAAGCCAAGAAGAGAAGAAGAGAAGAAAGAGAAGAAGAAGAGGAGAGAAGTCTAGGAGGGAATAACTCCTCCTCGACCACCGCCGGAACACCGCCGGAACTCCGCCGGAACACTGCCGGAACACCACCGAAGCACCACCAGGCACCCGAGGGACGCCGGAGCTCTGCCCGACACGGGAGCAACATCGGAATTCTGCCCGACGCCGGAATTCTACCCGACGCCGGACTTCTTTCCAAGTGACGCCGGAATTCTGCTCGACACCCCGAGTGACGTCGGAACTCTGCTTGTCCTTGTAACTGATACTCATTGTAATCTGATCGTCCTGAATTTAAAGGACGGATCAGCCTCGTGTACTTCAAACGACACTAGTGGAACTATTTCAACTGGGCGTGGCCCCGTGGTTTTTTCCCTTTCCAGGGTTTTCCACGTAAAAATCCTGGTGTTACTATTTCGATTCTGTTTGTGTGCTGAATATACGTACAACGCTGAGACGGAAATATTAAATTCTATCGCCGCGTATATTTGAGTCCGCAACAGTTTGGCGCCGTCTGTGGGAAATTCCATCCCACAACTTCAAGTATTGCTACGATGGTCAACAGGCGCAGCAGTCGTATCATTGGAGCTTCTCGCTCCAATTCCCACCAGTCCAGAAATCAGTCTGTGAATCATAGACCCCAAGTATCCGCCTCCTTTCATGCTGGGGGGCAAGACGCTGTGGGAGAAGGAATTTCAGGACCGTCCATTGAAGACCGCATCAGGAAGATGGAGGAGTCTCAGAATGAGATCCTACAACTCCTGCGAGAGACTCGACAACCGGCACTAGCACCACAGGAACTAGCACCACAGGAGGAGGTTCTTCTCCCTCGAGATCCACCACGTGTTGAAGCTGTTCAAATCGAACATCTTCAAGCTGAGATTCCTCTTCCTCCACCCAGGAGGCGTTCGCAGTCACATCAAGATAACGAACTGGCTGATACAGCAAGTTCTACCCATCCTCCGCACACAGGTCGGCAACCTCGCATTCCTTTGGACCTCCCCGAAGAGTTAGCCCAACATCGCATTGCTGAGCTCCCTCGCAATACCCTACGCCACGAACTGCGACGATTGGTTCGAGAGGAGTTCCCTATAGGAGGCGTAAGGCAACCTCTTCATCAGTGGGACTTCCAGGAGTCGTCACCCCTGACGGAAGCCATTCTTCAACACCCTATTCCGGCTGGATTTAAACTACCAAGCATCGATTCCTACGACGGGACATCTGACCCGTACGAGCACATCGATCATTACAGAACCATCATGCATATCCAGCGAGCTTCGGATGCCCTCCTATGTCAGGTTTTTCCTACTACACTCAAAGGACAGGCGCGAACATGGTTCTATTCTCTTCCATCTGGAACGATCCCTTCATTCGTCAAATTGGCCAAAGCCTTCGTTGAACAGTTTGTAGCCAATCGAAGAATTGCTAAAGATTCTTCCCACCTCTCCGGGATTCGTCAAAACGAGGGAGAATCGTTAAAAGAGTACTTTCAGCGATTTTCCACAGAGGCACGACAGATTCCAGGACTAAACCCAGAATTGCTCCGAGGGGTCTTCCTTGGAGGCCTTCGTCCTGGTCCTTTCTATTCGGCACTTATGCGAGATACGGTTCATTCATACGCCGACCTGATTCATCGTGTGGAGGCACAAATCTCCGCAGATGAAGCCATAAATGCTCACAGAAAGCAATTCGAGCAGACAAATGGGAAGCGCAAAGGTGCTCCTGGGATGGATAATTCTTCCTTACAACAGAAAAAGCAAGGGAATAGCAATATACCTCCTAGGCCCCCATTACCACAACGAGAACCTCGGCAGGAGAAAGAGTACACTCCGCTCAACACATCTCGAGCAAATGTGTTAATGGCGATTCAAGATCAGGACAAAGTGAAATGGCCGCATCCTTCGAAGCCAAATACAGGAAATCAAGATCAGTACTGTCACTTTCATCGTAGTCGTGGCCACACTACTGAAGCATGTTGGCAACTTAAGGATGAGATTGAAAGACTTATCCGCCAGGGCTATCTTCGACAGTTTATTGGGAACCCACCTACCCGAGAAGAAGCTCGCCCCACTGGGGGGCAAAATCAACAACAAAGACAACCATTAAATAATATTCAAATGGTTGGTGAGATTGAGTAATGCTGCAACTTGAACCTTTGTGTTAGTAATACTACTTGTCATGTGTCATCATGTATCTCTTCTATGATCAGTAGGATGTCACTCTAATATCCTTAGTATTTCTACCAAGTCAAATGATGTGGTTGTCCCTATATGTATCTCTTTTATTGTATAAGGGAATTATTGTATTACAGTAATATAATGTGTTGTTCGTCCAGTTTTGATATTGTCTCTTTCTTTAAAAAAGAATATAAATGACAATGAAAAACTACTGACAAATATAGTCTCTTTATCCTTGATTCGAGAAATACACAATCTTTATTGTGTCTCAATCACTGGATGATCAATCCCAGGGGGATTCGATCTGACCTCTTCCACACAGGTTAACGTCATCGAGCAAAGGCTCCGACATACAACCTCGGATAGGTCTCACATCCTTGGTGGATTCTCTCGACCTCTTCCATACAGGTTAACATCGTCGAGCAAAGGCTCCGACATACAACCTCGGATAGGTCTCACATCCTTGGTGGATTCTCTCGACCTCTTCCATACAGGTTAACGTCGTCGAGCAAAGGCTCCGACATACAACCTCGGATAGGTCTCACATCCTTGGTGGATTCTCTCGACCTCTTCCATACAGGTTAACGTCGTCGAGCAAAGGCTCCGACATACAACCTCGGATAGGTCTCACATCCTTGGTGGATTCTCTCGACCTCTTCCATACAGGTTAACGTCGTCGAGCAAAGGCTCCGACATACAACCTCGGATAGGTCTCACATCCTTGGTGGATTCTCTCGACCTCTTCCATACAGGTTAACGTCGTCGAGCAAAGGCTCTGACATACAATCTCGAATAGGTCTCACATCCTCGGTGGATTCCCTCGACCACTCCTATACAGGTTAACGTCATTGAGCAGGGCTCTGACATACAACCTCATATAGGTCAAATGTCATTAGATGATGTCTTGTATCCCAATCATTGGAAGATCATTCTTAGGGAGATTTAATCTAACATCTTCCCTTAATGTCATCAGGCAAGGGCTTTGACTTGCAGTCTCAGATATGTCAAACATCCTAAAAGGATGTCTCTCACATTCGTTCAAACTAATAATACATCAAAAGCACAAAGCATGTCTTACAGATGCAATAACAATTCAGGTCCCTCAAGGGGACAAATCCTCATTTCATATACAATATCATTGGAGTTACATAAATCCAGATTCAGGTGTACATTTATTCTCACTAGAAGTTGAAATTGAAAAGTACATTGGCGTCATCCGTACAAACTAGTATCATCAAGCAATAAGCAACTTTAACACAGTCAAATATCCTTGGTGGATTTAAGTGATTTCTCCCTTACTGCACGCAAGCATCTCCTACAACTGCTCCTTCAAAGAAAGGACATAACTGGATCATCATCGGATCTCCACTCGGTGTTAGTGTATTGCCAAAATGTTGGCATGTCACACTACTTCGGCCTCTTGATTCAGTAATATCTGATGTTGGCACACTTCAGTATGGATGAATATTGCCTTAACACAATGTTACTGGATGCCGGCCATCATCTGCCCATCGTGGGTCATTCGTCGAACTTCTGCCTGACACCAGACTTCTGCCCGTCGTCAAAGTTCTACACGACGATGTACTTCTACTTGTCGCCGGACCTCTGCCCGTCATCAGACTTTCATCGGACTTCTACCCGACGACGAGCTTCTTCCCGTTGCTGGGTCTCTGCCCGTCACCGGACTTTCGTTGGAATTTTGCCCAATATTTTCGTCGGACTTCTGCCCGACACCGTACTTCCACTCGACGCAGGACTTTTGCCAATCGCGGGACTTTCGTCAGACTTCTGTCTGACACCGAACTTCCTCCCGTTGAAAGACTTCTGTCAGTCGCGTGAGTTTCGTCGAACTTCTACCCGACGCCGGACTTATGCCCGTCGTCGGACCCTCGTCGGACTTCAACCCGACGTCGGACTTCTGCCCATCGCCGGATGTTTGTTGGAATTCTACCCGACACCGAATTTTTACCCGTCATAGGACTTCTTCCCGCCGACGGATTTTCGTCGGAGTTCTTCCCGACGCCTGACTTCCGATCATCTTCAGACTCCCTCCGACTAACATCTCACCTCCACATGATCTCTTAAAGAAGAGAAACTCTAACTTCTGCGCAAAGGGAGGGGCGCCGAGTCAAGTAGGGAAAGTCACCTACTCAAAAACAGCGGAAGGCCTCAAAATGCCAGAAACTAGATGAGAGAAGAAAAGAAATTTCTAACTCCTGTGCAAGAGGAGGGGCGTTGTCTCAAGTAGGGAAAATCACCTACTGAATAACAACGGAATGCCTCAACTGTCAGAAAGCCAGAATGAGAGAAAAAAGAGGGAAAACCGCTAACTTCTGTGCAAAAGGAGGGGCGCCGAGTCAAGTAGGGAAAATCTCCTACTCAAAAACGGCGGAAGGCCTCAAAATGCCAGAAACTAGAGGGGAGAAGAGAGGAATACTCTAACTTCTGCGCAAAGGGAGGGGCGCCGAGTTAAGTAGGGAAAGTCACCTACTCAAAAACGGCGGAAAGCCTCAAAATGCCAAAAGCTAGAGGGAGAAAGGAAGAAGGGGCGAGTTTCTACTAGGCCCTGGGGGGTCTATTTATAGTTTTCTTTAAGGGGGGGAGGATTCCAAAATTCTATTAAATTTCCTGAAATTTTTCAAAATTTTCGGAATTTTTTGGGATTTTTCCGGATTTTTTCGGATTTTTTCTCATGTGGGACCCGCAATTTAAAAAAAAAAAAAAAAAAAAAAAAAATCTTTTTTTAAAAAGGTAACCGCGCCCCGCGCGGTTATAACCGCGCGGTTCCGCGCGGTTCAGCGGGCAGACGCGCCCGCTGGCGCGGGCGCCGCCGCCGGCGGCGGCCGGCCGGCCGGCCGGCCGGTTCGGCCGCCTACGCGTTGCCGGGCTCCGATTTCGAGCCCGGACGGTCCAAATTGGACGTTTTTGGGGTCCCCGGACACGTTTTTCGACGTTCCGGACTCAATTTTGATACTTTCGGAGCTCAACGGGGCCTCTATGATCAAGTTTGAGCAAATATTTAATTTCTGGAACGCAATTTTTTGCGATTCGGCCAACGTAAAATACCGGAGAAAGTATTTTTGGACTCCTGGAGCTTTGTCGTCCAAAAATAGGGGGGCAACTGATACGTCATCGGAAAATTATCTTGATCGGGCACGAATCTCGAGGAAAAACTCAAGTTGGAAACTTCAAAAATTAATTCGGAGACTATTTAAACTCCGATTTCAGCAAGCTTACAGTCGAACTGAGCGTCTCGGAAATACGAATCCAACGACACCAAATTCGACTCAATCCGAGCCCAAGTGAGTCCAAATCAAGTACCCGAAGCGCTGTTGGAAGCATCAAACAGCTATTTGAGTTACCAAACGGTCTCCGATTTTGGCGAGCTTATACTCGAATCGAGCGGCTCGACGAGACGAATCCAACGAACCCAAGATCGCAAAATTCTGATATCATTAAGACCTTCAAATGCTTGATAAACGGTTCACGATCAAGGGATTCAATATCGGCCGTTCATCCGGATCACTCCCTATTCGCCCCTGATCCCTCACATATTTACGGGCTATGCCACTCCAGAAAAACTATAAATAGCCCCTCATTTCTCTTAAGAGGGGACCCAAGCCAAGAAGAGAAGAAGAGAAGAAAGAGAAGAAGAAGAGGAGAGAAGTCTAGGAGGGAATAACTCCTCCTCGACCACCGCCGGAACACCGCCGGAACTCCGCCGGAACACTGCCGGAACACCACCGAAGCACCACCAGGCGCCCGAGGGACGCCGGAGCTCTGCCCGACACGGGAGCAACATCGGAATTCTGCCCGACGCCGGAATTCTACCCGACGCCGGACTTCTTTCCAAGTGACGCCGGAATTCTGCTCGACACCCCGAGTGACGTCGGAACTCTGCTTGTCCTTGTAACTGATACTCATTGTAATCTGATCGTCCTGAATTTAAAGGACGGATCAGCCTCGTGTACTTCAAACGACACTAGTGGAACTATTTCAACTGGGCGTGGCCCCGTGGTTTTTTCCCTTTCCAGGGTTTTCCACGTAAAAATCCTGGTGTTACTATTTCGATTCTGTTTGTGTGCTGAATATACGTACAACGCTGAGACGGAAATATTAAATTCTATCGCCGCGTATATTTGAGTCCGCAACAATTATTATTATTATTATTATTAAAATCATTATGAGAAAAAAGTAATTGATTAGGAAAAAAAGTTATGTAAGTATATTTTGATGTAATTTACAACAAAATAGGTTTGACAGCCCTCGGTTTTGCTCTTAAACTTATGATATTCACGAGATACATTAATCCCAACAAACCAAGGGCTATCAAGCTCATCCTGATGCAAATTATATCACTAGGAATTTTTTTCCTAGTTTTTTTAGGAAGTAAATTAGCTCTAATTCATTAAATTTCTGTCTCTCTACCTCCCTCCCTCGAACTCGAGCCTAGACGCACGCCTGCACTTCTTTCTATGCTTAGAGTTGAGACGAACGCCAAATAGAAAGTTGACCTCGCAAGGATTACTCTGTCGGCGCCAGTCCGCTTCCTCTTCCTTGAGCTGAGATGAATGCCAAACATGAGGTAGACCTTGTAAGGATTACTCCGCCGGTGACAGTCTGCTTCCTTTGTCTCGAACTGAAACAGACGGTGGCAAACAGAAAGTAGACCTTGCCATTGTCAGGAAACATCAGAGCAAATTTGCTTCAGCCTTGAGGTAATTGCTACTCATCTTCTCCATTGTTTCTCTTCCACATTTAGGTTATCGCTGAAGCTTTTGTTTAGGCGATCGTTTTGTTTCAAGAGAATATCAATTGCACTTAACTTTAGGCTTGTGAAGAAGTTTGAAAAAGCAAAGATATCCATATTTTCCAAATATCAACTGCACTCAATGAGCATTCAAGATGTTTCTTCTTTTTTCACTAATTATGTTTATTCTTGTTGTGAGCTGAAAGATTCATGGCAATAGAGTGAACGATTTTACTTCCTAGCAATGTATGAAAATTCAACAACCAATTGATAATAAGAAAACAACATGATTTTTACATGAAAAATCCCCAAAATAGAGAAAAAATTACGGGGCCTTACCGAGTTGAAATGATTCCACTAATGTATGAAATTACAAAACCCGTCCTTATCTCTGGGACATGTAGAATACAATATGTTGGAGAGTTTTCCAATCTTCAATCAGGTGCTCTTGGTGTTGATTGAATAATAGATAATGTTTCACCAATATCTCGCAATGGCTAGAGATTCAGTTATAATCAGCAGATGGGCAGATGTCTGGAAATGCTTGGTTGTTGGGAAAAGAATTAGCAGCAACCAATGAATGGTCCGAAATTTGGTGACGATCGGTGGTTAGGAAGAGATTAGGCTGGTGGTGCAAGCTTGAGAGAATAAGAGAGCTCTTCGGTTTCTCTCCTCCTCTTCTCCTTCTCTTTTTTCATGTAAAAAATGAGGTATTTATTTATAATATTTTGAGAGTGGCATGTCCAGTAAATATGGAGAAGATATAAGGGCATGTTGGGAGTGTTCCATCAGACGGCTCATAGTGATCCCATTGATCATTGAGTGTTTATCAAGCATTTAAGTGCCTTAGAGATGTCTGAATTGGGGGATCTTGAGCTTGTTAGATTTGTCTCGTCGAGCTGCTCGTTCGATAATAAGCATGTCATATTCGAATATCATTTGATCATCCAATTAATGTTGTAAAGCTTTCAAAAAGACTTTGGTCCTTTGATTTTAACCCATTTGAGCTTGGATTGGATCGTATTTTGTGTCGTTGGGTTCATCTTTTTGAGATGTCAATTTGACTATAAGATTGTGTAAATTAGAGTTCAGAAGCTCTTAATTTTAATTATTGAAGCCTCCAACACTTATTTCCATCAAGATTTGTGTTTGATTAAGATGAATTTTTTTATGACATATCAGTTGCTGCCTTATTTTCAGACATTGAAGCTCTAGGAGTCTGAAAATGTGTGTTGTAGCACTTTAAAAAATTGTTGCTGCGAAAATTTAAAGTCAAATAAATTACGAAGCACGACTGCCCCCTGGACGTCATCATGGATCTCCCATCGAGGCCATGACTCAAATAAAGTATTTTGGATCATAATTTGAGCATTTCTTGAAGTCGGGGTGTTGATTGGAATAAAAATTATTGAATAATTTCATTCACAAACTTTAAAATTGCTTGAAAATGATTGTAGAAGCTTTGTTTGCCTTTGAATGTTTCAAAATTGAGTCTGAAATATCAAAAAAAAATTTTGGGACCCCAAAAATGTCAAAATTGGATTGTCCGGGTCAAAAATTGGGCTCCAACTCGAATTAGCAGTCAAAGTGGCCAACTGGCATCCAGCTGCCGCCCGCCTCTGGCTGATCTGCACACCTGACTCAGTACTCACGCACCTACATGTCTTCCTGGCTTCCTGTTGACCCGTATACCGTAAACAACAGGAACAAAATAAAAAGAAATCACTCTTATACCTGTCCGGTGCCAACTTGCATGATTAAGATCGCTGAAATCCCGTAATCGGACGTCCTAAGCACAATGACACCCCACTCTTCACACGTCGATGTCTCCTCACACACGATTAGTATCAGCATTAAAATGAGACCGAGCTTGTCATTCGTTTCCCCCTCACCTGCAAGCCATCTTCAAACTAACCTCCTTCGCCCTCTCGCATGCTTCTTCGGCTTCTTCGTTGCTGATCGGCTTCCTCCTTCGACGACATTTCCTTTCCTATAGGATCGGAAGTTATGACAATTTGGATTGGGAGCAACGTCGGAGCTCGCCAACTGTGAAGGAACGGCGTTTACAACATTTTGATTGGAAGCAATGATGGGAACTAGCTCACTGTGAAGGTAATTTTCTCCCTTCCTGCACCCTACTTCGGCCAAATCGAGTGAATCCACTGAACAGTGGAAGGAGAAGGGTTAATAGTTAATTAATTTTAATTATTGATAAAGTTAATTGATTTAAATTAACTTTAATTATAATTATTTTAAATAATTATAATAATTATAATTAATTTTAATTAATTTTAACTATAAATACTTTTGATTAATTATAATTAATACTTTTTTAATAATTATTAATTATTATTAAATAGTTATAATTTATTAAGATTGATTAATATTAATTAATTATAGTTAATTAAAGTTAATCATAGTTAATTATTTTTTAGTTACTTTTAATAAATATAATTGATTATTTTAATTAATTATAATTTCTTATATGTAAAAATAATTAATTAAAGATAATTATATTTAATTATAATTAATTAATATTAAATATAATAAAAAAAGAGAAAAATATTCAAAACAAAAAAAAGAAGAAAGAAGTATTTAAAAAAAAAAGAGAAAAGAAAAGAAAGAAAGAAAAAAAAAAGAAAAACAAGAGGAAAAAAGAAAAGAAAGGAAAAGATGCCTACTCTATAATAAATGCATTCAAATAAATATAAATAAACAAATAGGGGACTCGTGGTGGAGAACTTTCGATGAGATTTAGTTGCAAGCGACATCAGTCAATTACGAAATAAATAAGTATCATCCACATGTAATAGTCAAAGACCTGCTATGCAGGTAAGAATCAACCTATAAGCTGAAGAAGCAATGAAAGTAACAACCTTGTGCAGTCAACATCAACATATCTGGTACAACTAGTATCACTACAAGAAAGTACGTTAAACCACCTGTGAATGGTGAAGGTGGACATGATGCAAATGCAATAAACTCCCACAACAATTCCTACGAGATTGAAAGTACTGTACTTGCAAACAATAATAGCAAGTTGTAGAATGCAGAGGTGTATTCAACGTGCACTAATGTAATCCCCAACATAAGCAACAATGTCTGTTGATTGAAAAAGATGACACTGGCAATTTATAGTGGATGACCCATCGTTGCAAATAAGTACAATCAACAACCACCTGTGAATGGTTAAGGTGGACATGATGCAGATGCAATAAACTCCTACAACAACTCCTATGCAATCGAATACAATGTACTTGTAAGAAACATCAACCGCTTGAAGAATACACAAATGTCCTCTACACGCATTAATAAGAGCCTTAATGCAAGCGACATTCAACCGGTAGCTTGACATAGTGATGCACACATGCAATAACGGAAGGCCTATCATGTACGTGGGAGATCAGACAAAAGCAATAACAGACAAAAGGCACTGAATGTAGCAACACCTCGAAGTCACCGACCAACACCAATGCAAATCAGATGGATGCACTAATTTGAATGCGAGCCATGATAATCAATATGATACTTGTGGATAACAATAGTGGGCATATCGTAAGTACAATGAATCCTCTGTTGACACAAGTACATACAACACCCATAACAACGATGATTGAGATGCTATAAAGACAAACAATCTCCTATGGGCACCTACAACAATAGTGATTGAGATGCTGTGAATATGATTGATCCCTATAAATAAATACGACTGGTGTAGTCTATTTGTGGATAACAACATTGAGTACATTATGATCGTGGAGAACCCCTGGGGATACAAATGTGTACAAGAGCACACGATGAGTACGAACACCAGTTGACCTCTTACACAAAATTCTCCCATATGAAGGATAACGCATGTAAAAGCGGAAGAGATGTTTGAGCAAATTCAAACAAAACTTCCTGGTGTTCTAAAATTTCTTCTTGGTCATATGCTTGGGAAGAAAATAGTTCTGACATCCACAAACACTTGAAATGACAAGTGCGCCCAGGTACCTCTATTCATTTTGGAGGCTAACTATTTAGTTACAAAGGTTACATCTTGTAGAGGTCTACTACACTGTAGATCTTGAAAAGAGTTCTTATCAAGGAAGCAAACACTAATTTCAAGGTCGAGAAAGGTCTCTCGGTGAATGAGAAAAGGGAGTCTACATCAGAACAATGAGGTATCTCATAGAAATCAGGTATCAACGCTATGATTCACCTGTAAGCAAAAGTAAGGAATCATTAGTAAAGACCACGGACTACTAAAGCACGATGCAACGCCATCGGATCTGTAACAATTGTGCATGAAGATAGAAGGCATCAACAAAGCTTGAAATAAAGCCCCGTGCATTCAGTAAAAATAGTCACCTATACAGTCGAACATCCCTCCACATCACATGCAAATATCTTAAAATACCCCCATATATATACTGTAATATATATGCATATAGGTACATAAAAGGGGGCAAGTGCAATCATAAAATGTGCATGGGCCCAGCGATCGTATTATGGGTATACACGTGACGTCTAGGGATGCCACGCGGGTCAATAAATGAATCCCAATTCGAGCCTGATCTTTCTATATATAGATAAATATGAGTCGACATGGCTCAAACTATCAAACAAATATATGGTCAAGGTATCGACCGAAATTTTTATTTGATATATTTATATTAGACCTTCAAGGTCAATAACATAAGAAATTCATCAACAAAAACATAAAACCTACGAAACTCAAGGTCAATAACATAAGAAATTCAAGGTCAATAACACATATCTCTATGTATCTGATTGATGATTAGCCTTAGTTGAAAGTTCTCTCTTGTTATCGAGAGGGGTAATTAAGTATAGGGGCTTACGCCTACAGGAAACCATATCTCAGATCATAAAGTCCTCGCAAAATAAGGGCAAAATCTCTGGGTAGTGTCTTATCTACAAACCCATCTAACTTCCTAAAATTTATCCCAGAACTTAATCTGTTAATACTTGCCCGAAAAAGTAATGGGGGAGGCCAGGGCTGAATTTTTGGAGCCCATATTTCCCTCTCGCCTGACTGCACTCCCATATGCCTGATCATGCTCCCAGATGCTTGCACAATTCAACACCCTCCTGTGAGCTTGAAAACCCTCCCATTCTCCTGACCATGATCCCGCATACATGTGGCTGCCCACATGCCCATTCGATTACGTGCGACTACCAGCATTCATTTGACTTGCTCGAGTAGCTTGGTATGTGAAATTGCTATCATCTTCCACCTTCTTTCGAATAACAAAAATGACAAATTTCAAAAAAAAAATTCTAGAACATCCCCCCCCCCCCCCCCCTTCACATAAAAATACTCCCTAGGGTTAGGGGAGTGGAGAATAACTATTCTCCTCCTTTTCTTCATCATTTCTTCTTATATTTAAAGAATTAAACTATCTTGGATAGACAACATCACCTATCAAGCTCTAGTGCCCCTCTTTATAAATAATACATTTAAGTAATAGCTGACAACAGATGACATGATAGCAAGCGACGGAGGTGGTCAGTAGCAAATGAAATATCATAACACCTATGCCGATGATATCATTTGTCCTTAAATAATACATTTAAGTAAATGAAGACATTAAATGATGAGAAGTAATGAGTAAATTCATGTCAATACCTACTTTTATATTATAATTATAATTAATAAAATAATTTAGGTATATTTATTTTAAAAAATAATATTATTATAATTATGAAAATCATTATGAGAAAAAAGTAATTGATTAGGAAAAAAATTATGTAATTATATTTTGATGTAATTTACATCAAGATGGGTTTGACAGCCATTAGTTTTGCTCTTAAACTTATGATATTCACCAGACACATTAATCCCAACAAATCCAAAGGGCTATCAAGCTCATCCTGATGCAAATTATATTAGTAGGATTTTTTTCTATTGATTAGCCCTTATAATCAAGGGTGGATTTTTTTTGGGGGTTGGGGGGGGGGGGGGGGGGGGGGGGGGGGGTAGTTGGACTGTAAGGGCACGTGCCTCCACTAAAATAAACATTGTTGCAAATCTAGGCCCAAGTGTAATGATTTTGATGATGATAAATATTACTTACTCCTTACTACTGCTATTCTTGCTTATTTATTTTGCTTGCCCTGCTTACTAAACTTTCAGGTCCATAGGTTCACTTGGAACGTCAATCAGCTTAAGATCAGGTAGACTAGGATTGAGTCAGTCTATAATTTCCATTCCAATGTATCTTTTACCTTTTCTTAAGTCAAATGCACTGTGATGGATCCTGAAGCTAAGTAACCTTGCACACACACTCAGGAGGAGAAATTTGGTGAGTTTGAGAGTTTCTATTTTTGATCATATTGTACGGGATGATCCTAAATCATCCTGGACGATCAGTTCAAAATAGAAACCCTAATTAGGGCATCTCTGATAATTAAGTTTGCTTAAGAAATTGTCCTGGATGATTTACATCATACAGGATAATTTATATCGTATGGGACGATTAGTATAGATCAAAAATCCATGTGCTAGACATGATTTAGGCAAGATTTAATAATTAATTTTTTTTTTAAATCATACAGGATGATTCTGATCAACCTGGATGATGTGTAGCAATTATGCCTAAATTGATCCTGTGATTAGGGATCTACGCATGGTTAGATTGAATGATCATATCATGCAGAATGATTGTCTATGATCATACATGACGATTAGTATATTTTTCTTCTAATCATTATGAACGTCCCAAATGATCTGCCAGACAATAAACCATGTTTTGAACTAATCATACAAGACAACCAGTACATTTTTCTTCTAATCATCCTGAACGTCCGGAACAAACAAACAGATGATAAATCTAGTTTTGAACTAATCGTACAGGACAATCACAAGATCATCCAGGATGATCAGTACAAAATTATTGCTCTGATCGTACAGGAAACTTAGATCATCCTGATTGGATGGACTGATTTACACTGATCGTATAGGACGATTGACAGATCGTATTGGATGATCTTTGACGACAAGTTGAAAATTAGGGCACTTTTTTAGGCCTTCTATTTAAGCTCTCTTAATTACTGATGATTAAGCCTTCTACTGCTGTTCTAACCTGAGAAAGCTTAGAGAAGGAGAATGAGAGATTGGGAGAGAGAGAGGTTCTTGTGAGGGAGAGCTTGTGAGGAGATTCATAAAGATTGCTCCAAATAAGGATTCGATTGTCTTCTTCCTTCTTCATCCTTGGTTCCTTGCTGGCTCTAGGGAGATGATCATCAGCATTAGATCCATGTTCTCTATCTACTTTAGAAAGGAGTAAAATGATTGTCAGGTTCTTTGCTAACTCCAGAAGGGAGTAAAAGGATTATGTGGTTCTCTTCCAACTCTAGGTGGGAGTAAAAGGATTTTGAGTTCTCTGCCTTCACCAGGAGAGTTAAAAAGGATTTAAGGATCTCTTCCTCACCGGGTTGGTGGAAAGATTTTATAAGGACTTCTCTGCCTTGCTGTGGAAGCAAAAGGAGAGACACTAACTGATTAGTGTAATACCTGGAACGGGAGGTTCTGGGGAGTGGAATGAACCACTATAAAATTCTATGTGATATTTCTTATTACTTTTTTCACATTTTATTTCTACACTTTGTTTGATTTGTTCTGTGGTTGAAATCTTTGATTTTGATATCTGCTTTCGCTTAAGATTATTTAGTTTTTAAAATATTTAAAAAGATTTTTTATTTTTGTTTAAGAATTTTTAAAAACACCAATTCACCCCCCCTCTTGGTTAGCATATGGCTAGTTTTATAGGGTTTAACCACCCTCACGAACTTTCAAGTGGTATCAGAGCAGGATTCATAAAATTAAGTTTTAGAAAACTTTTGAATTTTGATCATTGGCTAACTTTGGTAATCACAACACTGTGGAAGGATATTTAATTACTCGACAACCTCTATTTGATAATATTTCTTTTGATTTTTTAAAAAACTCGCATGTCTATTTTTTTACAATCAATTGATTATCGCATGTGGATATTAGTTAAGGATGGATATTCTATACCTTTTCATCTTATTAATGACATTAAAATTGAAATCCCTTTTACTGAATGGATAATTGATGATATAGATTTAGCATAACTGAATGCTAAGTGCTTGAACTATTTTTTTTATGCCTTAAAATTTGAAGATTACATGCGTGTCTCTACTTATTCTACTAGAAAAGAAATTTGGGATAGATTATGCATAACGTATGAAGGAACAACTGAAGTTAAATAATCTAAGTTGAACATTCTACTTCATGACTATGAACTCTTTCACATGAACCCTAGTAAATTAATTTTTGAAATATATATTAGGTTTACAGAAATTGTTACATCCCTACATGCCTTAGGAAGAGAACTCATAAACTATAAAAAAGTGAATAAGATTATTAGATGCTTACCTTCTTCCTTTGATGCAAAAATTACTACCATTATTAAATCTAAGGATTTAAATATTTATTCAATCAATAACTAATTGCTTATGAGCAAGGAGTGAACCAAAGGCAGCTTGATGTAGGTAAAAAGAAGAAGGAGAAAATTATAGCCTTGAAGGCTAATGATTCTGACACTGATATTTACGGCTCTTAAGATGATGATATTGCTTTAATAATTAGACAATTCAAAAGCTTCTTGAGGAAAAAGCAAAAGCATCATAAAAAATGGAATAAAGGTAAACATAATAAGAATTCTAAAGCTTTATCTGATGTTATTTATTTTGAATGCAGGAAGTCAGGGCATATGAAGTCTGATTGCCCAACTCTAAAAGCTCACCCAAGCAAGGAGAAGGGTGAGGAAAAACCTAAGTTCAAGAAGGAAAAGAAAAGGATCCAAAAGACTTTCTAGGTGGACTCAACATCAGACTCCTCTGAAACTGAAGTAGAAGAGGAGATAACAAACCTGTGTTTAATGGCTGATGATCATCTTGATCACTCTGATCAAGAACAGGTATGTGAGATTACATATATTCATTAGTTAAAGTTTCTAAAAGAATTCATTCTTCATATAGGAAGCTCAAGAAAGTACATGCTAGCCTCAAAGTTGAATTTTTAAATCTGTACAAAGAAAATGAAATTCTAAGGAAAGATCATTCCACTCTAGATAGCAATTATATGGCCCTGCTTGATGAATTTGATGAATTAAATAAAAAGCATTTTAATTTAACCACTAAGCATGATTCCTTGGCAAAATCTCATATTGAATTAGAAAATGTATTCAAGGAATTAGAAAATATTACATCTGAATTAGACAGTATGGAGTATGCACTAAAATTTGAAGTGGCAAGCTATGAAAAGGCAAATAAATATTTGAGAGAAAGAATTACTGCTTTGGAAAATAACAAACCAACACCCTCACTTGAAGAGTTTCAAAAATAATTAAAGCATGCATCATTCAAACCTAGGAAGAGGCACCATTACCCAATAGATTAGTAAATCTTTTTTCTGGTGTTAGATATTTTTTTGTGGCATGCTAGGACATAACTCCCACACTTATACTATTCACCATACAACACATTTGGTGTAGAGACCAAAATTATAAAATTCATAGCATAGCATACATGCATCTCCTTCTTCTTTCCATCACAAGGGACCCAAATCTGTTTGGGTTCCCGAATTTGACATCTAATAATTTTATAGATGTGCTCTCATAAATGGCCTCATAAGAGCATGTAGTACCAGGATAATAGATGTTCAAGGCATATGATTAGAGATGTAAATCAATTCATTTCGAGATGTAAATCAATTTATTTCACTAGAGGCCAGGGCAGGAGGTAAGGTAACACTTAAAGATAACACCACCAGGTGAGTGGTGGGATCAGGTAATAATTGGTGATTCAAAAAATTTTACTATTAAAAATATTTCACCTGTAGATGGACTGAAACACAACCTGCTCAACATTAGCCAGCTCTATAATAAAGGCTTCAGTATAAAATTTCTACTAACCTCCTACATTATAAGCTTCAATGATAAAATTATTTTATAGAAAAAAAGGATTAATAATCTTTACATGCTGGATCTAAATTGCTTTAAAGTTGGTATTGCTCTTTGCTTAAAAATAATTGTTGATAAATCATGGCTGTGGCATAGAAAATTATGTCATGTAAGCATAAAAAGTCTTAGGAAGATCACCTAAAAAGACTTAGTGAGAGGTGTATCCAAACTAGAGTTCTATAAAGACCACCTGTGTGATACCTGGCAGTTAGAAAAGTAAGTCAAATCCTCCTTCCACTCAATCAAATACATTAATACTAGCAAACCTTTAGAAGTCCTTCACATGGATCTCTTTGGACCTGTCAGCACTTCAAGCCTAGGAGGGAAAGTCTTTGGGTATGTGATAGTTGATGATTATTCAAGGTTTATTTAGGTTAGATTTATATCTCATAAAAGTGAATCATTCGAGGAGTTTAAATCTTTTTCCACTTGGATTTAGAGAAAACTAGATTGTGAAATCTTAACCATTCAAAATAATCATGGTGGAGAATTTGAGAATAAAAATTTTGAGTCTTTTTGTAAGGAGTAAGGGATAGATCACAACCTTTTAGTTCCTAGGACCCCTCAGTATAACAGGGTAGCTAAAAGGAAGAACAGGACTGTGGTAGAAGCCACTAGAGCCATGTTAGCTAAATACTCACTTCCTAAATACTTCTGGATAGAAGCGGTGAATACAGCCTGTTATATTTTGAATAGGGTAAATCTTAGATCTAAGCTGAACAAGACACCCTATGAAATTCTTAGGGTAGGACACCCAATCTCTCTCACCTTCATGTCTTTAAATGTAAAGTGTTCATTCTGAATAATGGAAAGTCTCAACTAGGAAAGTTTGACCCAAAATCTGGTGAAGGAGTATTCCTAGGTTACTCAAGCATTAAAAAATCCTATAGAGTCATCAATAAAAGAACACTGGTAGTTAAGGAGACCACTCATGTTGTATTTGATGAATTTGATATTTTTTGAGGGTCTATGGAAGAAGAAGAAGAGGCTGTAGAAGTCACCCAAGGAGTAGAATCCATAAATTTGGAGGAAAGGGTAGAACTTGAAGTCTCACTGCCTAGAGAACGGAGATATTCTTCAAGTCATCCTAAAAAACTAATCTTAGGATACCCATTTGAAGGTATTAAAACTAGGCATGGACTTATAAAAGAAGTACACCACTCTTCCTTCATCTCAATGGCTGAATCCACCAACATCAATCAAGCCTTATCTAATGAATTCTGGATCCTAGCCATGTAGGAAGAGTTGAATCAATTTGTTAGGAATAATATTTGAGAACTAGTTGAAAGACGTAAGGATTAAAATATTATTGGAACAAAATGTATTTTCAAAAATAAAATGAATGATTCTGGTGTAGTGGTGAGGAATAAGGCATGATTGGTGGCTAAGGGGTATAATTAGATAGAAGGGATTGACTTTGAGGAGAGTTTTCCTCGTGTAGCTAGATTATAAACCATTAGGGTGCTACTAGTCTTTCCCTATTTTAAGGGATTCAAACTGTTTCAAATGGATGTTAAGAGTGCCTTTCTTAATGGGGTGATAAAAGAAAATGTGTATATTGAATAATCCCTAGGCTTTGAAAATTCACAATTTCTTGATCATGTATTCAAATTAAAAAATATTTTATATGGACTAGAATAAGCACCCATGGCATGGTATGAAAGACTTAGCACATTCCTACTACAAAGAACCTTTATTAAGGAGAGCGTAAACAACACCCTATTTTTGAAAAAGGTAGGAGATGAATTACTGATTGTTTAAATCTATGTTGATGATATTCTATTTGGATCTTCTGATAAAAACTATAATGAATTTTTAAAAATAATGAGTAAGGAGTTTGAAATGAGTATAATGGGAGAACTAACTTACTTTCTTGGATTTAGCATAAGGTAGAAGGATGAAGGAATTTTCCTTAGTCAATCAAAATACATTAAGGACATCCTTAGTAAATATGAGATGGATAAAGCCAAGCCAATCTACACTCCCATGAGTTCTAGTGTTCAGTTAGATAAAGATTTAAATGAAACGTTTGTTGATCAAAAGAAATACAGATGAATAATTGGATCACTTTTTTACTTGACTGCTAGCAGACTTGATATTATATTTAGTATTTATCTCTATGCTAGATTTCAGGCTGATCCAAAGGAGTTCCACCTGACTAGTGTTAAAAGAATTCTTAGATATCTCTTAGGGGCCTAAGACTTAGGAATTTAGTATTCTAGGAATAACACCTCTTTTGAAATCATAGGATATTCTGATTCAAATTTTATAAGATACTGAGTTGATAGAAAAAGTACTTATGTGACATGTCAATTCATAAGACAATCCTTCGTCGCCTGGTCCAGTAGAAAATAGAACTCAATTGCCTTGTCCACTACTAAAGGTGAGTACATAGCTTTAGGAAGTTGTGTGGCTCAGATCCTTTGGTTAAAATAACAAATTTGAGATTTAGGACTTCCTGTTGGCATAATTCCAGTCCTATGTGATAACACTAGTGCCATCTATATTTCAAAGAACCCAATCCAACACTCCAAGACCAAGCATATTGACATAAGGCACCATTTTATTAGGAACCATGTTACTAAGAGAGACATAGAACTGTAGTATGCAGCCTTTGAAAATTAGCTTGCAGATATCTTCACAAAATCACTAGCCTTTGAAATCTTTATCACCTTAAGAATCAGATTAGGTGTAATAAATATTAATGCTTGAAAATGATACATTCTATTTATCTTTCTTCTCCTCGTGCTTTTTTTATTTGCTTATTTTTTTATGTGTTTTTATTTTTATGCTTTTGATTTCCTAATATTTATTTTTCTTTTGGTATTTTAAGATTCAGATCACTGTTTACTTCTGCTGATGAACTTACTTTTTAAATGAGATTTTTATCTTGTTTTTATTTAGAAACTTGTAAGTAATGATTGACTCCTCTAAAATAGTTAAAAGATAAAATATTGATGATTATTTCTCTTCCTCAACTCTTTTAATGGTATATTTTTTCAATCAAAATCTATTTTAAAAATAAAAAGTTAGACTTTAAAATAAAGATCTATTTTATCTTCTTATCGTAATTTATCTTATATGAATAGTATTCCAAATCATTGAATCACTCTCGAGTTTTCTAAACCGGGTGGTTGCATTTATCATATGAATATAATTTTATTTTGTGGTTTACTCTTCCTTATATAAGAGAGTTAGTTTCTTTCTCTCTTATATCTGGAAGATTATCTTATAACTGAGAATTTTTAAAGGTTATGAAAGGAAGTAAGCTCACAAAAAAAATGAAAAGAGGCACAAAATGAGCCCAACATTAAAAAGATGTGCAATACTCACCAATTAATTGCAAGATACATAAAGTGTATCAAAAATTAAAAGATGTGTAAAGTGTGCCAAATTACGAAAAAAGAGACAACAAAATGAGCCCACAAAGAAATAAGCTTCCTTCCCTTTCAAACCTTTAAAAATCTTAGAAGAACCCATGTGTCACATAATATTTTTAAACACTGAAATTGAAAATCATAATTCTTAATTCTTTACTTTGTAATACTATTTTATCAGATATTTTTCTAGAATGAGATTTGAAATGATCACTTTTTTATCTAATTTCTTCATTTTTGAATTAGATTTTTATTTAAAATGAACTTTAACCTGTAAGGTGTCCGAGGAAGGGTTTGCAAAATTGAGTTTTTAACCTTTTTGGATTTCAGCATTGTCGATTCATTTCTTTCGAGCATTTAAATTTAAAATTGAGGTAAAATTATCATTTACTAGAGCTAATCGATTAAAAAAACCCTTTATTTTTATTTTAACGGTTGGTTTTTATCGTATTTTTTATTTTGTTGTTGATTTCTATCACCACCACCTCCTCCAAGTGATCAGTGTTCTTCCTTATAGTCTATTAATGCTTGTGTTTTTGTGTTTGTACTGGTCTTTACTTTTATACTTTATTATGTTTTAGTGATTTTCTTTCTTTCTCCTTTTTGTGATGTTAAAAGGGGGAGTAGTTGTTGTCCGTTCGTTTGCTTATGCTTTAGTGAAATTTGTATGGTTCTATTTCTGTTCTATCTTTTATGTCTTCTATTTATGTTTAAAAAAAATTTTATGGCCTTAACATTCTTTCAACAATATTTTCTATCATCAAAAAGGGTGAGATTGTTACAAATATGGGCCAAAGTATAGTGATTTTGATGATAATAAATATTACTGGTTCCTTACTATAGCTATTCTTGCTTATCTATTTTTCTTGCCCTGCTCACTAACATTTTAGGTCCACAGGTTCACTTGGAATATCATTCAGCTTAAGATCAGGTTGACTAGGATTGAGTCAGTATGTAATTTCCATTCCAATGTATCTTTTACCTTTTTTTGAGTCAAATATACTGTAATGAATCCTGAAGCTAAATAACCTTGCACACACACTCATGGGGAGAAATTTGGTGAGTTTGATATTTCTTCTATTTTTTATCATATCGTATAAGATGATCCTAAATCATCTTGGATGATTAGTTTAAAATAGAAATCCTAATTAGGGCATCCCTGATAATTAAGTTTACCTAACTAATCATCCTAGATAATTTATATCGTACATGACGATTAGTATAGATAAAAAATTTAGCTGATAGACATGATTTAGGCAAGATTTAATAATTAAATTTTTGTTCTAATTGTATAGGATAATTCTGATCATCCTAGACGATGTGTAGCAATCATGCCTAAATTGATCCTGTGATTATGGATCTAAGTATGGTTAGATTGAATGATCATATCGTACAGGATGATCGTCTATGATCGTACGGGATGATCAGTACATGTTTCTTCTAATCATCTTGGACATCCCGAATGATCTGCCGAATGATAAACCATGTTTTGAATTAATCGTACAGGACAATCGCAAGATTGTCTGGGATGATCAGTACATTTTTCTTCTAATCATCCTGGACATCCCGAATGATATGCTAAATGATAAATCTAGTTTTAAACTAATCGTATATGATGATCAATACAAATTTGTTGCTCTATTTGTATAGGCAACTCAGATCATCCTAACTGGATGAGCTGATTTACACTGATCAAACAGGACGATCGACAGATCATCCTGAACTATCTTTGATGGCAAGTTAAAAATTAGGGCACTTTTTGAGGCCTCCTATTTAAGCTTTCTTAATTATTAATGATTAAGTATTTTGCTACTGTTCTAACTTGAGAGAGCTTAGAGAAGGAGAATGAGAGGTTGAGAGAGAGAGAAGAGAGAAAGAGAGAGAGGTTCTTGTGAGGGGGAGTTTGTGAGGGGATTCACAAAGGTTGCTCCAAATAAGGATTCGATCGTCTTCTTCCTTCTTCGTCCTTGGTTCCTTGGTGGCTCTAGGGAGACGATCATCAGCATCAGATCTAGGTTCTCTACCTACTCCAGGAGGGAGTAAAAGGATTGTCAGGTTCTCTGCCTACTCCAAGAGGGAGTAAAAGGATTCTGTGGTTCTCTACCAACTTAAGGTGAGAGTAAAAAGATTCTGGGTTCTCTACCTTTACTAGGAGGGTGAAAAAGGAATTAAGGTTCTCTAACTCACTGGCTTCTCTGCCTTACCATGGGGGGAAAGAAGCGACACTAACTGATTAGTGTAATACCTGGAACAGGAGGTTCTGGGGAGTGGATGTAGGACAGATTTGACCGAACCACTATAAAATTCTGTGTGCTTTCTTATTAATTTTTTCTTATTTTATTTCTGTGCTTTTGTTTGATTTGTTTCGTGGCTGAAATCTTTAATTTTGATATATGCTTTTGCTTA
Organism: Dendrobium chrysotoxum; assembly: GCA_019925795.1. Taxonomy (NCBI): domain Eukaryota; kingdom Viridiplantae; phylum Streptophyta; class Magnoliopsida; order Asparagales; family Orchidaceae; genus Dendrobium; species Dendrobium chrysotoxum. Next base: position 23,710,594 of record CM034310.1, on the reverse strand, counting down.
AGATTATTTAGTTTTTAAAATATTTAAAAAGATAAAAAGATTTTTCATTTTTGTCAAATCTGACCTACATAAAAAGATAAAGAATTTTTAAAAACACCAATTCACCCCCCCCCCCCCCCTCTTGGTTAGTCTCGGGCTAGTTCTATAGGGTTTAATCACCCTCATGAACTTTCAAACACTAGGAATTTTTTCCTATTTTTTTATTAAGTAAATTTGCTCTAATTCATTCAATTTATGCCTCTTTGACTCCCTCCCTCAAACTCGAGCCTAGAGCACGCCTGCACTTCTTTCTATGCCTCGAGCCGAGATGAACACAAAACAGAAAGCTGACCTCGCAAGGATTACTCTATCAGCGCCAGTTCGCTTCCTCTTCCTTGAGTCGAGATGAATGCCAAATATGAAGTAGACCTTATAAGGATTACTCTGTCGGCGCCAATCCGCTTCTTTGTCTTGAGCCGAAACTAATGGTGACAAATAAGAAGTAGACCTTGCCATTATTGAGAAACATCAAAGCAAATTTACTTCAGCCTTGAGGTAATTGCTATTCATCTTCTCCATTGTTTCTCTTCCACATTTAGGTTATCACTGAAGCTTTTATTTAGGAGATTATTTTGTTTCCAGAGAATGTCAATTGCACTTAACTTTAGGCTTGTGAAGAAGTTTAAAAAGGCAAAGATATCCATATTTTCCAAATATTAACTACACTCAATGAGCATTCAAGAGGTTTCTTATTTTTTCACTAATTATGTTTATTCTTATTGTGATTTGAAATATTCACGGCAACAGAGTGAAAGATTTTATGTTCTAGCAATGTATGAAAATTCCACCACCAATTGATGATAAGAAAACAACATGATTTTTACATGAAAACCCCCCAAAATAGAGAAAAAAATTTTGGGGCCTTACCGAGTTGAAATGATTCCATTAGTGTTTGAAATTACAAAAGTCAACTTGTCCTTATCTTTGGGACAGGTATAATACAATAAGTTGGAGAGTTTTCCAATCTTCAATTGGGTACTCTTGGTGTTGATTAAATAATAAATAATATTTCACCAATATCTGGTGATGGCTAGAGATTCAGTTATAGTCAACAGATGGGCAGATGTCTGAAAATGCTTGGTTATTGGGAAAAGAATCAGCAGCAACCAATGAATGGTCAGAAATTTAGTGACGGTCGGTGGTCAGAAAGAGATTAGGCTGGTGGTGCAAGCTTGAGAGAATAAGAGTGCTCTTTAATTTTTCTCCTCCTCTTCTCCTTCTCTTTTTTTCATGTAAAAAATGAGGTGTTTATTTATAATTTTTTGAGAGTGTCATGCCTAGTAAATATGGAGAAGATACAAGGGCATGTTGGGAGTGTTTCATCAAACAGCTCATAGTGATCCCATTGATCATGGAGTGTTTATCAAGCATTTAAGTGCCTTAGAGATGTATGAATTGAGTGATCATGAGCTTGTTGGATTTGTCTCGTTGAGTTGCTCAATTCAACAATATGCATATTATTGCATTTTAGATTTCAAATCTATATTTGTATATCATATGAGTTTTTTATGATACCAAAATATTATTATGTTGATTATTATTTTTCTCCTAATATATATTGGATATATTTGATCTGTGTTGTTTGTGTGTACTAATATTTCAAAAAAATCATATTCCAAATTGACGAAGACTTCAAGATAGATTAGATTAGGGTTTATTGTAATTGGAGTCTGTACTTTTTATTTTTTTTTTAGTCTGAGAAGGTGTGATTGTAATTGGGTAATCGTGCACACACACGCTGAGGGAGAGAGATAAAACTTGATTTTTTATAACAAATCATACTGTATGATTCCTTATCATACAGGATGATTTGTACTGAGTGTCCCTCCAGAACGGAGTTGATTGAATCACAACTGAAAAATTTTTCTAAGTATATTTTGTACTGTATGAAATGCATTCATCCTAGACGCCAATCAGAGTACGAAATAGAGTTCGTATCAATTCATCCCATACGATATTGCCAAATTTTTGACAGATCGTACAGTATGAAATTGGTTCATCCTGGACGCCAATCAGAATACAAAATTAGGTTCATCTAGTTCATCCTGTACAAATACAACAAAGTTTGAACTGATCATACTATACGAAGTGGGTTCGTATAGACGCCGATCATAGTATGAAATGGGGTTCGTACACGATCGTACAGATGAAATGCTACATTTTTGAAATGATCGTACTGTATGATCAGCATTCGTGCAGACGCTGATTAGAGTATGAAATGAGGTTCATATAGCATCGTACAAGACTTTTTGTATTGTTCGTACATATAAAGTACAATCGTACGGTACAATCCAAGTCCATTAAACTTGAAATTTTTAGTTTTTGGTGGGTTTTTTTGCTCTTTGTATATAAGGGTCCTAAAACTGAATGCCTTGACACTTGCTTCAAAAATTCTCTTGAGTGTGCTAAGGACTGTGCTTGGGAGAGTGTTTAGAGAGTGGAGAGTGAGAGATCTTGTAAGAGGGATTTGTAAGGGGATTCATAAAGGTGCCCAAGAGTGAGGATCTCTTACTTGTTCTTCATAGTTCTTTTCTACTTCCTTAAAGGCTTTTGAGAGAAGTTTTTCAGAAGGAGTTTCGGTACTCTGCCGACACCTAGAGGGTGTGAAAGGATGTTTTGATACTATATCAACACTTGGAGGGTGTGAAAGGATGTTTAGTACTATGTCGACATCTGGAAGGTGTGAAAGGATGATTGGTACTCTGCCATCATCAGGACAGTGAGAAAGGACGGTAGGTTCTCTGCCTTCACTAGGAGGGTGAAAAAGGATGATGGTTCTCTACCGCACCGAGTTGGTGGAAGAGAGATTATTGTAAGGGCTTCTCCGCCTTATTGTGGGAGCTAAAGGAGAGACACTAGTGTTTAGTATAATACCTGGAGAAGGAGCCTCCAAGGAGTGGACGTAGGTCTTGTGGATCGAACCACTATAAAATATGGTGTTTATGTTCTTTATCTTTTTTACTGCATTTTTATTTTTTGCATTCTTTTAATTTTTTGTGGTTGAAAAATTATTTTAAGAAAATTTATTATTGTGTTTAAAATTAATTAATCAGTTTTCAAAATAACCAAGAAGTTTTTTTTTTAAATTACCAATTCACCCCCCCCTCTTGGTTAGCCTTGGGACAATTGACTTAAGTTTAACAACCTACTAAGAATTTACACGTCATATTCGAATATCATTTGGTCATCCAATTAATACTATAAAGCTTTCAAAAATACTTTGGTCCTTTGATTTGGACCCATTTGAGCTTGGATTGGATCGTATTCTGTATCGTTGGGTTTGTCTTTTTGAGATGTTTAATTTGACTATAAGCTTGTGTAAATTAGAGTTTGGATGCTCCCAATTTTAATTTTTGAAGCTTGTAACTCTTATTTCCATTGAGATTTATGCCTAATTAAGATGAATTTTTTGATGACATATCAGTTGTCGCCTTATTTTCAGACGTCAAAGCTCTAGGAGTCTGAAAATACGTGTTGTAGCACTTTGAAAAATTATTGCTATAAAAATTTAAAATAAAAAAAATTACGAAGCACGACTACCCCCTGGACGTCAACATGGATCTCCCATCAAGGTCATGAATCAAATAAAGTATTTTGGATCATAATTTGAGCATTTCTTGCAGTCAGGGCATTGATTTGAATAAATTTTTTTGAATAATTTCATTCACATACTTTAAAATTGCTTTAAAATGATTATAGAAGCTTCATTTGCCTTTAAAAGTTTCAAAATTGAGTTCAAAATATTAAAAAATTATTTTGGGACCCCAAAAATATCAAAATTAGATTGTCCAGGTCTAAAATTGGGCTCGAGCTCGAATTGGCAGCCGAAGTGGCCGACTGGCATCTAGTCGCCACCCGCCTCTGGCTAATCTGCACACCTGATTTAGTGCTCACGGGCCTACATGCCTTCCTGGCTGCCCTCTGTCTTGACCGCGCTACCATATGCCTAAACGTGATCCCACAAGCCTGCACAGTTCAGTACCCTCCTACACGCCTGAAAACCCTCTCGTGCGCCTAACCGTGCTCTCGCATGCCTGAGGCTGTCCACGTGCCCGTTCTGTTGCCTGTGACTAACAGTGTCCGTTCAGCCTGCTCACGTAGCTTGGCATGTGAAACTACTGTTGTGTTGCCCTTTTTTTTCAATAACAAAACTAACAAATTAAAAAAAAAAAAATCTAAAATATCCCACCCCCTCCCCCTCTAACCTAAAAATACTCCCTAGTGTTAAGAGAGGAGCATAACTATTCTCCTTCTCCTTTTCTTCATCATTTCTTCTTATATTAATGGAATTATATTATCTTAGATTGACGACATCCCCTATCAAGCTCTAGTGCCCCTCTTTGTATAAAAGGAATCTATCTTATCATTCGTTCTCCTCTCTCATATACTCCTCATATTGATGCATTCTATTATCTTTAATAGATGGTATCCCCTATCAAGTTTCAGTACCCCTCTTTATACAAAAGTCTTGATGGGTAATCATTCCTCCCTCAAAGTACCCATGATTAAAGAAGATCAACAACCCCTTGCACAAAATGATGGCCCGAAGACATCCTATAAGTTGTCCAAGGCTGATGACATGGTGTCCATAATTACCAATCATTCTTTCATCATTTTCTGCAAGAAGTTTCATTTTTTCATTGATCTCGTGGTAAAGGCTCCTAAAAATTTGATCGTGCCTTCTTTCCTCCTTCAGGATATTTGATTATTTATGAAATAAGTTTACGAGCAGGCGGATGATTTCCACCTTCTTCTGAGTTAATTGAGCAAGAAATTTTAGCAATATGTGGATTTAGTTTATCTCAATTTTCATATAGTGCTATGTCAATCAAGGTGGGATTGATTATTTTCTTTAGTGATCGTGGAGTAGTTTTGAAGCTAGAATGCTTTTCTCGAATGGGTCAATTTACATGTAACACACAAGGTTGTATTACGTTTAGATCTAAATGGTTATATATCCATATTTGAGATCCATCAAAGAGTTGAGCCAATGGGGTTTTTTTTTACTGAAGAATGGATGGATTCTTTTAAAGAAGTGAGAAAAATTAAAGGAGTTACCAATTCCCTTTCATATTGGAGTTGAAGACATTGCGAATGCTTAACATTCTTGATGTTAAAAATCTTCTCTACGAGGTACGCTATATGGGCAAATATATATAAGAAGATTATTTATTTAAAGTTGGTATATCTGATCAAGCGGGGAGGGCTCATGCAATTATGTTAAAGAAATCAGACAAAATTCAAGAGATATTCACACAATCATCAAAAGTAATCTTTAAACAATCAGTAAAGAATGTTGATCTTCAACCCTTACCCAACAAGAAGGAAAAAGTAGATAAAATTTAGCAAACAGTAGTAGAGGTCACACAGATTCTTCTCCTTCAAAATTACACATTCTTAAAGATGTTTTGATTCATCAATATATCGAACATCGACGAGTTGATGAACTTGTGAGTAGTCACCTATCTTGTTCTACTTTTTTTATATCTATAAATATATATCTCTTATAAATATCATATTCTTATTTACGATGCTACGATGAATGGATATTGAAGTTGAGCTAACTTGAACCTTGAACAATTGGAATAATGAATTTGTGAAGATAAAATATCTTCAAGGAGAATATAAATGTAAAGCCTTAATCAATTGAATTATTTTACTTAAATTAATCAATAAATAAAATTTACTCTAATAAGAAAAAATAGAATATATTAAAAAAAAAAGTACCAGTTCAAAAAAAGCTGCCCTTCATTAATGACATGACAACAACTAAAAAAAAAACCTGTTCACAGATTTCTCTTTCTAAGAAAAACCCGCTTTGCCTCCTTTTCTTCCCTTCTCAAGCAACTGCGAAATATGCCTTCATCTCCTCCGGCGGAATCATGTGAGGCTACTCGCATTCCTGTTTATATAATGAGAAGCTGATTTTTTTCAGGCTTCATAAATGTTTTTAATATTTTAATTGAAAGGTATTTATTAGAATAAGATTTTTTTTCTCTTAGAAGCTATAATGCTATTCGAATTTTTCAAAAGAAAATATTACTTATAATATCATAATAATTTTTTTATTCACCATAGCAAGAAGTTGCTGCCGCCAACGGACCGCCGTTTAGGCACACGACTTTTCAAAGGCAGCGACGTTTCAAAAGCCATCACGTGAGAATTGCGACGTTTATTTTTCTGCTCCAAATCACTGTCAAATGATGACAATCTGCAGCAAATGAAATGCGTGTAAAAATTTATCTTAATTAGCGTAAATAAAAATTAAAAAAAAAACTATTTCTGCTGAATTTCGGAGGCTTTCTGTTCATATATTTTAAAACTAATTTGATTCACGTGTTTAAATTTTCTATATACCTTCAGAATTCAAACATTTAGGAATATTTATTGGCATTCAATTTTGTGCTACAGCAACATAATCTTTGACCAAAAAAATCAAAGAGAGAGAGAGAGAGAGAAGGAGAGTCTTAGGAGCTTTTCAGATTCTATAATGCCAGTATTATTTACAGGTGGCGGGTGGAGGATGAGTATTCTGTAAATGTTATATTTCAGTAAAATGAATAAATTATGATGAGACTCAATGAGTAAATTCATTTTGATAGTTGATTTTATATTATAATTATAATTAATAAAGTATTTTAGGTATATTTTACTTTTAATTTTTTTTTTCTTGTAATATATGTATCTTAAATTTTAACATCTAGTAGATTTGTAGTCTTGATAGATGCTTGGATGAAGTAATTAATTTGGTTTGCTTTCCAACACTGACGCTCTAATCACTTGAGATTTGATTTGGGATGTTGGGGTGTTGTCCGAGTATAGCAGTCAGGCGGCGATGATTCAATAATGGTGGTTGGATGGCAATATTCTAACGGTGGAGCTCGGGCAACAATAGTCCATTGGCGGAGGTTGAGCATCGATGTTCTAATGGTGGTGATCTAATAATGGAGGTCGAGCAATGGTGGTCCAACTATGGTGTTGGACCATTATCATCCAACCATTACAACCAGATCTCTACCATTAGAATACTGCTGCCTAATGATTGTCATTGGATTGCACAAGCCCGACGTCTGTTGATGGACCACTGCTGCCTGATATTGCCACTTGATGACTGTCGTTGGATCACTCATGCCCGACATCTGCTATTAGACCACTGCCGCCCGACCACCATTGTAGAGCGTCCATCATTGAGCCACCACCACTCAACTACTACAGTTAAATTATCGCTACCTGATCACTATCATGGGACTGTCGACTAACTCTCATTTTCAGACCTTTGTTGTCCGGCCAACATCGTCAAACCACTATCACTTGGCCCTAATCGTATGAATGCCTCTTATCCTCTACACACTCTACAATATTTGCAACCAGCAATGCACACTCTTATAATCTCACTTTCTTCAATTAAGAAGTTAAGCAAATTTTTGTAATCAATGCTCACATAATGAAATTATTTCAGTTGAACCAAGCCTCCGGTTGTTCCCTTTCCCAAGATTTCGCATAAAAACTCTGGATTTTCATGTGTTCTTTTCATTTCATCTATTTATGTATGAGATCTTCATTATAAGTTAGAATGTAAAACTCACTCTCTGTATTGCCATAATATTTTTGGTACACATTAGTTCAACACCATATATAGGAACAATCCCACTATTGTAAGCCATACGAGCACATGTTTGATGACTAATATGTATAATATGCATAATGATAGTAACAAATAGACCTCCTACTCCAACACTTATCATTTTAGGGATCAATCTTAAACTATGAATGACAGGACTCTACATGTTTCTCTACCTTGATAAGCATAACCTTACTGGCAAAGGTTCTCTAGAAGATCACACTCACAATATAGAGTTGTCTTAGAATTAAATCCCTTTGCTCCTAAGGGGATGGAGGAGAGAAAGAGGAGAGATATATACATTTCCTTGAACTCTACCCGACCATCACCGTTGGACAACCATCGTCAGACCAACACTTTCTGACCACTACCATTATCCAACCACTATCGTCAAACCAGCACTTCCTGGTTAACACCGTTAAGCCTCCACCATCCGACCACTATCATCCGACTTGATTCTTCAACAATTATCACCCGACTATAGTCTTCAACCACTATCACCCGACTATGATCCTTGTAACAAGTGTTGTTCGAATAAGGTCTCCTGGCCTTTGTTTCTTGAGTAAGCTCCTCCAACCACCTTCACCCAACCACAATACATAGAATATCATCACCAAAATATATTTTGCCGACTACAGTCCTTCAACTACTATCACTTGAGTATGATGTCACAACCTATCCCGATATGACCCACAGATATAGGTCATACCGTGTTGGATTGTGACATAGCGAGGCGGAACAGAACATACCAAGATCTTTTATTTGGAGAAATATTAGATTTCTTTTAAATAATAGACGCCAGAGCTTCTAATTCTTCCACTATACATAAATTTGCTCATCCACAAAAGAAATTTCTTCTTTTTTATTCATCCACAAAAGTATATAGTATATATTCTTACTAATAACCATTGCGGGCACAAACAAATACGAGGTAGGAAATACAGAAATATTAGGACTATTCAAAAATCTAAAATAAAATAGTAATCATACATATTATAATAACTCATATTTTGACTCAGACACATAATTTTTTTATGAGTCATTATAAGTCAAATTTACCAAATAGCTTTCCTATAATATAAATATTATGTGTTTTAATTATAATAATTTTCTCTTAATATTAGGGGCAGTATAAAAAATTGATATATATCTGTACATGTGGGATTTTTTTGAGTCTGGGGTGTATATTTTGTAAACAGATTTCATCAAAAAATTTTAAATATATTGGGCTATTTTATAGACATTTTTCTGTAACTAGTTTAAATGCATGTACACAATGTGTATGTTAATAGGACTTTAAAAAATAATAAAAATTTAATAAAATTAAAAATATTAATCTGAAATAATAATTACTAATCACAATACTAACATTTAGCCAAGAATTTTTTAGGCAAAGCCAACAAAAATTTCTCTTTAACCCTCGTTAGAACAACAACAATAGAATACAACAGAAGAGGAAAACTATAGAAGCATCTTTATCGACTACAAAAAAAAAATCTTTACAGACTATAATCTACTCAAAGCTTCACTGATCTAAAGCAATCTATTTGTGCCGATGGAGGTCAGTTAAATAACTCAAACAAGTATAATCTTGCAAGTCACAGGCATCAAAGAGGGCGGCCTTGACTTCGAAGCTCTTCCCTTCAACTATTGTGCTCCTACCTCTCCTCTAGGGAGCTGAACAACCTACTTTCTAGGACCAATATGTAGTAATGAATGGCTAGACGGCTAATGTTTTAAGTGTCAACCATATTCATGTTTGGCCTGGAAGTTAAGATGTGTTGGATGCACATTGAAGCTATTGATACTAAAAGCTTTAATTCTTCAGGGTTAGGATCATCTCCAAATGATGGATCTACCAATCTGTTGAAGTCATTGGCATTGGCCTAATAAAGAAAAAAGCATCGATTGCATTTGTTATTTAAATTATAAATATTGTGCAAGGCATGACTGATGCCACTTGACAAAGAATTCAGAGCGAGCAACTTAGAGGTGCAGCTCAAAAAAAAAATGTAAACATGTTAGAAGATTTGTGGGTGATTAAATAGATAAGTTAATAGATAAGAATCTAGAATGTGGAAGCATGGGACGTGATGAAAGAAAAATTCAGCATAGGCAGAAGCATCAAATATAAATTGCTTACAAAGTTGCACCTAAAATTCAATGTTTTAAATATGAAGTTTATTTGGGATATTTTTTTCACAACTTTAATTTACAAACTACCACAATACTGTTTTGCTGCAACTTTTTTGTCATTTTTTAAAATTTTTATGATGAGAACAATATTCACATTTAGATGAATAATTGTAATAGCATTTAAAAAGCTGCTATTTAATTTTTTCAAGAGAGAAAAATACTATAATTGTTATATCAATTTTCAAAAACTGGGCTTTTCCCATAACAATTTCACATTACTTGTCTAATTTATCGATTTAATGATAGAAAAATATATAATGTGGCATGATGAATCATACCCATATCATCAAGATTTTCGAGATGAATCAATCATTCGCCTGCCTGTTATGAGCTTGAATGGTAATACCCCATATGCAAACACATCAGTCTTCTCATTCACAACTATATGCATGAAATATTGAGGTGCAATGTATCTAAAATATAGAAGATGATCACTTGAATAACATGAGAGAAACATAAACTAATTTATCACATAATTTCACTGGAATTAGTCTCACCCAGATGTGCCTTCAGTCCGAAATATGACTAATTCTAGAAGAATAGACATGCTTCATTCAATATTTTCTCCGGCTGCACCCTTAAAGCCAACAATTCTTTCACTATGAAGAAAACATCCCTAAAATATTTTCAAAATTGCATCACCTATTTAAAACTTTTAAGGCTTGTACCATTTACTTTTAACACAACTCTTTTCTAGCCTTACTAATTAGGATATGTCATAGGCAGCAAGACAAAATAAGAAACAAGCCCAGTTATAATCACATTATCATTGATGGGGTAAGAAAGTAAAAACATACGATCCTTTTTAAGGGGCAAATAAAGGTTAAAAAATAAAATGCATCATCCCATACTTCTTTCAAACACTCATAAAATGCACTTAAGTTACATGAAACAAAGGAAAATGCTACTGTATAAAAATAATTGCACATTCATTAAGTGCACATGAATAAAGGATTAAAAATAAAAATATGATGATCATATGAATGAATGAATAATTTATTAGTAAAAGTATTTGTAATAATAATCATATTAATGAAAAATTAGAGTTATTCATATAAAATAATATTTGATAAAATATAATTTATTTATTTTTACAATTTCATAAATAATAGGATAACCAATCTAGAATGCTAATAACAAAAAATGTAATCTCTTGTAGAGAATTATTTGGATAAAATGATACTTATTGAATTAAAAAAAATAGCTATGTGAAGCAAATTAAGTATGATCAATTAATACAATCAATTATTTTCCATATTTATTATAATTTATTTATTATTTATATATATAGTAGAATTTTGAGAATGGAGCAGCCACCATCCCCTTCCATGCATTGGCAAAATTACTTGATGGTAGTAAGATGGAAGGTATTAATTAAGGGTCAATCAATCACTACGATATCATTTTAGGATTCTAAAATGATATCTAGATTTTGTCCAAACAAATAGGTTCCATGCATCACATTTAGCTTGATCTTATTTAAAAAATAGTTGAGATAAACTATTTGGATATTTCAAGATTCATATAAGGTAGGAATATGAGAGATTGATTTGCATCATTAAGTGAACTATCAATGATGATAATGAGCAACCTATCATAGCCATATATAAGCCATAGAAATAAGAGATTTGAGAGACATGCAAGTAAATATGAAAGGTAGATGATTATGTTATTCAAAAGACCAAATATGTTTTGAATAGGTAGATACATGTTCATAGTTTTTAAATATGATCTAAAATAAATAATCCATAATTATATGGAGATTTCTTTTTAAAATGAGTGTATAGCTTTGAACAAAAAATGTTACCATGCATGTACGTTCAACTGAGAAAGATAATATAGGAATGGCTATACTGAGAAAGATTGTGAAGAGCGTCAAAGAAAAATTAAGATAGTTTGGACATGGAGCCCGAGAAGCAATGCATGTAATTATTGGTTAGATATAATTAATGTGCAAGTGCTAAAATGGGAAGTAGTAAGCTAAGAAGCTTGAGCTTGTTTGAAAGGATTAATTGTAATCAATTCCAACTGCAACACTTAAAAGGAATGAAGGGCAGAGGCATTTCATAAATCCAAGCCTAAACAAACAAAATATGAGTATTTAGCAATTCTATAAATACTTGCTATTAGAAAGTATTAGGATATCAATAGATGAATCAGGCTGCTTTTTTTTCTATGGTTTTTGTTTTAACTCCACAAATATTAGAGTTAGTGACATTCTCAAATTTGTCGCTTATCATGATGCTAACTAATGTAATAATAATAATAATAAATATCAACATAAAACTTATAGAAATCCTAACATACAAAAGCAATCAATGCACATATTCAAACATAAATTTATAAAAAGAATTGAGATTAATATAATTTATAAAGAATATTATCTATTTTTTTAAGCAAGAAGTTAGAGAGCTCAATTGAAACAACCAAATGGAAATCAAGGCGGAGCTCACAAAAAACATGTGAGAGTCATTAGGTAGATGAAAATGTCATTTCAAATATATATAATGGAGAGTAGTATAAGCCCTCTAATGGAGATTCCAACCCACATGAAGTTTAACCATTTATTCATCTTCTAATAAGAGGACTGCGAAGTGACTGTGCAGACTACCTGCATTAATAAACTCAACCCATCATAATAACATTTTATATTGTATATTGGTTGAACATTGGATTAGTTGAAACTACCAATATTCATAGCAATAGTAAACTCAACCCATCTTAATTAGCCATTGAAATAAACTTATTTTATGGTATTCTAGGTGTAAGTAGAAAAGAAGGAGAGTTCTCCTACCATGTTAAAAGCAACCAAAATTTACATTAATCCATCGTTATCTGATTTTTCAACTTAAGAAGCAAACAAATTTAGGAAATAAGTCTAATATATCATTTCAGTAATGAAGAGAATTCACACAAGAAGTGCTTGTACATGAATTCATAAATGTATGCATGCTTGAATTGAGTGTTGGAGGAAGTTATCCTCAATTTTAGTTCTTCAAACTAAAAGCATAGTGTTGTGGTGATCTTTAAACAATTTTAAAATAATTCTCTATCAAAAAATATGATTATAGTTAAACTCAAAGAGCAAGCTCATAATAACAGATAAAAAAGTAGTGAAAAAAAGATAGGAAAAACTCACGTTTCCTTCATAGATAGATCGAGAATCCATCTTGACTGATGTTGCAGCGGCACTTGATGAATCATCTAAAAGTACTCAATATCCAACATAAATAATTTTTTTTCAAATATAAATTAAGTTATATAACTCTTTAATTTAGAAAAAATTCATAGCATAGAAAAAAATATAACAAATCAATGAAAATTTATAATAAATATTTGAAATTTAAAATTTAGAAGAATATTATCTAAAATGGAAATCAGTGTCAAGCTTATGAAAAAGACACGAGAGTCTTTAGGGATAACCAAAGCGCAATGGAGCATATTTATAAGCAAAATCGGCATTTTTTAGAGAGTTTACTAAATTTTTGAAGAAGCAAGAATATAAGATCTATATTATATCAAATTAGCAAAATGGAAATCACTTTGGAGCTTATGAAAAATACATGAGAGTGCTTAAAGATAACCAAAGCACAATAGAGTATATTTATAAGCAAAATTAACCTTTTTATGAGAACATCATTTAAAATTAATTGTACGAGATTCAAACCACCAAAATGTGGTTGAAATTTGAAATGCTTTGAATTTACCTTACATCAAAGATTCGAAGTAGAGATTCACAATATTTTTCTAAGAACATCGTTTAAACTTAATTGTATCTTACAACCGAATCTGAAGATTTGAACCACCTGAATGTGATGGAAATTAGAATCGATTTGAATTTACTATGTAAGATATTATATTATAATGTAAAGAATCTCTATAATCTTATCCTAATCTATCTGAAACTTCATATTTTCTCAACATTAGATTTATAGAACTCCAAAGGAGCAATTGATAAAAAAAGATTGCACCATGAGCACACAAGCACTTACAAAGCCCACAAAAGTACAAAACAAAGTGCAACATGTTTTAGCAAAACACATCATGAAAAACCGGATAAACTATCACTTTATAGTATTTAAAAACCAACTACCTATTCGTGAAGTCTAACGACAACTACATGAGAAATCTGCAAGCAAACTCAATTGATTTAGCATTTCTCTCATGTCGTTAGATCAACAAAATACTCACTTGTTAACCTTCGGGTCGAAGCTAATGAGCAAGTAGGGCATGAGGACCCAGAGCATTAAAATTTTAAAAGTATTTTAATTATTTGTTTGCTCAATATTTTCAACATATCTAAATAAATAACATTTATAGTGCACAAAACATAAAAAATGGTACAATAACATAAAATAAATTATAAAAAATAATTAAATCATCATTAAAAAAATATTTTATCAAATTGTAACAATTTATTTATTAACAGATAAACAAGCATACATCACTGTTCAAAACTTTAAAATTATATTTTAATTATTTTAAAAATAAAATATGAAATAATCTGTTATAAACAAATATCTGATTATTTTCTTACTAATTCGCTCACAGCCTCACCTTGAGCTTATGGTTTCTATAGCATTTTGACAATATTAACCCGTCAATTTTAGTGAACAAATAAGATGCTTCTTCACAACTTATCTTAATCAATCTTAAACCTATGTGGATGGAGTTACCATTTATTACAGCAAATATATACTTCAAATAACAGCACCAAAAAGCTCATATCCATCTTCTTCTTCAAGCTCAATCCCATAATCTAACTATCAAAGATGAGCTTTTTTTACAAAATTTTGTAAAAAAAATTTATAAAAGAAAAACTTATGTTAAACATAAAGTAGAATAACAAACATAACTTTCATGAGTTCTTCAATTGAATCGTTGTCACCTCAACTGATCTTCTATTTTTGTTCAAACTCAGTTTAAGAAGAAGATTAATTGCTCTTTGTCACTAGTAGTAGTCTTTGGCGTCTAGTTTGATGGTGTCTGGATAGGCGACATGGCTTGAGCACCATTTGGCTCTTCGGATCAGCGATGCGATGGTCCTATATACTCTTCTGCACATCAGATAAATATTAAGAATGAGAAGAAGAAGGGGGAAGAGGAAGAGCTCCGACGCCTCATCTTTCACGCGAAGAAGCCAAGAGCCGGAAGTTGAAGAGGAAATGTTACGATAGTTGAAGAGGTCATGAGTTGGGGAGACTAATCGCAAACACAACAAGGAGACTAAGAGGCAAAGAGGAGAGGGGAGGATTCATTGCAGTAACCTACAATTTATTACATTAAATGAAAATAATAAATTTTATACTTTAAATGGCAATAAAGGCATGGCTAGATGGAACATGAAATGGTCCCACCTTTAGTTCTTTACTTAAATTCTAAAAAAATTTGGATTAAAATAGTTATTTTGACATTAATATATCACTATTTTTATTTATCAAAATTTTGTATACACTAGTTAGGAGATCACTATAATCACTAATCTATTACAAACTCTTGACTACAAAAGGATCAAAAATACATAACAAAATCTAAAGATAGATCTGAGAATCTTTGCCAATCTCACTCCACTTGATTATGGCCTCTTCCCTGACCTGAAATCATTAAAATTCACATAATGAGCATAAAAGCCCAGCAGTAACTCAAACTCACCAATGCTTTCAACACAAGGCTAGAATAATCAATATGCATACCCAGTTCAATCAATAAAATCAATCTCATCAATGATCAGTTATCGTATGTAAAAAAATTATTTTAAAAATTTGAGTTATTACACATGCATAGCATAGAAACTATACGATAAGCATATGATAATTATATGTGTGTTGATGTAATAAAATGCTATAAAAACTATTTTGAAACTGCTAGTTATAGGACTTACATAAATTACTGATCCTATTCACTTGGTTAGTGATAACTGCTCTTAAGATGTATAATTGTACTCATGTTTACTAATTATATCTCATATTACTATTATATTAATTTTTATATGCTTTTACAGTTATATATTCATACTAATAGTGATTGAATAATTATATGCATATTATTTTATTTCCTTGCATTAATTTCAATTGTAGGTTATGATAATTTACTAAGTTTTTAGCTCACTTTGTGATTTTACATACTTTCAGGAAAAGATCAGGATACAGGGGAGTGAGGTAAATCTAGGATTCAGGTTTATTTTATATATATATATTTTCTTTTAGTTTTATTTTTTATAGTCAGGAACTTAGAAAGTTGAAATAAATAGAATGATTGATCTCTTAGCTTATGTACATAAATTTTAAGGGATGAATATAGTTTTATATTTTGATGTATATAATTTTTAGTAGCTTTTATTAGATTGATTTATATTAATGAATTCATAAAAGCTCTAGTTGGTTATAATATATGAATATATAATTCTTCTAAAATTAGATCCTGAGTTGTTACACCTATACACTAGCCATACTAAAAAATAATCTTTATCTACTTAACCAACCCTTCACTCCTATGTGGCCTAAAAGTAAAATGCAGAACACAGAATGAGCAAACACAGCTTAGTAGATTACATTTTCGCCAAATCAATTCTTGATAATTGTAAAACTAATAACTTAAAGTAAAGCAATTATTCTAATATTAATAATGAATGTAATATAAAGTCATGCCAGAACAGTGTATGGTTTTACAAATAACTAAGTAGGATATAAAATTCAGAGCACAATATGCTGAATAGAATGTAAAGTAGGCTAAATAGAATATAAATAACTACACGATGTAGAATAAAATGTAACAAAACTTTATCCCTTACATCTCCCATTCAAAACTCTAAACCCTTATGCCTCTCTTTTAGAACTCGTTGCCCTCACCAGTGCTCTCAGCACATTTAGAATTTTTGCAACAGAACTCCATGAATATATAATAGAACTCAAACCAGAACTTCACCGGAGATGCATAAACAAACATAAATTAAACTATTCATAGAATTTTAGAGATTTACCCTACTGGTAGTATTTTAGCAATCAAGCACAATACAGTGTAGCAAAAATTCACTGACTCAAAATTCGACCAAATTACCAAAGATCAGCAGAACTATATTTTAGAGGTTTATCTATTCTACAGTACTATTTTTTAGTGCTTGGATATTTTTTTACATTTTTAGAAAAATAGTGTTTCAAAAATACCTGGCAAAAATTCTACTAAGAAAACTAAATGTTCAGAACTACGTTCTTAACAATATACCAAAAAGTACACAACAAAAGTTTTCCTCCTTAAAAGTTAACTTAGATCAAACACTAGAAATTTATATTTTTAATCAGAAAAATTCTAAGATCATTGAATTATTTAAATTTGAGATAGGCAAATTTTAGGAGCTAATGGTGAATTAATTAAGATGAGTAATTAGTCTAATGCATTGTAAGTTAATAGTGAATACCCTCATTTAAACTAGGGAATTTTTTAATATTTACAATAATTATGGGGTTTAAGTTTCCTAAAAAAAATATTATTTGTAAGCTTAATTTAATCCTTAAAATCTCCAATAACATTCTTAATAAAGTAGGTATGCTTATGTTCTGATTGTTCACTTAGGATATTATTGAAGTAATTGATCCAATCCATGCAGTTAAGAAAGTAGTCAATATACCATAACACGAAGTTTTTATCGACAATCATGATTTATGTTGTCTAAAGAAACCTCATAGATATAGAGCCGAAGAAGAGACGTAGAACTCTCACACTTATAATCCAATGGATTGCAAGGAAATTTAGGGTTTACTCTTCATATAGTAGAATAAAGGACATGGAATGTATGCTAGAAAATATCTTAATATCATAAAGGATTATTCATTCCCCAACAAGGGACTCAATGGTAAGAAGTTATCATGCCAAAATTTTAAATCCTATATTGTAGAATGTCAAAGGAATTAGAATCACAAGAATGACCTAAAATAACATGAATTAACAATAGGCAACTCCAAAAATAGATATCAAAAGTTATGTGTAATTTAGGTTTCATTTGTGATAACTTTCTTACTGTTTTCTAATACAGTTGTTTAGTACAAAAATTTTTTGAATTAAAAATTTTTATACTTAAAAGCTATTTTAGAAAGCAAAAAAAAGTTTTTCCAATCCAAGCCTTGGTTTGAGAATGCTTTCTTTATCCCACATATATAATTTTGTTTTAGGGTGAAATTAAAAATAAAAAAAATTTCATTGATTTTGGCACTAAAGCAATACATAAATAAATATAAAAATTTAAATGTATATAAAAGTTTTATGATATATATATATATATATTAGAGAGTTAAACATTAACCTACAATGTTTATTGAAAGTTAATAAGTCATCTCCTAATCAATAGCTGCCCTACTTTTCAGGCTAATTTTTGTGGTGTTGCGTCCACTAGGAGTGTAAGTGATTCAAACCGGCTCGAGCTCAACTTGATAAAGAGCTTGGGAGCCGAGCTTATCAAGCCACGGCCTCGAGCTTAAACTCGAGCTCGATGAGACTCGGCTAGTGAGCTCACGAGCTGGCTTGCAATTATTTAATTAATTGAATTATTTTACTTAAATTAATCAACAAATGAAATTTTACTCTAACAAAATCAAAGAAGATTTCTATTCCAAAAAAAAAGTATCAGTTCAGAAAAAGCTGCTCTTCATGGCATCAATTTTCAATAAAAAGAGAAGTATTCGTTCATATTTTCCCAAAAAAAAATACCGGTTCACTGGTTTCTCTTTCCAAGAAAAAGCTGCTTTGCCTCTTGTTCTTCCCGTCTCACGCAACAGCGAAATATGCCTTCATCTTCTCCATCAGAGGCTACTCGCGAGCCCGTCTATATTATCACGAGCCCGCTCGAGCTGGCATTTTGGGCTTGACTCGAGTTCGAGCTCGTGATTTGACTAACGAGTTGAGCTCGAGTTAGGCATGACTCAAGCTCGACTCGACTTATTTACACCCCTAGTTGCGAGTTGCGACAACGATATTTCAAGCATCTAATTTCTGCTCTTTTGACTATTTTGCTTTTTAAATAATAATTGCACTTATATTTGGTCATTATTATTATTTTAGATGCTTTATGAAATTTTTATTGAGAAGCCATTTGTTTTTTGTGCTTTATAATTTTTTTATTGAAATATATTTATTAGAATAAGATTTTTTTCCATTTAGTAGCTATAATGCTATTCGAATTTTTCCAAAAAAAAAAAAATTATATTACCATAATAATTTTCTTACAGTCACCATATATATAACAAGAAGTTGCTGCCGCCGGAATGGACCCTTCGTTTAGGCAACAGGATTTTTCAAAGGCAGCGACGTTTCAAAAACCATCTCTTGAGAATTGCGACGCTTATTTTCCTGCTACAAATCACTGTCAAATGATGGAAAAATTATTACGTTGCGGCATTCAGGTTCATCTGGAGGTGAATTCAGACGCGCCACGTCACCTGTGCAGCAATGAAAACCTATTTTGCAGCTCATTTTGGTTTGTTGGATTAGGAGTTTTAGCTATTAATTAAGAGATTTTAAATTTGAGTCTTATATATATTTATATATGATGTGTGTACAAATTTATTTTAATTAGCGTAAATAAAAAAAACTATTTCTGCTGAATTTCGGAGGCTTTCTGTTTATATATTTTAAAACTAATTTGATTCACGTGTTTAAAATTTCTATATACCTTCAGAATTCAAACATTTAGGAATATTTATTGGCATTCAATTTTGTGCTACAACAACATAATCTTAGACCAAAAAAATCAAAGAGAGAGAAAGAGAGAGAGAAGGAGAGTCTTAGGAGCTTTTCAGATTCTATAATGCCAGTATTATTTACAGGTGGCGGGTGGAGGATTAGTATTCTGTAAATGTTATATTTAAGTAAAATGAATAAATTATGATGAGACTCGATGAGTAAATTCATTTTGATAGCTGATTTTATGTTATAATTATAATTAATAAAGTATTTTTGGTATATTTTACTTTTAAAATAATTTTTTTCTTGTAATATTTGTATCTTAAATTTTTGCATCCAGTAGATTTCTACTCTTGATAGATGGATGAAGTAATTACTTTTGTTTGCTTTCCAACTCTAACGCTCTAATCACTTGAGATTTGAATTGTGATGTTGGGGTCTTGTCTGAGTACAATAATCGGGTAGCAATGGTCCAATAATGATGGTTGAATGGCAACAAATTGAAAGCAGAGCTCGAGCAATAATAGTTCATTGGGAGAGGTTGAGCGTCAGTGTTCTAATGGTAGTGGTCTAATAATGGAGGTCCAGCAATTTCATTTTATCTATTTATGTGTGAGATATTCATTATGAGTTAGAATGTAAAACTCACTCATTATACAGCCATGAATTTTTTGGTACACATTAGCTCAACACCATATGTTGGAACAATCCCACTATTGTATGCCTTACGAGCACATGTTTGATGACCAATATGCATAATATGCATAATAATCGTAACAACAAACCTCCTACTCCTCTGTGAATTTAGCCTTGCTGGCCAAAGCTTTTCCTCTTTATGAATTTTAGAGACCTTCATATGGTCAACTAAGCCTATAGTATAGGTCACATATTTGTGTCATGTGCATCGCTATTTTTTTGTACAAAGTGGACCACACTATGATAGTTTTTTTTTTGTTTTTGCTAATAAGATATTTAAGCAACTATAAAAATCACCTCTTAATGATTTTTGAGCTTTTAAATATTGTTTCCATAAATATGTTAAGAACATGAAAATGAAATTAAATCTGAGCTTTAGTATGTTAGGTGAATCTGGATATTGATTTTATAGTGTGTCTTTCTGTAGGTAATAGATTAGGCTAGTGTAGAACCTATAGTTAAATTTTCATTTTCTATGAGTACTAAATAAAAAAAAGAGAAGATTATTTGAAACCTTTTATACCACATATCCCATCAATAAGATTTATAGGTTGGACTACCTCGAGCTGTGGGGCTATGTATCCTATGGAGACCTTGTCCTCATACCCATTATGACAACACCACAAACCAATTATTGGAATATAAATAATAAACCCATAATTAATCCTAAAATTGGTAATAAACCAATTCAAAAATTACTATTCACAAATCAAAACAAATTAAATAAAAAATAAAACTAATTCAATAAGGTGATTGTTGGGTAAAATGAGCTTACGAGGTTATTAAGTTTAATCCAAGGAGGTTGAAATAAACCTCATAGCCCTGGTATAAATAAAGATAATTGCCATTTAATTTAAATAATTAACTAGTAAATCATTAATTAGCTAATTAAATTAATCTAAATCAGCAAATTAAATTAAACTTTAAGGATTAAAATGATTAATAAAATATAATGTGTGTGTGTATCACTACAGGAAAATTGTTCATTACCGACGGATATTTCCGGCGGACTATTTTCCAGCGGCTTTCGAGCGGTCTAATTTTTCAAAGAATTTTCGACGGCTTTTCGGTGGAGTTTCCGGTTGCTTTTCCAGCATTTTTTAATAATTTCTGAAAAATCATATATTGATAATTTAATTAATTAATAATTTATAGTTTATTTTAATTAATAATTTATTTTAATTAATTATTAATTTAATAAATTAATCTAATTAATTATTAATTTAATAACTTATTTAATTAATTATTAACTTTAATATTTTATTTTTAATGAATTTTTATTATAATGAATTTTTTATTTTTTATTTTATTTTAATTAATTATTATTTTTTAATTTAAAAACTTTGTTTTATTTTATTATTAATTTAATAGTTTATTTTAATTAGTTATGCATTTTACCATTTTATCTTATTTTATTTTATTTTAAATTTTATTTTTTGAGTTTGTATTATTTAAATATAAAAGAGTATGTTTTATGACACATTTACTCCAAAGCAAAGTGATTGAGTATTTGTACTCCCACACACACACAGGTCCTGAGATGGAATCCCAGGCAGCGGTTGAGTAGGCAGATGCAGGGGTAGCAGGCAGTGCACGATTGCAGTCGAGCAGGCTAGTGCAGGCGCATGGAGTGGGCAGGTAGCAGGCAACACGTAGTTGTGCAGCGGGTGGCTGGGCAATCAAATAGTTTAATTTTTAAATTAATTTTTTTTTATTTTCTAATGGCCTTCTTCTTCCAGAAAACCACCGAAAATATTTGCCTTCGAAAAAGACCACCGGAAATATTTTTCCAACGCGGGTTTTATCGGCAAAAATTCTGTTGTTGGAAAGCCTCTCGTAAATTCCAAAGCTACTAGAAAATGATCAATTTTTGTCAAAAAAAGTCACCGGTAATAGGTAATTTTTCTGTAGTGTATCATACTGCATGTTCCGTTAATAAAGTTTATAGGCCAAAAACCTTAAGCTGTGGGGCTACGTGTCTTAATGAGGCTTTTGTTCTCATACCCATTATAACAATGCCATGAATAAATTGATGAAATATATATGCTAAATTGTAAATCTTACAAAAAGAAAATTCTATTTTAAAAGTATTTTCAAATATATGTGTTGTAGAAGAAGCAAATAAATTTCAAGTCAAATCTTAGTACTTTACCCCTTGTCTAATTTGTCTTTGTCTTTGCATCTCCTTCCTTAATTCATGTAAGGCATATAGACTAGACTACCTCGAGCGCGGGGCTATGTGTCCTAAGGAGACCTCATCCTCTTGCCTATTGTGATAACACCACGTACCTCACAAGTTAAGGGAGAAAGGTCTAAAGATTTGCCTAAACTATCCCCCTTTAGAAATCTAAAGCCACCTTTAGGGGCCTAATCCAACTCCTTAATCACCAAAGTGTCAAACCTTAAATCTGGTTGAATCCTCGTATATCATTAGGTAGTGGGTTTTCCATTCCTTTGTCAGCCTTTTAAAATTGATCAACCTAAGATATATGAAGCTTAGGATTTTTTGGGTGAAAAATAGGCCCGTTATAGTGTGTCTCCTGTTGACCTCGCCTTGAGTCTTAGGAAATAAAGAAAGGATTAGCCAATCTTATAGCCTTATAATCACTATTGCCTTAGTTAGGTATAGGATTGAGGATGGGTCATTTGTCCCTTAATTCTTTGTAACTCTAACATAGGTTAGGGCCCATATATTTGGGATTTTTATAATTTAATGATCAAAGTAATAATTCTCTAATTAAGTTATAATTAATTCACTTTAAATGATTAACCACATAAAGAGAAATCTCTGGGTTAATAAATTGAATAATATTAACCCAACTTGTAACTTGAACCCTTCACCTAAATAGGGGTAGTTAGTCAACACTAATTTTGCACACACTTAGGTGCTGGATAAGACACTTTTATAGGCATCCTAGCATAAGGTGTATGTTGTAAATTTGGACCCGTGTCTTGTGATTTTGATTATAACAAATAATATTGGATTCTTTATTAAGCTATCTCATATTCATGTTATTATTGTATGTATATTTTCTTGTGCACTAATTTTTTAGGTCCACCCGTATACTATACAAATTGATCAACGCAAGATTAGGTAGAATAGGGTTAAGTGTCTTCAAGAGTCTGTATTCTTGCTTTTATTTATTTTTACCTTTATTAAGCCAAGTCATGTATTTGGTGGATGCTAAAATTTGTTACCATGCACACATACACTCATGGGAGTGAGATAGTGAAAAAATTATAAGTTCAATTTTTTAAACTAATCATACTGTATAATCGACTAATCAAAAAATCATTAAAATGACTAATTATGATAATTGAAGTAATTTGAACTAACCATATTGTACAATACAGATTGAATAGGATGATCAAGATCACAACAGCTCTGATTATATCTTTAACCTCTCGTGAGATTTAAGAGAGCTTTGGGAAGAAGAAAGGGAAAGCTTGTGTGAGAGGGAGAAGTAGTATAAGGGGTTCACATGGTTTCTCCAAGAAAGTATCTTGCCTTATTTTCTATAGGTTTATATCTAGGTTTCTTAGGTGGCACTAGGAAGAAGTTTTTTAGCTCAAAGACCATTGAGGTTCTTTGTCTTCACTAGGAGGTTGAAAAAGGAGGTTCAGGTTCTCTGCTTTCATCAGGAGGGTGAAAAAGGAGGTTCAAGTTCTCTGCCTTCACTAGGAGGGTGAAAAAGGAGGTTCAAGTTCTCTATCTTTACCAGGAGGGTGAAAAAGGAGATTCATGTTCTCTACCTTCAACAACAGGGTGAAAAGGATGTTCAAGTTCTCTGCCTTCCCTAGGAGAGTGAAAGATAAGGTTCAGGTTCTCAGTCATCACCAGGAGGGTGAGAAAGGAGGTCAAGGTTCTCTGTCATCACTAGGAGGGTGAGAAAGGAGGTTAAGGTTCTCTGTCGCCTGGGTTGGTGGAAAGATTGTAAGGGCTTCTCTGCCTAGCTGTGGGGGTTAAAAGAGAGATATTAAAATTTAGTGCAATACTCAGAGAGGAGGACTCTGGGGAGTGGACATAGTATATTATTTAATCAAACTGCTATTAAATTTCTGGTGTGTTCTGTCTAATTTTTATTTTCCTATAATTTGCTTTTCTACATTTTTAATTTACAAGAGATTACATGATAGAAGTTATATGGTAAATGATATATTGATTTAATCTATCAATCATCATCATAATTAAAATCTCATTTCAAAAGTCTGCCTTTTCTTTTAGTGATAAGTGTTGTTATTTATAAGTTGTTAAAAATCCCAAAATCAAAAATAAATTTTCTTTCTTTCGATAGGATTTTTAAAACTACCAATTCACCCCCCACCCCCCTCTTGGTGTGCCTAGGAATAGTTTACTTAGGCTTGACATCCTACATCGAACTTTCAATTGGTATCAAAGTGAATCTCATAAATAGTGTTTTAGAAAACCTAGAGAAAATGATCCATAGCACCTCTTGGAAAAGAAAACACTGTGGAGGGTTATTCTATAACTCATCCACTTTAATTAGATAACATACCATTTGATTTGTGAAATTTTTGCATGTCTACCTTTCTATAATCTATTGATTTTAGAATTTGGCATATGATTCAAACTGGTTATTCACTTCCATCTTAAATAGTTAATGGAGTTAAAACTGATGTCCTGATTACTTAATGGAGTTATGAGGATAGAGAGTTTACTCAATTAAATGCAAAATATTTGAATTACTTTTTTATGCTGTGAAATCTAAAGATTATAGAGTGTCTATATATAATACATGAAAGAAAGTATGGGGTAGATTGTACATCACATACGAGGGAACTAGTGATGTCAAATAGTCTAGGTTAAACATTCTACTACATGACTTTAAACTCTTTCACATGAAACCTAGCAAGACTATATCTAAAATATACACTAGGTTCACTTAGTGACATCCCTGCATACATTAGGTAGACAACTTTCTAATGCTGAAAAAGTTAATAAGATTTTACGTTGCCTACTTAGTTCTTATGATGCTAAGGTCACTGCATTTTATGAATCAAAAGACTTGAATGTTTATTTGAATGATAACTTGTATGGCTCTATTGCAAATCTGATTCAAGCACTATAACTTTGATGATAACAAATATTATTATGTCTGTTACTACTTTTTCTTATTTATGTGATGCTTTTTATTTTGTGTTGTGTGTACTAACAATTTAGGAATTCAGTCAACCATTCACTTGCAACTTTGATCAGCTCAAGACTGGGTAAACTAGGGTTATAGTCTTTATTTATAATTTGTTCTATATTTTTTTCTTTATTGAGTCATATCATGTAACTGGGTGGATATCATTGCTGAGTAACCTTACACACACAAGGGGAGAGAGAAAATATTTTTGAGATAGTTTATTTTTCAAAGTAATTCATACTGTATGATTTAATTCATATTATACGATCTGCTTCATACTATATGATTTAATTCATACTGTATGATCTGTTGAACTCTATCAAAACCCTAGCTGCCAAAGGTTAAGAAAGATTCTAAATATGCTGATTGTATAGTACAATTTGGTTCATACTGTATGCCCTAATTAAAATCTTTCTTAATTAACCCCATAATATTAGGCAATCAAATTCAGGATAATTATTATCATCGATCATACCGTATAATTTATATTATCTCGTATGATTGACAGAGTATGACTTTGGTCATCCTAGAGATTGTACCAAATGAAATCTATAATTTTTGTATTAATCATACGTATGATATCCCAAGTGTTGTACGATTTATAGAGTATGAAGTTGGTCGTCCCAAGTATCATCCCAAATGAATAAAAGAAAATTCTACAGTTCATACCATACGATATTTTGATCGTACTATATAAAATGTACAAAGGTTGAACAGTTCATCTGCATGAACTTGCTGGACAATTCTAAATTACATTGATCATACTGTACGATACGTGTATCTTAGTGTACGAATAGAAGATGGATCTCTTAAATTTTAAGATTTTTTGGAGCCCACTATTTAAGCAATTATATTTATTCTTGGGCAAATCTTTTGCTGAGGAGTTGATCTAAGAAAGAGCTTAGAGAAGGAAGAGAGGGAGCTTGGGAGAGAGAGAAATCCTTATGAGGGGGAGTTGTGAGGGATTCACAAAGATTACTCCAAGCAAGGTTTCCACCATCTTCTTCAAGCTACTTTTTTGGTTCCTTGGTGGCTTTGGGGGAGAATTTCATCAGCATCAGGTTTTGGTTCTCTGCCTTCACCAGGAGGGTGAAAAAAGATTCCAAAGTTCTCTTCCTACTCCAGGAGGGAGTAAAAGGATTACAAGGTTCTCTACCTACTCCAAGAGGGAGTAAAAGGATTCAAGGTACTCTGCCTTACCGGGTCAGTGGAAAGATTTTGTAAGGGCTTCTCCGCCTTGCTGTGGGAGCAAAAGGAGAGACACTACTTTTAGTGCAATACCGGAAAAAGAGGTTTCAGGGAGTGGATGTAGGTCAAGTTGATCGAACCATTATAATTTTGGTACATTCTTTCTATTTTACTTTTTTGCATCTTTCTGTGATTTATTCTGTGTTTGAAATTTCTAATTTTTATTATTACAAAACTGATCTGCTTCCGTATTAAGGGGTTTTAATTTATCATTTATTAAAGAATTTTTTAAATAACCAATTCACCCCCTCCTCTTGGTTAACCTCGGGCTTGTTATTAACAATCTTCATGAACTTTTAAGCTCATACATTGCTTATAAGCAAGGTGTGAGTCAAAGGTTAAAGGAGAAGATTATGGCCTTGAAAGCTAATGAATCAGAAAGTGATAGCTCTATAACTGAGGAGGATGACAACATTGCTTTGATGACCCATCAATTCAAAAGTTTATTGAAAAGGAAGTAAAAGCATCATCAATAATAATGGAGCAAAGGTAAGAATACTAAAATTTTTAAAGTATCATCTGACACAATCTATTTTGAGCACAAGAAATCAGGCCACTTGTGAACTGACTGCTCCAACCTAAAGACTCACCCAATTGAGGAGAAGGGTGAGGGGAAGAAAAAGTTTAAAAAGGGTAAGCAATAAACACAAAAAGCATTTTGGGCCGACTCTGCCTCAAAAACATCTGAATAAGAAGTAGAGGAGAAGGTAACAAATTTGTGCCTTATGGCTAATGATAATCTTGATCAGTTAGATCAAGATGATGACTGCTCTCACAAAAGGCCTAGTGAGAGCATGTGGTACCTGAATAATGGATGCTCAAGGCACATGATTGTAAATATGAAGTAATTCATCATGATGGAGGCTAGGGCAGGAGGAAAAGTTACACTTGGAGACAATACAACTAGGAAAGTGGTATATACAAGTATGTTTGATAATTCCAAGAATTTTATTGTTGAAAATATTTTGCTAGTAGATGGCCTAAAACATAACTTGCTTATCATTAGTCAACTGTGTGACAAAGACTTTAATATTAAATTCTTATCTACTAGTTGCATGATTAGTTTAAATGGAAATATTGTTTTGGAAGGAAAAATGATTAATAATGTCTACATGCTTAATTTGAATTATATCGAGTCTACTAATTCCTTATGTTTGAAAATAATTGCTGATGAATCCTAGCTATGGCATAGGAGACTATGTCATGTAAGCATGAAAATTATTAGGAAGATAACCCAAAAGGACCTAGTTTGAGGCATACCTAAACTTGAATTCTCTAAGGACCACTTTGTGATGCCTGTGAGCTAGGAAAGTAAATTAAAACTTCCTTTCATTCAATTAAGGTTATCATCACCTCTAGGCCCCTAGAAATTCTTCATATGGATATATTTGGACCCGATAGTATAGCCTGCCTATGAGGGAAATTATATGATTTTATGATTATTAATGACTAATCTAGATTCACCTGGGTTAAATTCCTAACACAAAAGAGTGAATCGTTTGAGTAATTTAGAATATTCTGCACCTAGATATAGAGGAAATTAGGATGTGAGATATCAACCATTCATAGTGATTATGGTGGTGAGTTTAAAAATTATATGTTTGAAATCTTTTGTCAGGAGATAGGAATTGAATATAATTTTTTAGCTCATAGAATCTCTCAGCAAAATGGGGTTGCTGAAAGGAAAAATATGACATTGGTAGAAGCCGCTAGAGCTATACTAGCTAAGTATTCACTTCCTAAGTTTTTCTAGGCAAAAGTAGTGAATACTACTTACTATGTAGTCAATAGTGTTAATATCATATCTAACCTCAAAAAGACACCCTATGAGTTACTCAAAGGAAGGACACATAATCTCTCTCACCTTCATGTTATTGGATGTAAGGTGTTAATTCTAAAGAATGGAAAATCTTCATTAGAAAAATTTAACCCTAAATCTGATGAAGGAGTTTTCCTTGGATATTCAACCATCGATAAAGCCTATAAAGTTTTTAATAAGAGGGCATTAGTTATAGAGGAGACCACCCATGTAGTGTTTGATGAATCAGATAGAGTGGTTGAGCCCAGGTTAGAAGAAGAAGTGGTTGAGGTCACCCAAGGAGTAGAATATATTGACCTAAAAAATAGAGTAGAGCCTCTGGACCCATTACCTAGAGGATGGAAATATTCATCTAGTCACATTAAGGAGCTCATCTTAGGATGTCCATCAGTAGGATTAAGAACTAGGTGTAGACTTAGAAAAAAGGTTAGACACTCAACTTTCATCTCAATGGAACCCTCAAATATAGATCAAGTCTTATCTGATGAATTCTAGATCTTAGCCATATAAAAAGAATTAAATCAATTTATTAGGAATGATATTTGGGTGTTGGTTAGTAGACCAAAATACTAGAGTGTTATAGGAACTAAATGAGCTTTTAAGAATAAAATGAATGGCTCTCGCATAGTGATTAAAATAAGGCTAGATTAATAGCTAAGGGGTTTAATCAGGTTAAAAAAATTAATTTTGAAGAAATCTTTTCCCTGTTGCTAGACTAAAAGTCATTAGAGTGCTGTTAGCCTTTATGCTTTAGAGGATTCAAGTTGTATTGATGGATGTAAAGAGTGTCTTTCTAAATGGGGTGATAAAAGAAGATATGTATGTTAAACAACCCCCAATTTTGAGAATTCTCACTAATCATGTATTTAAATTAAAAAAAAAAGTATTATATAGATTAAAGCAAGCACCTAAAGCTTGGTATGAAAGGCTGAGCACATTCCTTCTAGATAGAGACTTTGTTAAGGGTAGTGTAGAAACCACACTATTCCTAAAGAAAGACAGAGAAGATTTACTCATTGTCTAGATTTATATTAAAGATATACTTTTTGGATTGATAAATAAGAATATGTGTAATGATTTCTCAAAAATAATGAGTGAGGAGTTGTTTGATTGAAAAGGAGCTTCGCATTGGAAAAGGGCAAAGCAAACTGAAATTAAATTTTTTTAGAAAATTTTGATTTTTGGATTTTCAATTTTGAAGTCGAACACATCATTATAAATGATATATTGCCTCAGGAGGCAAGAATATCATTCCCTAATGGGTTCAGACAATAAAATTGTAAATTTTATCCTAATTATGATAGTCAAATTCAAGAAAGAACTACATACGATCCCGAAGGGTTAAAATGATGTTTGATTGAGTATTTAGCTATAATAACCTAGACAAAGTATCATTAATTTCATATTTGAAGGCATGCTAATAGATAATATATCTTTTTGGGGAAAGAAAATATCACTTATTATCCATGGTTTGAATATGACGATAATGATCATCGTCGATTTTGATTTTTTCAAAGAGAATTAATTAAGATTTTTAAATTAATCTGGGGTCTTTAAATCTCCTACGAGCGCAAGCCTCCATAGTTAATTATATTGTAGGAAACCTAATTTTCCTACAAAAACTTTTGATTAAAAAATATAAAAATTTTATTTTGAGATTTTCAAAGAGTGATATCGAAGGAGTGATGTTTGAATTTCAACTAGGATTAGATTAAATTTGAGCACTTATTTCTAGAGGTCAATGGAGGGGGAGTAAAAGGTATTTTGGGATTCTAAAACAAATTAGAAATGCCTCCGTCTATCCTATATATTAAATTTGGATGAAAGAGGAATTTTAATTCAAGTTATTAATTTATTAGAAAGTTGGGATTATATTCCCGAAGTTAGGGACTTATAATTTTGAGTCCACCTCAAATTTTAAGTCTAATTTGGGAACTAAAATTTAGTGGCCCGAACCTTGCTAATGCAATACAAATCTGGACTTACCTCAGCCTGGATTGAGGAGCGAACTAACCACCTAGGAGTTTAAATCCATGTATCATATATTTTATGAAAGATTGATGGGTTATTATTTAAGTTTTGAGAAATTAGGGCTGATGTCTAGAGCAGGTCCTAATTAGCCCCTTAACTTATGTAGGGTGATTATGCCTCAAAGAATATAATTAAAATTTTATTGACTCTTTAATTTATTTCTAATGCATTGCATGCTGATTAACCTTTAAATGCAAAGTCAAAATGACATATTTTCAAAAAAGGCTTAGAAAATAGATTTTATCCTAGAGATTACACAACATCCCCTTGATAGAACTGCACCCTAATAGGTCAGGTGGTCTGCTAGAACCCATAGGCAGGGAGGTGCCTAACAAGATAGAGAAGGTTCATAATGAATGCATGCAAACTCTCAGGTCGTTCCCGAGCTTACTTCTTAAAATTGTTAATATTTCTATACGAGCCTAAAATTTTATTTAAGTTGAGTAGAAAAAGCTTTTGAGTGTACC
Organism: Dendrobium chrysotoxum; assembly: GCA_019925795.1. Taxonomy (NCBI): domain Eukaryota; kingdom Viridiplantae; phylum Streptophyta; class Magnoliopsida; order Asparagales; family Orchidaceae; genus Dendrobium; species Dendrobium chrysotoxum. The sequence goes on along the minus strand of CM034310.1, from coordinate 23,679,655 downwards.
CTCATGAGCCTATATGCATTTCTAGACTATATCAAAAAATGGCATGCAAGGAAAATATTAAAAAATAGGCAATTTCTATTGCACAAATAATATAAATAATCAATCAATTAATCATTAAACTAATGTATACTACAAATTTGAATTCAAGAATTATAATTTTGATGATAACAAATATTCATATTTCTCTACTACTATTAATACTACACATCTATTTTAGTTGCCCTGCCTACTAATTTTTTAGGTCCACAAGATCAATTAAAATTCAAGCGAGCTCAAGATTGGGTAGATTAGGACTGAGTCAGTCTATAATTTTAATTCAAATGGTTTTTACCTTTTCTTTAGTCAAATGTAATAAGGTGGATCCTAATGCTAAGTAACCTTGCACACACACTCAGGGGGAGAAATTTTGTAAGTTAGAGGGTTTTCTATTTTTTGATCATATCGTACAGGACGATCCAAAGTCGTCTAAAAATAGAAACCTTAATTAGGGCATCTGGGTTAAGTAAACCTGATTGAGCAAATCATCTTGGCGATCCTCCCATCATCCTGGATGATATGCTTAAATAAAAAATACTCAACCGCCAAACTCATTTAGGTAAGATTTTATAACTCAAAAATTGCACTAATCATACAAAATGATCTTGATCATCCTGGATGATTCATTATAAACATGCCTAAAATGATCCCTTGATTATGAGACTAATTATGGTTAAATTGATCCTTTATATTTCGTGGGACGATCTCCAATCGTCCATGATTAAAACCATGATTTTCTTCTAATCGTCTAGGGTATCATCCTAGATGTCCTGAGACATTTACGGGACGATTTGTCGATTGCCACTCAAATTAATTTAATCATCCCGGATGATCGTGTAATCATCTTGGATGATATGTAGAAATTATTTCTTCTAATCGTTTAGAATAATGGGAATCGTCCTGGCTTAAAGGTTATTTTTATACTGATCATACAAGACGATCGACAGATCATCCTAAACGATCTTTAACGGTAAGTTAAAATTTAGGGCACTTTTTGAGGCCTCCTATTCATGCTCTGCTGTAGTTAATGATAAAAAATCTTTTACTATTTTCAAACCAAAGAAAGCTTAGAGGAGAGGGAGAGTTTGGGAGAGAGAGAGAGAGAGAGGATCTTATGAGGGAGACTTTGTGAGGGGATTAATAAAGGTTGCTCCAAGCAAGGATTCGATCATCTTCTTCCTACTTCATCCTTAGTTCCTTAGTGGCTCTAGGGAGCTCTTCATCAGCACTAGATCGAGATTCTCTGCCTACTTCAGGAGGAAGCAAAAGGAGTTGAGGTTCTCTTCCTACTTCAGGAGGAAGCAAAAGGAGTTGAGGTTCTCTGCCCACTTCAGGAGGAAGCAAAAGGAGTTGGGGGTTCTATGTCTGCTTCAGGAGGAAGCAAAAGAGTCTAGATTCTCTACCTTATGGGTGTCGGTGAAAAGGTTTTATAGGGGCTTCTCTGCCTTGCTGTGGGAGCAAAATGAGAGACACTATAGTCTTAGTGCAATACCTAGCGGGGAGGCTCCAGGGAGTGGACGTATGTCAAGTTGACCAAACCACTATAAATATGGTGTGATCTTTTCATTTATTTTCTTATACTTTAGTTTTTGCTTATTTCTTTGATTTGTTCTGTGTTGAAAATCTCTGACTTTGTTATTTGCTTCCGCATAAGCTATTTAGTTTTTAAAATATTCAAAAAGATTAAAAAAGGTTTTTCTCTTTTTTTTATGAATTTTTAAAATAACCAATTCAACCCCCCCCCCCCCCCCCCCCCCCTCTCGGTTAGCCTCAGAACTAGTTCAGAAGGGCTTAACAACCCTAACAAACTTTTATGTGGTATCAGAGCGGGATTCATAAAATCAAGTTTTACAAAACTTTTGAATTTTGATCAATGACTAACTTTGGTAATAGCGACACCGCAGAAGGATATTCAATTACTTGACCACCTCTTTTTGATAATATTCCTTTTGATTTTTGAAAAACTTACATGTCCACCTTTTTACAATTAATTGATTATCTCATGTGGATGCTTGTTAGAGAAGGATATTCTGCACCTTATAGATTAGTCAATGGAGTTAAAACTGAAATCCTTTTTACTTAATGGATAACTGATGATAGAGATCTTGCATAATTGAATGCTAAATATTTAAACTATTTTTTCTGTGCCTTAAAATTAGAAGATTATAACGTGTCTCCACCTATTCAACTGGTAAGAAAATTTGGGACAAATTATGCATAACTTATAAAGGTATAAATGAAGTGAAACAATCTAAGTTGAATATTCTTTTACATGATTATAAACTTTTTTGCATAAAATCTAGCAAAATAATTTCTGAAATATACACTAGATTTACATAAATTGTTACATCCATGTATGCCTTAGGAAGAGAACTCACAAAATATAAAAAAGTGAACAAGATTTTGAGATGTTTACCTTCTTCCTTTAATGCAAAAATTACTTCCATTACTAAATTTAAGGACTTGAATATTTATTCAATCGATAACTTACATGGATCACTAATTGCTTATGAGCAAGGAGTGAACCAAAGGTAGCTTGATACAGGTGAGAAGAAAAACGAGAAACTATAGCCTTGAAGGCTAAAGATTCTGACATTGATCCTTCTGGTTGTGATGATGATGACTTTGCTTTAATAATAAGGCAGTTTAAAAGCTTCTTAAGGAAGAAACAAAAGCATCATCAGAAGTGGAATAAATGTAAGAGTAATAAAAATTCTAAAGTCTCATATGTTGTTATTTGCTTTGAATGTAGAAAGCCAGGGCATGTGAAGTATGAATGCCCAACACTGAAGGCTCACCTAAGTAAGGAAAAGGGTGAGGAAAAGTCTAAGTTTAAGAAGGATAAAAAGAAGATCCAAAAGGCTTTCTAGACAGACTCAGCATCTGACTCCTTTTAAACTGAAGCTGAAGACGAGGTAACCAACTTGTGCTTCATGGTAGATCATCTTGATCACTCTGATTAAGAAGAGGTATGTGAGCTTACATATGATCAATTATTTGAAGTTTTTGAAAGAATTCATTCTTCATATAGGAAGTTTAAGAAAGCGCATGCTAGCCTCAAAGCTGAATTTTTAAATATGCAGAAAGAGCATGTATGCTTAAGGAAAGATCACTCCACTCTTGATAGCAACCATATGGATTTATTAGATCAATTCAATGAATTAAATAAAAAGCATTATCATTTAACCACTGAGCATGATTCATTAAAAATATTGTATGTTGAATTAAAAATTGCATTCAAGGAATTAGAAACTCTTCTATTTGATTTAGAGAGTAGGGAGCATGCATTGAGAATGGAAAATTTAATTCTTGAAAGTTCAAACAAATTTTTTGATGCTGAATTAACTGCTTTCATAAAAATTAAATAACCACCATCACTTGAAGAATTTTATACACAATCATCAAAGCATGTATCATCTAAACTTAGGAAGAGGCACCATCACCCACGTAGATTAGTTAACCTTTTTCTGGAGTTAGATATTTTTCTAGTGGCATGCTAGGACATATCTCCCACACTTACACCGTTCATCGTAGTACACATTTGGTGTGGAGACCAAAAGTGCAAAATTCATAGTATAGCATGCATGCATCTTATTCTTCTTTTCATCATAAGGGACCCAAACCTATTTTGGTTCCCAAATCTAACATTTGATAATTTTATAGGAGTGCTCTCACAAAAGCCTCATAAGAGCATATGGTACCTGGACAACAGATGTTCAAGGGATATGACTGAAGATATAAATCAATTCATTTCGCTGGACGCTAGGGCATGAGGCAAGGTTACACTTGGAGACAACACCACCATGAGAGTGGTGGGATCAGGTATAATTGGTGACTCAAAAAATTTTATCATTGATAATGTTTTGCTTGTAGATTGACTAAAACACAATCTGCTCAACATCAGACAGCTCTGTGATAAAGGCTTCAGCATAAAATTTCTGCCAATTTGCTACATTTTAAGTTTAAATGACAAAATTATTTAGTAGGAAAAAAGGTTTAACAATGTCTACATACTGGATCTAAATTGCTTTAAAGCTGATATTATTATTTGCTTAAAATTAATTACTGATGAATCATAGCTGTGGCATAGGAGATTGTGTCTTGCAAGCATGAAAAGCCTTAGGAAGATCACCCAAAAAGACTTAGTGAGAGGTGTCCCCAAACTAGAGTTTACTAAAGACCACCTGTGTGATGCATATCAGTTAGGGAAGCAAGTCAAATCCTTCTTCCACTCAATCAAAGACATTAACACTAGCAAACCCTTAGAAGTCCTTTATATGGATCTCTTTGGACCTGCGGCACTTTAAGCTTAGGAGAGAAAGTCTTTAGGTATGTGATTGTTGATGATTATTTGAGGTTCACCTAGGTTAGATTTCTATCTCATAAAAGTGAATCATTCTAAAAATTTAGATCTTTCTCCACTTGGATTCAAAGGAAATATGTTATAAAATTCTGACTATTCATAGTGATCATGGTAGAGAGTTTAAAAATGTGAAATTTGAAACTTACTATAAGGAGCAAGGGATAGATCATAATTTTTCAGCTCCTAGGACCCCTCAGTAGAATAGGGTAGTGAAAGAAAGAACAAGAACCTGGTAGAAGTCGCTAGAGCCATGTTAGTCGAATACTCGCTTCCTAAATACTTCTGGGTAGAAATGATAAATACAGCCTGTTATGTTCTAAATAGGGTAAATCTTAGATCTAAGCTGAACAAAACACCCTATAAAATGCTTGAGGGTAGGACACCCAACCTCTCTCACCTTCATATCTTTGGGTGTAAAGTTTTCATTCTGAATAATAGGAAGTCTCAACTAGGAAAGTTTAACCCAAAATCTGATGAAGGAGTGTTCCTAGGTTACTCAAGTGTTAAGAAATCCTATAGAGTCTTCAATAAAAGAACCCTGATTATTGAGGAGACCACTCATGTTGTGTTTGATGAATCTGATAATTTTGGAGGGTCTAGGATAGAAGAAGAGGATGTAATAGAAGTCACCCAAGGAGTAGAATCTGCCAATCTAGAGGAAATGGTAGAATCTGAAGTTACACTACCTAGAGAATGGAGATATTCTTTGAGTCATCCTAAAGAACTTATCTTAGGAGACTCTTTTAAAGGTGTTAGAACTAGGCATGGACTTAAAAAAGAAGTAAACAACTCTGCTTTTATTTCAATGACTGAACCCACCAATATCAATCAAGCTCTTTCTAATAAATTCTGGATCCTAGCCATGCAAGAGGAACTATACCAATTTATTAGGAATGATGTCTGGAAGCTAGTAGAAAGACCTAAGGACCAGAGTGTAGTAGGGACCAAATAGGTTTTTAAGAATAAAATGAATAATTCTGGTGTGGTGGTTAGGAATAAGGCAAGATTAGTGGCTAAGGGGTACAACCAGATAGAAGGGATTGATTTTGAGGAAACTTTTTTCCCTGTAGCCTGATTAGAGGCCATTAGAGTGCTACTAGCCTTTGCCTGTTATAAGGGATTTAAGCTTTTCCAAATGGATGTCAAGAGTGCCTTTTTAAATGGGATAATAAAAGAAGATATGTTTATAAAGAAACCCCTAGGCTTTGAGAATTCCTAATTTTCAAATCATATTTTCAAATTAAAAAAAGGCTTTGTATGGATTAAAATAGGCACCCAGGGTATGGTATGAGAGGCTTAGCACATTTTTATTGGAAAGAGAGTTTGTTAAGGGGAGCATAAACACCATCCTTTTTTTAGGAGAATAGGAGATGAATTACTCATTGTCCAGATATATGTTGATGATATACTTTTTAGATCTTTTGATAAAAAATTTATGTGATGATTTTTCTAAAATAATGAGTAAGAAATTTGAGATGAGTATGATGGGAGAATTATCTTACTTTTGGAGATTTAACATAAGGAAAATGGATGATGGAACTTTTTTTAATCAATCAAAATACATTAAGGACATCCTAAAGAAATATGAAATGGATAAAGCCAAGCCAATAAACACTCCCATGAGCTCCAGTGTTCAATTAGATAAAGAATCAAATGAAAAATCAGTTGATCAAATGAAATACAGAGGAATAATTGGATCACTTCTTTACTTAACTGCTAATCAACCTGATATAATGTTTAATGTTTCTCTATGCTAGATTTTAAGCTGATCCTAAAGAATCACACCTGACTACAGTTAAGAGAATCCTTAGATATCTCCTAGGAACCCAAAACTTAGGAATCTAGTATCCTAGGTACAACACTTCCTTTGAGATTATAGGATATTCTGATTCTGACTTTATAAGATATATAGTGGATAGAAAGAGTACCTTTGGGACATGCCAATTTATACGACAATCCTTAGTCTCCTGGTGTAATAGAAAATAGAACTCAGTTGCCCTGTCCACTACTGAAGATGAGTATATAGTCTCAGGAAGTTGTGTGGCCCAGGTCCTTTAACTAAAGAAACAAATTCTAGATTTAGGACTTCCTGTAGGCATAATTCTAGTCCTATGTGATAACACTAGTGTCATCTACATTTTTAAGAACCCGATACAACACTCTAGGACCAAACACATAGACATCAGGTACCACTTCATGAGCGATCATGTTACCAAAGGAGATACAGAGAGCTACACCATATAGCCACTGAAAATCAACTTGCAGATATCTTTACAAAATCACTGGCCTTTGAAACCTTTAGCACCTTAAGAATCAAATTAGGTGTGATAGATATTCATGCTTGAAAATGATGCTTTTTTGTTATATTTCTATTTTTAGTGTTTTTATTTGATTTGTCTGTTTATTTCTTTTTGTATTCTTACTTTATATTATTAATTTCTCATTATTTTTACTTCAATATTTTAAGAATCAGATCACTGCTCATTTCTGCTGATGAACTTACTTTCTAAATGAGATTTTAGCCTTATTTTTGTTTAGAAGCTGATAATCAGTGATTGACTCTTTTAAAATAGTTAAAGAAAGAAATATTGATGATTGTTTCTCTTCCTCTAACTCCTTTAATGGTATATTTTTCTTTTTGAATCAAAATCTATTTCAAAATTAAAAAGTTGGATTTTGAAATAGAGATTTATTTTATCTTCCTAAAGTAATCTATCTTATATGAGTAGTATTTTAAATCATTGAATCACTTTCATGTTTTCTTAATTAGGTGATTGTATTTATCATATGAGAATGATTCTATTTTATGGTTTACTTTTTTTATCGGAGAGAGTGAGTTTTTCTTCTTTATATCTGAAAGATAATCTCACAACTGAGAGTCTTTTAGAGGTTTTAAAAGAAAAGAAGCTCGTAAAAGCTGTGCAAAGTGCACCAATCAACTGAAAAAGAGGCACAAAATGAGCCCAACAATGAAAAGATATATAATGTTTGCCAATAAATTGAAAAGATATACAAAGTATATCAAAAATCAAAAGATGCGCAAAGTGTACTAATTAATTGGAAAAACAGGCACAAAATGAGGTCACAAAGAAATAAGCTTCCTCCTCTTTCAAATCTTTAAAAATATTAGAAGAGTCCATGTGCCACTTAATATATTCAAACACTTGAGATTAAAAATCAGGATTTCTAATTCATTACTTTGTAATACTATTTTATCAAATATTTTTCTGGAATGAAGTTTGAAAGGATCACTTTTCTTATCTAATTTATGTTCTTTTGAATTAGATTTTTGTTTAAAAGGAATTTGAACCTGTAAGGTGTCCAAGGTAGGGTTTACAAAAAATTAATTTTCTAACTTTTCTGAATTTTAGCATCGTCAATTTCTTCTTATTAGCTTTTGAATTTAAAATTAAGAAAAAATTCTCATTTACTGGAGTTGATTGAATCAAAAAAAACTTTGTCTTTATTTTCTTTTTCTTTGTTTTGTTGTTATTTTTTTGGGTATTTTGATTTGAATTTTATTTTGAAATCTTCTGATCATTCACCATTACCTCCACCTGATCAAAGTTCCTCTTTCTAGTTTTTTTTTATGTTTGTTTTTGAGTTTGTGATTATTTTTGTACTATATTCTATTCAGTGGTTGTTTTTATATTTCCTTCTTTTTGTGATGTCAAAAGGGGGAGTAGTGCTAGTGTTGTATTATTTGCTTATTTTAGTAAAATTTGCTTTTCTTTGTTTATATTATTCTCATTTATTTTGTGTTTTATTTTTTTAAATAAAAATAAAAAAACAAAATAAATAATAACAAAAACAAATAACTTTTTCAATATCTGCTTGATTTGAAATTGTCTAACAAATATTTGTCATCATCAAAAAGGGGGACATTGTTGCAAATCTGGATTCAAGCATTATAATTTTGATAATAACAAATATTCCTATTTCTCTACTACTGTTACTACTACACATCTATTTTAGTTACCCTGCCTACTAACTTTTCAAGTCCACAAGATCAATTAAAATTCAAGCTAGCTCAAGATTGAGTAGATTAAGACTGAGTTTGTCTGTAATTTTAATTCCAGTAATTTTTATCTTTTTTTGAGTCAAATGTGATAAGGTGGATCTTGATGCTAAGTAATCTTGCATACACACTGAGGGAGAGAAATTTGGTAAGTCAGAGAGTTTTCTATTTTTTGATCATATCGTATAAGACGATCCAAAATTGTCCTAGATGATCAGTTAAAAATAGAAATCCTAATTAGGGCATCTAGGTTAAGTAAATCTGATTGAGCAAATCATCCTGGATGATCCTCCCATTATCTTAGATGATATGCTTAAATAAAAAAATGCTTAGCCGATAAACTTATTTAGGCAAGATTTTATAACTCAAAAATTACACTAATCGTACAAGACGGTCCTGATCGTTCTAGATGATTCGTTATAATTATGCCTAAAATGATCCATTAAGTAAAACACTAATCATGGTTAAATTGATCAATCACATTATACAAGATGATCTTCCTGATCGTCCCTGATGATCCTTTATATTTAATGGGATGATCTCTGAAAGTTTGTGAGGGGTGTTAAACCCCAAAGGACTAGTCTTGAGGCTAACTAAGAGGGAGGGTAAATTGGATATTTAAAAACCTCTTTAATGAAAAGAAAAAATCTTTTTGCAATTTTTGATATTTTAAAACAAATTACTTTTATCCCAAGGCAAAAGTAGAATAATTTTACAGAAATAGAATTATGTTATTTCAACCATACAAATAATAAAGAGTAAATAATGTGGAAATTAAAGTGCAGAAAAGTAAATGAAAATAGCACACCAGAATTTATAATGGTTCGGACCAACCTGACCTACGTCCACTCCCTAGAACCTCTTGTTCCAGGCATTGCACTAAACCTTTAGTAACTCTCTTTTAGCCCCCACAACTAGGTGGAGAAGTCCTTACAAAATCTCTTCCACCTCCCCCAGTGCGGCAAACAACCTGAAATCTTTTTCACCCTCCTGATGAGGCAGAGAACCTGGAATCCTTTTTTACCCTCTTAGTGAAGGTAGAGAACCTGGAATCTATTTTCACCCTCCTAGTGAAGGCAGAGAACCTAATCCTTTGACACCAATGAGATCTTCTTCTTCCCAAAACTTCCCTCAAGATAAACCTTGAATCTAATAATACTAAGGTGCGAGCTTGCCGGAGCAACCGTATGAAACCCCCTCCATACTCCCTTGAAACCCCCTCTAAGGATCTTCTCCCTCTCTCAAACTCCACCCTTTTCTCTCTCCATTTTAAGGCTCTCTCTTCAAGTTTTCTCCAAAAAAATGAAGCCTCAAAGGCTGCCAAAGACACTTATAATGTCTTGGAGAAAGCTTAAATAAGGGCTTTGAAAAACTCTAAAAATTAATTCTGGCGGCAAAGATCGTCTAGGATGATGTGCTTAAATAGAAGGCTTTAAAAAACCCTAAAAACTTAATTTTTCCACCAAATATCATCTAGTACGATCTAAGAATCATCCAGGATAATGTGCAGAATTTGACCTGATAGTCCAGGATGATCACCTGGATGATCAACTGGATGATATGTTCAAATTTGTATTGATAGTCCAGGATAATTCTAAGATCATCCAGGATGATACTATGATCGTCTAGTATAGTTGGAGTATCAAATTAAGCAGATTTGATTGACTAATCACATGATTAATTTAGGCAATATTGTCATAGATCGTCCAGTACGATATGGATTATTCAAGATGATTAGACCAAACATAAAAACTTAAAATCTTGCTTGAATTATTATGGTGGCTAGGGTTTTGAGATCGCATTGGATCATCCAGGATGGTATAAATTATCTAGGATGATTAGTTCAAAAATTAAACTTCTGGTTTAGACTCAATCTCACTCCCCTTGAGTATATGTGTGCATGGTCACCATGCTAGCATATACCCTTATAGGACATGACTCAAGAAATCAAAAATATATCAATGAATATTACAAAGATCTTTACAGCATAATCTATTCTACCCAATCTTGAGCCTTGAATCTTCGTTGGATATTACATGGTGTTCCTAAAATGTTAGTATACACAAACAAGTATAGAATGAAAATACTATGATACATAAAAATGTGAGCCATAATATTTGTTATCATCAAAAATATAAACTCTTGACCTCGAGTCACAATAATCTTCCTCTTTTTAATGATGACAAATATTACTGGCTAAATTTACAAACCAAAAGTATTTTCTCCTAATCTCCCCCTCACTAAGATAAAAATTTTAAAAAATAGGGGAAATATAATTTTTTTTCATTTTTATTTTTAAAATAAAAAAAATAAAATAAAATAAATAACTAGATAAAAAGATAAACTAAAAAAATACAATAAAAAATAATAGTATGTAATACAACATAAATACAACAGCACAATCTTCCCCTTTAAGATTATCAAAAAGAAGAGGAGCAAAAATAAAATAAAATAGAAAAGAAAAAAATAGACTAAAAGATGAAACGGTCCCTGATCTGGAGAAGGTGATGCTTTAGAAGAATTTGTTTGAAGTTTCATAATTTTTATGGATTGAGAAAGTTACCTCTTGATTTTATTCAAAAACTTAGAAAGGCGTGTATTGACAACGCATAACCCAGAAAGGTTAGAGATTCAAAAATTATTAATCCAAGCTCAAGTTCCTTTAAAGGCTCAAAAACCTTTGAAGCCATCATCTAAATCAATGAACAAATTAGAGAAGAAAACACTAATCTTTTCAGAACTCCTTTCATGAAATATATCTGATAGAAGATTAATGCAAAACTTGGTGAATCAAGAATCATGATTTTCAAACTCAAGTATCAAAAATATCAATAAATATAAGGGTTTTCTTAAGATTTAAGAAATACAAGAAAGGTAAGCTAACTTATTGTAGGCTCATTTTATGTCTCTTGATTAGTTTTTGGCATACTTTATGCATCTTTTGATTTTTGATACACTTTATGTATCTTTTCATTTTCGCGACATTACATATCTTTTGATTTTTAATACACTTTGTGTATCTTTTTATTTTGGCTACATTGCGCATCTTTTCAGCTTTGGGCACATTTTGTGCCTCTTTTCTTTTCATAAATATGCTTCCTTTCTGCCATTTTAAAGACTAAAGAAAACCTAATCTAGTGACAAAAATGAACAACTTGATTAAGAAAATAATGAAGTGGATTCAATAACTTGCAAAAGATCCCTATTAGATAGAGAAAATATAGGGAGATGAAAAAAGTTTAATTTCAAAATCTAATTTATAATTTGATGAAGATTTTGAATCAAAAGTAAAATAGTTTCATTAAAGAAATGAGATAGAGAGACAAAATCATGAGTTTCCTTCTTTTGACTGATTTTAGAGAAGTCAACCATAACTTATATAAAATTTTAAGAAAATAGGAGGTAAATTTTTTATTTTTAGAAAAAAATAATCTTTAAAAAATGATTTGATTTTCTAAGGCGTATATGAAATAAAATGTGATGTGTGTGTAATGATCAGAGAAACTATACAAATGACATGGAGACTAAAGAAAAAACATAAAAATGAAAAGAAAAATAAAACACAAAGAAAATATAGAAAATAAATAAAAATATAATAAATAAAAACATACACGCACATAAAAATAATATAAATAAATAAACACATAAATAAAGCTTTAAACATCATCTTACTCCTGATTTGATGATTCAGAAGCTAGGTCTGCCTAGGAGATTTTTTCTTTTCATTATTTGCCCTTTTTATAATTTGATTAGCTTTACCCATTTTCTTTTATAGGAAGAGTTTTCAAATTAGGGCATTGATTTTTCATATGTCCAAGTTTCCTACATCCAAAGCAAATAATATAAAAAAAATCTTAACATTCTTACCATTTTTAACTTTGTTCTACTTTTGTTGATGATTATGCTTGTGCTTTAGTAGACCTTCCAATTTGCTAATTCTTCACTTTCATCATCTACTAAGCCACTTTCATTCATGTCTTCAGTATTTAGTACTATCATTTTACCTGCATCCACAAGTCTTTGACTCATAGTTTACTCGTAGGCAATGAGAGAGCCAATCAGATTATCAATAGTATAATCTTAAAATTTTTTGATTCACAAATAGCAACAACTTTGACATCAAACTTATTTAGTAAATAATGTAGAATTTTATTAATTTTTTCAAAAATTGAAAATTCTTTACCTAAAGCATGTAATGATGTCACAATTTGAGTAAACCTTGTATACATGTCTAAGATCATATCATAAGGTTTCATGCTAAAAAGTTTATAATCATGCATTAAAATATTTAACTTACATTGCTTAACTTCACTAGTTCCTTCGTATGTAATGCATAATTTATCCCAAATTTCTTTGCCAGTAGTATATGTAGATATTATCATATAATCATCAGAATTTAAAGCATAGAAAAAAATAATTCAAACATTTAGTATTTAATTAAGCATTAATCTGATCTACTCTACTCCATTTAGAAAAAGGAATATCAATTTTGATTCCATCTATAATACGTGATGGTACAGAATAAAAAGTTTGAATCATATGCCACATTCGATAATCAATTTATTGCAAGAAAATAGACATGCAAATTTTCTAAAAATTAAAAGAAATATTTTCAAATAAAGGTGGTGGGGTGATTGAATATTCTTCTGTAATATTATGATTTCTAAAATTAGCCATGGATCTTTTTTCAAAAGTTTTCTAAAACTTAATTTATGAATCCCACTCTGATACCACTTGAAAGTTTGTGAGAGATGTTAAACCCTAAAGAACTAGTCCCGAGGCTAACCAAGAGGGGGTGAATTTGATATTTAAAAACTTCTTTAAACAAAAGAAAAAAATCTTTTTGCAATTTTTGATGTTTCAAAACAAATTACTTTTATCCCAAGGTGAAAGCAGAAAAATTTCATAGAAACAAAATTATGATATTTCAAACAACAAATAATCAAGAGTAAATAATGTGGAAATTAAAGTGCAGAAAAGTAAATGAAAAGAGCACACTAGAATTTATAGTGGTTCGGTCCAACCTGACCTACGTCCACTCCTTAGAACCTCTTATTCCAGGTATTACACTAATTCTTTAGTGACTCTCCTTTAGCCCCCACAGCTATGCGAAGAAGCCCTTACAAAATCTCTTCCACCTCCCCCGATATGGTAGAGAACTTGAAATCCTTTTCACCCTCCTAGTGAGGCAGAGAACCTGAAATCCGTTTTCACCCTCGTAGTGAAGTCAGAGAACCTGGAATCCTTTTTCACCCTTTTGGTGAAGGCAGAGAACCAGGTCCTTTGATACCAAAGAGATCTTCTTCCTCCCAAAACTTTCCTCAAGATAAACCTTGAATCTGATTATACTAAGGTGCAAGCTTGCTGGAGCAACTGTGTGAAACCCCCTCCACACTCCCTTGAAACCCCCTCCATGGATCTTCTCCCTCTCTCAAACTCCACCCTTTCCTCTCTCCCTTTCAAGGCTCTCTCTTCAAATCTTCTCCAAAAAAATAAAGCCTCAATGGTTGCCAAAGACACTAATAATGTCTTTGGAGAAAGCTTAAATAAAGGGCTTTGAAAAACCCTAAAATTCAATTCTAATAGCGAAGATCATCCAGGATGATCACAGGATCGTCCAGGATGATGTGCTTAAATATAAGACTTCAAAAAAACCTAAAAACTCAATTTTGCCCCCAAATATCATCCAGTATGATCTAAGGATTGTCTAGGATGATGTGCAAAATTTGACTTGATAGTCCAGGATAATCACCTAGACGATATGTTCAAATTTGTACTGATCATCCAGGATGATTCTAAGATCGTCCAAGATGATACTGTGATCATCTAGTATGATTTGAGTATCAAATTAAGTAGATTTGATTGACTAATCATAGGATTAATTTGGGCAACATTGCCATAGATCATCCAATATGATATGGATCATCCTAGACAATTAGACCAAAAATAGAAACTTAAAATCTTGCCTGAATTATTAAGGCGGCTAGGGTTTTGAGATTGTATTGGATCGTCCAAGACGATATAAATTATCCAGGATGATTAGTTCAAAAATTAAACATCTGGTTTTGACTCAATCTCACTCCCCCTAAGTGTGTGTGTGCATGGTCATCAAGCTAGCATACATCCTTATAGAACTTGACTCAAGAAATCAAAAATACATCAATGAATATTACATAGATCTTTATAGCATAACCTATTCTACCCAATCTTGAGCCTTGAATCTTTGTTGGATGTTGCATGGTGTTCCTGAAATGTTAGTATACACACAACTAATTATAGAATTAAAATACTAGGAGACATAAGATGTGAGCCATAATGTTTGTTATCATTAAAAACATAAAATTGTGAGCTTAAGTCACAACAATTTCCAATCGTCGAAGATGAAAACTATGATTTTCTTCTAATCATCCAGGGTATTGTCTTAAATGTCCTGAGATGTTTATGGGATGATTTGTCGATTGCTACTCAAATTGAACTGATCGTCCCAGACAATCGTGTAATCATCTTGGGTGATATGTAGAAATTATTTCTTCTACTCATCTAGAATAATGGCAATCGTACTGGCTTAAAGGCTATTTTTATACTGATCGTACAGGTTGACCGATTGATTATCTGGGATGATCTTTGATGGCAAGTTAAAATTTAGGGCACTTTTTGAGGCTTCCTATTTAAGCTCTTGTATAGTTGATGATAAAAAATCTTTTGTTATTTTTCAAAACAAAGAGAGCTTAGAGGAGAGGGAGAGTTTAGGAGAGAGAGAGAGGATCTTGTGAGGGTCTACAAAAATTAAAAGTGGCCAAGTACCACTCATAACAACCATAATTCTAATCTTAGAAATGATGTAAGTGATTTTAAGAGTGGGATAGTCTCTAAGTCTTCACTTCTTCATCTTCTTTCCATCCATGAGCTCCTTGGACTCGTTGTGTCTGAATATCTAAATGAAAAAAACTCCTCCCCAAAGTGGTGTTTTCTTTTCTCTTTGTATTTTTTAAACATCCTAACCTGAATCTCTAAATGAAGAGGAACACTCTCCGAGGGATGTTACACTTCTCTTTGGATTTTAGGTAGGTTGATTAATATACCACCTCAAAACTTAACTTTCACAACACTTTTGAATTAAAATACAAATGCAAATAAAAAAAGAACTCTAGATAACCTTCAGGGTTATCCTAGGCAGTTATAATTAAAATATATCCCTAGCAGTTATATATTTACATTACTCAAATTTAAGGTAAAATAACACACTTGATCATACTCTTTTAATTTCAAGGGGGACTTTGCATTTTTGAGCACCTACAAAAAAATTAAAATTTTAATTCTTTAATTTTTACCCCCTTAATTTTAGCCATGCAAGAGCATGGCCACCTGCAAAAAATTCTATGAGCATCCAGATCATTCATAGCATAGGGGTAATCTAACGCCCGTCATATTAATTCACAGATTACATAAAATTAATACATAAATAAATAATCACATCAATCAATTATACAACCAGCAAGCAGTAAAAATTATCAAAAATTGGCACACAAGTAGCAAAAAGAAAATATTAACCTAGCCTAAAACTAGAGTTGGTTGTCCTAGCAAATCATCTAAAGTTTGTGTAGTAGGCTGTGTGGTTTAGATATGTCCTATGCTGGGTAGTATGTTGAAGTTGTTTAGTATTTTTGATTTGTTGAAGGCTTAAGAGATTTTTAATTTGAGTTTGAATATTAATGTCTTGACATTGATTTTAAAGTGTATTTTAATTATTGAGTGATTACTACCTTTGTTTACACCAAGGCCATGAAGTTTATTTCACCTTCTTTGGGGCTAAGTTAATAGCCTCATAGGCCCAGGTTACCTAGTAGTAACCAGTATTGTTAATTGATTTAATTGATTAAAATTCAGGGGTTGATACTTTTTTAATTAATAGATTAGTTTTTTATTTGAGAGATTAAGTTAATTGATGTTTGCCATCAATCGGTTTATGGCTTTATCATAGTGGGCTCGAGGATAAAACCTCCTTAGAACATGTAGCCCCACAGCTTAAGGTAATCCAGCCTATAAACTAACCTTACATAGTTGAATTAAAGATTTAAGTTTGATTAAATAATTAATAATTAATTAATTTTAAGCTTTTACACTCCATTAAATCCGTTTGTGGCGTTGTCACTTCTTAGGACATGTAGCCCCATAGCTCAAGATAGTCCATCCTAAAACTTCATATTAAGAGTGCTTGTTATGTATTAAGGGGTTGGTTGACTAATTTTAATAATCAAATTAATATTTTTTAGAGTTTTAATTAATTATTAATTTTTTTGAAATTTTTATAAATTATTTAATGCATTAAATTAAGGGGTCAAAATTTGACTTTTTAATTAAAGTGAATTATGGAGTTTTGATATTTTCTTAAATAATAGACCCTAAGATGAGTAATTAGACACTAAGTTTGTTAGATTTAGATTTTCTAAATTAAACTATAAATTTTTTAAGTTTGGGTTCAAATTTAAACTACGACTAACCAAAATGTTGAGTTTTTTACTTAACTTATTTCTAGTGGTTTGACATTTTAAAATAAATAATATACCCTAAATGGATTCTAATGCCTTTGAGTTTGTTTAATTTAGAATTATCTTTAGTTAATTATGAATTTTTAATGTTTGAGTATTTAATAGAAATTTTAAATTATTTAGTTGAAGGGATTTTAATGGTTTTGCTCCAAACTTCATGAAATCACTCCCAAAGATAAGGGATGACCCATGGGAGAGTTTTCAAGTGTTTGGGATTTATTTGAATTTTTAATTTTTTTTTAATATTTAATTTATTTAAATATTAATTTTTATTAAAAATTAAATTAAGGTCAAATTAAGGATCCATTTAAGGGGCTTTTAATTCTCTTAAGTTGAGGGTTAAATTTTGAGCTATTCATATTTTTTAGAGTTAAATTTAATTTATTATAATTTTTTGAAGTTTCAGGGTTCTTAAAAGGATGAATTTTAACTTAGCTAATTTTCTGACCTAATGGGCTCCAAATTTTATGAAATTTGAACCTAATAGGTAAAATATCACTTTAGTTTAATATTGTAAAGTTTTACCCGCACTATCTTGTATTAACTATGCATTAGTACCAAGGATACAATACATCTCTTATGGATCTAGGATCAAAGGCTGATGATATGAGTATACCATGACATACCTTATTATTGGGTAAAATCTCCATTCTTGGGAACTATAAATCCCACTTACCCAAGTCATACTGGTGATGTCAATTCCATCCCTCTCTCTTGTATGCCTGACGTGTAATCTCGCTTCTTTAGATTTCTCCCCTTCTAATCAATCAGATGATTGTATGATCTTTGATTATATTGAATAGCCTATTAAGCCTATCTACTTTAGATTAAAAGAACCTAGGAACCCACTATGCACCAAACTAGAAAGAAAATAAAGTAGCATCCCTAATTGAAAGTATTCTTAGGTTGTTGCCAAGGATGTAATTAACCATGAGGGCTTGCACTCGTAGAAAACCTACACCCACATCAAATAAACCACACTCGAGCTGATGTATCGAATGAGAGAAATATAATGACTATCAAATTATATATACCATCATCCATCGAAAAGTGTAGATGAAAGCGATTATTTTTCATGGATAATTATATGTATAATTCTTTCTGCTCTTTCTTTGGCCTGCTTGCATAGAGTGTGAAAGTCTATAATCATTTTGTCCTGTGGGATATGCGATCGTACCCTTTGCATTTTAACCCTTGCTTGTAATTTCCCTTTCCAAGGCCCACAGTCATCATTATGAGCATTTTGACTTGAATATATTAAGTTTTTACTAGATATTTTTGTATTTTGGGTAAATTATCCTAATTTGGAAGAATTTAAAATTTTGAGAAATAATTATCATAATCTTTTTATGTGCATATATGACATATATACTTATTATAATATAGTTATTATGAGTACATACATGTTGAAAAAGAGCACACTACATTTTCTTAAAAATTTCTCTAAATTTGGTTCATATGTAAATTTTATATGCATTAAAATGATACAGTAAACTCAATATTAAGTATGGTATCAGATGTTTATTATGTTATATATGGTGTGAAATGTGTAGTAAGAAAGGCTAGCTAGAAATGATTGACTGATTCAGGTTAGTCGGAGACATATTATCTTGTATAAGAGGGTGGGTCGATAGGCTTTTCTTTAAAATAAGATTTATAATGTAATCCTAAATGATATAAAAAGAGAGGAATAAGGAGACAAATTGATATGAAATGATACACCAATGGATAAAAGTGATAACTTCTGATATAAAAGCCAACTGACCTAAATGACTTATTATATGATTGATTCCTTGAAATATGACAAGATACAAGAAAACACTATAGATACTTGGATGCCTTATCTTTCTTATAGATACAAGAAAACACTATATATATATAAGTACTATTAGAAAGATAAGACTAATACAAATATTTAATAAGACTGATACAAAGTTATTTGATATATATTAATCATATATTTTATATAATATACATATATAGCATTGACATTGTACAACAAGCATATCATAATGATAGGTGTTATGATATAATAATATGTTATATAAAATATTTTGTAACGTATCGATCACTGTTCACTTTGTTACTCATAAGATATATAATTATACTCATGTTTGTTAATCGTATGACATGTTGCTATTTCATTGATTGTTATATGCTCTTATAGATATATGTTCATATTGGTATAGATTGAATGATTATATGCATTTTATTTCTATTGACTTATATTAATTTTAGTTGTAGGTTCTGGTAATCTACCAAATTGTTAACTTAATATGTGGTTTTATATATTTTTTTAGGAAGGAGTAAGGATCCAGGGGAGTGAGGTAAATCTGGGATTTATATTTTATTTTATCTTTACATTTTTTAGTTTTATTTTTTTATAGTCACGAGCTTAGAATATTGAAATGAATGTAATGATTAATCTCCCGGCTTCTGTATATAAATTTTGAAGGATGAATATAATTTTATATTTTGATATATATGATTTTTAGTTATTTCTATTGGATTGATTTATATTAATAAATTTAAAGAAGGTAAGATTTTTTAATTAATAGATAAATAGATAATTCTTCCAAAATTAGCCCTTGGAGTGTTACCAGCTAGACTCAAAAAAGAAGGCTTATCTACTCAACTGGCCCTTTACCTCGGTCTTAACCTAAAAATAAAAAATAGAACACAGAATGAGCAAAAATATCTCAGAAGATTACATTTCCCCCAAATCAATTCTTAATAATTATAAAATTAATTACTTAAGGAAAAGTAGTTTTTTCCTAATATTAACAACAAACGTACTTTAAAGTTGTAATAACCCAAAAATATAAAAAGTATTTTTAAAAAGTAAAGATTTATTTGAGTTTTAACATTTCTATATGTTTGGAAGAGTTTTAATACTTTAAAATAATTGCGTGAACTCTAGAATGAGTTCTAAGGATTTTGGGCCAAATTTTGATAAAATCTAAAAAATATTACTATTGAGTACCACAATGTTGGGTTTCTGAGCGCCTTGGCACTGCTACAGTACCAGTCGCCAAATAGTGACATTACAGCTTTATAGGCTCTAAAATTTGAAAAAATGAATTAGCACCCCGGTGTTATGTGGTAGCACTGCAATACTAGTCTATTATCTATATTTTTATATATTGTTTAAAATCTACTATTCTGACTCATTCAAAAGTTGAGCCAGTCAAAGGAGAGAGAGAGTTTTTAGAAAGAGAATGTCTAATTTGAGCCCTTTGGGCAATTTTTAGTTATTGGGCCAATTAGAAAAGTTATCTAGATTGAGGTAGG
This sequence comes from Dendrobium chrysotoxum, assembly GCA_019925795.1. NCBI lineage: Eukaryota > Viridiplantae > Streptophyta > Magnoliopsida > Asparagales > Orchidaceae > Dendrobium > Dendrobium chrysotoxum. The sequence continues at coordinate 23,659,398 of CM034310.1, read as the reverse complement.
TCATATTATGCCTATCTCAGTTTTTAAAATTTTGATTTTTTTTAGATTTCTTTGTTTAAATTTATATTTTTATCACAAAAAATGTGGATAAATTTTCACTTGTAAAACTTTCATCATGTAACTTTTAGATGTTATAGAGACCAAGATTATAAATATTTTATGTATTTTCTAAAAATTTTATACTAGGTATTTTTGAAATTTCATGGTTTTTATTAAATTAAAAATAATTTGAACTCTGAAAAATAATTTTATAGTACGATTAAAGTCTAGAAATAATATTTTACATAATCCTTTGTGATTTGGTTATATTTTTAAACTGTGTATTTTAAATCAATATGTATTTTATTACAAGCATATTATTAATACAAGCATTAAGAATAGAAATGAATATGTTATTGAGTAATAGCTAATTGTTATTTCTTTTATTATAATGTGTGCTAAAGATAAGAAAAGACTAGTTTACTCGTTGGTTGAAGATTAATTGAACTCTACATGATGGTGGGCCGATGAGCTTTTCTTTAAATACTATGGTTGGGTGTTATCCTCTACTGATTCACATAATATAATGATATAATGATTGGGAGTTATAAGGAATTATTACTATGTCAACGGGCAAAGAGTGATGACTATATTTCTTGAGCCTATTGTTTATCGACTACTAAAAAATATCGTGATAGACAGAACTTCTTACTTGTTTAGTGTGATTATTGAAATGCATGTTATATATTCATTTTTACTATATAGATTACTATTATAGCATTTATTTACTCTTACTATCATTGGATTTTCTAGTATCGATACGGACACTGATACTATTATTAAACTATTACTAATACTACTACTGATTCATGATTACTACTAGTAATTTACTATAATAATTACTTATACTGAGCATATAATATACTGAATATATAATTAAGATACTGATAAAATACTAATTTTGATATAGACTAATTGAATAGTATGTGTACATCATTATAAGATTATATTATATTTACTTGAGTTTGATAATTCCTAACTAATACTTTTATTTTACTTCTTTATACATTTATTGTATTAATTAATAATATTGATACAATGAATACTTTGATAATTTAATTTAACAGCCATACTGGTTTACTAATTTCTCTATTGTACTGCTTTATTCGCTTCAATACCGCACTATTTTATCGTTTAGAGATTCTACTATCACTACATGTAAGTTTTACTATTTTTGCACTGATTCCTGATCAGATGATTGTTATTTTTATGAATTGACTGATGGCTACCGTGCTTTGAATTCAGGGATATGATTTTAATGACCTATTGTGTTATTTAGCTCATTATATGTAATTTAAATAATTTCAGGTCTGGTAGATGATCAGGTGTGTGAGATTGATTAGATCAAGATTCTCCAAGTTTATTGTTAGCTTATTTCTTTTTATCTTTTAGTTATTCTTTTATAGTTAAGACTAGTGATGATAGATTATAATTATATGATTCCTGAGTATTGTATATAATTTTTGGGTCAATAAATATAGATGCATATGGACATTTTGATCAATAAAATTTATATTCACTTATATATGATTTTTTTGCTAAGAAATGAAATTAGATAGTTCTAATTATTTTTTAATAAAAAATAAAAAAATTCCAAATTAGATTTTCGGGTGTGACAAAAGTTTTGTCAGAATAGTGTAAGGTTTTACAGATAACTAAGCAGGTTACAAAATTTAGAGCACAGTATGCTAAAAAATGTGAAGTAGGTAAAATTGAATATAAATAAATACATATTATGAAATAAAAAGTAACAAAACACTAGTCCTTATGTCTCCCATTCAAAACTCCAAACCCTTATGCCTTCCTTTAGAACTCCTGGTCTTCAACAGTGCTCTTAGCTCATTCAAAATTTTTGCAACAAAACTTGGCTGATATATATTAGAAGTCCCCCTGAACTCCTTAGATATAGATAGAATATCATTCAGAGATGCACAAATGCATAGGCAAACATAAATTAAAATATTTATAGAATTTCAGAGATTTATCCTACATGCTATATTTTAGCAATCAAACACAATGCATTGTAGCAAAAATTCACTAACTCGGATTCTACCAAATTATAAAAGATTCTATAGAATTATATTTGAGAGGTTTTATTGTTCTATAGTAGTAATTTTTAGTGCATGAATATTTTCTTACAGTTTTAAAAAGAATAGTGTTTAAAAAATACCTAATAAAAATTTTACTAAAAAAACAAACATTCAGAACTATGTTCTCAATAATATATCAAAAGTTACACGGTGAAAGTTTTCGCATTTTAAAGTTATCGTAGTTTAAATACTAGAAATTTATATTTTTAATCTTAAAAATTCTAAAATTGTTGAATTATTAAAATCTAAGAAAGGCAAAACACAACCTACCTTGAGCAGGAAACTCTTAGAATTTGGCCATCAGTAGAAAATAGCTTAAAGTGGCTCAAAATGGACTTTCTCTCTTTAGAAATCGTCCCCCTCTCTCTAGCCAGTTGTTGTGACTAAGTCGAAATGAGTGGAAAAGTGAAAAAATGATTTTTTTATTATTAAAATTTGGCAAAGCATGACGACGTCCAATTACAAGCACCGCAACACTCCCTCTAGGAGCCCACAACATTGCATCGTTGCTCCCCAATGCCATTGTGTTGAATTAATTTACAAAATTCCAGAGAGTTCAACGCCACAGCTCCGCCTACTCTGGCGATGCTGCTCCATAAGGGAAACTTTTAGATTTCTAGAGTATGCAAATAGACCCTTAGGACCCACTTTAGAATACGTATAGACTTTCATATGCACCCAAAATACTTTTATATACATGTAAAAGGGTTCAAAAGCAAAAACTCAATGGATTACCTTTTTTAGATCAAGTTAAAACAGGTGAAACATATACTGATTCTGGAGGTGTCATAACTCTCTTCTCCTTAGAAAAAATATAATCCTCAATATTTCAAAACTAAAACCATAAGAATAGATGAGAGTATACTTCATCTTAGATTCCTTCTACCAGGTAGCTTCTCTTTCAGACTTATGCTTTTACTGTATCTTGACCATTGGAATCTATTTATTCCCTAACTTCCAAATATTATATATAATAATCCTTTTTGGTTTTTTCCTATAGCTTAGATTAGGGCATACCTCAATTTAGTATGTGGATAACCTGCTCACATAATCAGATACTCACTTCCTTAAAGAATATATGTGAAATACATTATGTATGTCAGATATGTGGTTAGGCAATAGTAGCCTATAAGCAGAACTTCTAATCCTCTCTACAACTTCAAAAGGTCTATATACCTTAGAATAGTCTTATTAGTTCTTCCAAATCTGTTGACACCCTTCATCGAGCTAACCTTAACATTTACCAAATCACCTACTTAAAACTCCACAAAATGTGGCTTCTAATCATAATACTTTTTATTCCTGTATCGCATACCTGTTAATCTATCTATAATCAGATGGAGCTTTATGGTTGCATAATCCGTCAAAGCTTGCCCTTTTCCCACCTCTGTCCAAGACAAGGGGTCATGCATTTTCAACCATATAAATCTTGTGTAGGGCCATACTTATACTTGACTAAAAGTTATAATTATAGGAAAACTCAATCAAAGTAATATAATATTCCCATCTTCCACCAAATTTTAGAACACATAATCTCAGAAGATTCTCTAATATCTGAATAGGCCTCTCAAAATTATTTGTTAGTCTGTGGATGAAAAATTGTATTGAAATGTAATCTCATACCTAAACCCTACTAAATACCTTTTCATAACTAGGAGGTAAACTTACCAGCACAATAAAAAATGACAATCTTTAGAAAACCATGTAGCCGAATAATATCCCATATATAGATTTGAGCTGACCTATCTATATAATTAGTTTATCTAATTGGAAAGAAATGTGCAAATTCTTTTAGATGATTTACCATGATCCAGACAGCATCATGTTCTTGCTTAGACCTTGGAATGTCCATAAAAAACCCATTGTTACCTTATCTCATTTTCACTTTGGAATAATCAATGACTGCAGAAGACCACTTTATTGTTGATGGTCTATTTTTACTAACTGGCAAGCTTTATATTTTGAAATAAAATTCACCACGTCTTTCTTTAATCTGGGCCAACAAAATATACCTCTCAAATTGCCATGCAACTAACTACTTCTCGGTTGAATCATATAGCCTGAATAATGTGCTTCATATAGAATTTTAGTCCTCAAATCTTCAATAGTAGGAACCTATAACTGATTCTTAAAGAATATATAACACCAAAATTAAATACTCATAGTTCAAATTTCTTACCAAATTTTATTTGATCAATCAACTTCAGATACTCCATATCTGACTTTTGGGCTTCCTGAATCCTTTCCTACATAGTGGATTGAATAGTCATTTGGAATAATATACATAAATATTTTTCCATGGATCTCACTATCTCTAATTCTAACATCTTCATATCATGAATTAGAGAGTCAACAGTGTTAAGCAGAGAAAAAGATGCACCAGAAGACTTCTATATAAAGCATAAGCTATTGTATTTGCTTTACCAAGCTGATACTTAATCATCATAACATAACTCTTGATTAACTCAAGCTCCCTTCTCTATCTCAGATTTAGATCCTTTTGCATAAAATATAATTCAGAATTTGGTGATCCATAAAAATCTCACACCTTATCCTATATAAGTAGTGTCACCAGATCATCAAAGAAAATATGATAGCATCTAACTCCAAATTTAGGATACTAAATTTTTTTGGGGATCAACAGATATACTTACACTATTGATCACATGTCTCATAAAGGATACACTCTGCAATGAAAATGTAGACTTAGAGAATTTAGCATAAAGTTGATGCTCTTTAAGAGTTTCTAAGACTTTCCTCAAGTGCATTATGTGCTGCTCTTCAGACTCGGAATATACCAGTATGTCATAAAAAATATAATGATAAACTGATCCAAAAATATCTATAAAAATTATTGGAGCATTAGTCACTCCAAAAGACATGACTAAGGAATCATAATGTCTATATCTCATGCTAAAATAAGTCGTGGCAATATCTTCTTATGTAACCTTCACCTGATGATATCCAAATCTCATATCAATTTTTAAAATACATATGATCCTATAAGTTGATCTAAAAAATCAACAATCCATGAAAAAGTATACTTATTCTTTACAGTTACCTTATTTCGCTCCCTATAATTGATGCTTATTTGCATAATACCGTTCTTCTTGTTAAACAAAAAAGTTGCTCCCTATGAAAACACACTAGGACGGATAAAATTATCAACCAACTCCTAAAGATGTACATTAAACTCATGAAGCTCTTTAGGTGCCATTTTAGATGGTGCTTTGGATATTGGGGTCGTACCACGAAACACATCTATACATAATTCAAGTTCTCTATCAAATGATAAATTCACCAATTCTTCAGGAAAATATCCAAAAATTCTCATACCATAGGGACATTATCCAATGATCCAGACTCTACCCTCATATCCCTAATAGAAGCTCAAAATACCAAATTACCCTTCTTCCATAATTTATCTATTTTTGAAGTTGGGATCAGATATAACATAAAAATTCTTACTCCCTAAAATACCAAGCTCTCACCATTTAGAAATAAGGTTAGTTTCTTCTTCAAGCAATCAATTTGAGCCTTATATTGACTCAACCAGTCCATACTCAAAATAACATCAAATTTAAAAATAGGGAAAACTAGCAAATTAGATTTTCACTTTCTATTAGAAAATTTTAACCCACATAAATAAAATCCACTAGTAGCCATACTATCTCTAATAGGCAAAAAAATTGACAAAGCAAAAGATAGCAGTACAAAAGGTAAATGTAGCAAGTCAAAGTATCTCTAGTTGACCTCATTTTTAGGTGAGGTAAATTATCTAAATCAAAATCCAATCTTCACACTTAAATCACTGAACTCTACTCTAAATTTTAAATCTAATTCACCACTATGCTCTGGCATGGTGATCAAATCAATAACTTTAAAGATCATCAATTAGTAGTTACCTTTGATTGCCATGTGATCACCAAATCAATCACTTGACAATCACTAAATGTTTGTTAGTGAAATGGTCATTTCAAAACCAAACCTCCCTCAATCATTTACTTTCATTGATCATACTAAATTTAAACCAAAATCAAATAATAAATCCATCAGTTGACAGTCACCACTGATTGTCACTTGATCATTTATTCATTCACTGACAATCATCAATGATTATCAATGATCTGAGCATTTCAAGCTTAAAACTCCCCCAAATCATTTATTAAATCAAATCTAAGATAAATCCATTTATCAAACCCATTTCAAATCAAAAGTGATAAAATTCAATGTTCAAAATCAACTCAAAACCCCTTGGCCCTTAACCTATTTTTGGAGAAATTTTGATCACTTCCAAACCCACTTAAATAACCCCCGATTCATGTTTTGTCATGTGTATATTGACAAGGCATGTCCCTAGGGTCAACCACATCAATTTGGAGGCATTCCAAGATCATTAACCCCTCAAACTAAGAGCATTTTCATAGGCTATAAAACCTTCAAATATTTATATAGCATATTATGGTTTTTGACCTTGGAAGCCCCTACAAACTCATTAAACATCATCATTGTCATTATCATGATGCATTGAACCAACATTTAGCCTTTGGTGAACCTTGGTTGACCATGTTGCCACCTAAATCCTAAAACACCAAAACCACTAAATCTAAATTTCCTAAAAACTTCAATATGGCTCAGTCAAACCAAGCCATATAACCTCCTCCAACATATCTAAATATGATTTGGAGTGCATTGAACAAAATCCTAAGCTTTGGTCAACCTTGCTTGACCAAGTCAACCTAGATTGACCAAAATGCTATTTTGCCTTTATAAACTACATTACATACATAGAGACTCCACTAACCCTTAGGACTACCTCCAATAATACATTGAACCAAGTTCTAACCCATGTTCAAACTTGGTTTACCAAGTCAACCTATGTTGACCAAAGGGTCCTTTAAGCCCTTAAACATTCATATTGAGCTAAATGGCCTCCCCATTATATGAGACAACCTCTAACATGTCCAAAACATCATTTTGAATGAGTTGGACCCACCATTGACCCCTGGTCAATATTGGTTGACTAAGTCAACCAGTTGACCAAATCACACCTTATACACTTACAAAATTTATAACTCCTCATTTTGACTAAACCATTAAACCAAACTTCTGGAGACTGTCCTTGAGGTCAACATGAGTTACCCAAAAAAGTTTAAACCCTTCGGCCCACCTAGTTTAGCCGATTGGCTTGAACCAAGTGCACAAAAAGGAGTTTTGTGAGCCAAAACCCAACCCTTGTCAAATTAAATTCTCTACATTATTGTAGATGGTGTATATTGATCATATGCAAATGACCCAATAGGCCCAACCCATGGTTTGACCGGAGTCAACCAATTGGGTTGAACCAAACTATCCAAAACCCATTTTCTTAGGCCAAAAACTAACCCATCCCAATGTGGAACCATCCAATGGATCAAATGCACTCTAAGACCTTCTCCCCATAGGTCATATCAAGATCAAGCAACATGGGCTGCTGAAGTGGCAAGATTCCTTGAAACTACCTCTCTCCAATCATTGGTTCACTAATAACAAAATGGACACTTGGATTAATGGCATGAAACTCTCCAGAACCTTCCCTTGGCTCTTATTAGTTAGTCCCTAATAGAAATGGTGGTTGGCCATAGCTTAGGTGGAAAGATCCTAGCTCTCCATTGCTTTTTCTCTCCCCTATAATTACTCCCCTTTCTCTAAACAAAAGGTTGATCAAATTCATTCTCTAGCCTCTTAGTAAGTCCTTCACCTTCTCCATAGCTACCTCCATCCTCCTTCAATTCAAGAAAACCCTAAACCAGTAAGAGAGAGAAAGGATAATTTAGATATATCTTCTGATCTAGTGCAAATCAATTCATAGAATCTTCTAGAAAGTTGAAGAGGGTCTCTCAAGAAATCCATAGATTCCAAGATCTATCAAATCTATCCATTGATTAGTGAGATACCCATCTTAATTTTAAAATTTAATTTGAATTTTCTCAAAAATCTCAATGCATGGAGCCTCCAAACTCCATGCATTAATTTATTAAGGTACCTAGAGCTTAGGTTTCAAATTTCATCCAAATTGGATGGTTAGATCAAAGGTTATAAGCATTTAAACTTTAGTTCATTTGAACTAAATGAACCAAATCAATATAAGCCATTCAATAGATAAATTAGATGACCAAGATCACAGACCGTGCACATGAAGGCCCTGAGGTTCGAACGCATACACTTCAGCTCAAATTACATGTCGATGTGGCCTCTTCCTATGCGTTGGATCTCTCGCAGTCGATTTTGACAGCATCGAATCAAAGCTAACATGATTAACTGGCTCATTCAACCGTGATCATGTATCTCACCAATGATTGATGGGTGGTACGATGAAAATCGTTGGGCCAATGATTTATAATCATTGGCCGTGGTGGCTAAATGCTTTTAAATGCATTAATTAATTTAATAAATTCTTATAAACTTCAATAAATTATAGAAAATTCAAATCTCACCAAATTGGGTGTTCTTAGATTCATTAGAAAGGTATTGAGCCCTAGTATTTTTAAAAAATAATTTCAAAAATTTTTGACCACTAGATTTTAAGAAAATTGGCTTTAATTGAAATTCATTTTTTCTTAATTTTTTTCATGATTCGATGGTCAAATTGAGCTCAATTTTGGCTGGTAGATTCTTGAGCATGTTATTCACCTACCATAGTTTTCTTAAGTCCTAAATTTCTCTTAATTTTTGTGATTTGGATTTTCAAAGTGATGTATCAATTTTCTATCCATAACTTTGAAAATACATAATTCTTTAAAGACATAGAATTTTTTTCATTTTTCTATGGTGTGTTTATGTATATGTAAGGGTTAGTTTGCCACTAATTTCACCAAATTCCAGTGAGTATACTGCCCAAAATAAATTATTAAAGGTATAGATGCATTTACCTTTGATGATTAATTAAAAAACCTATGGGGACTTTGATGATCCCAATTCGGTGGGTTTGAAGCACATATACATATATATCTATGTTTCAAATTTCATTGCATTTGGAGGTCATTTATTTTTTTCATTTAGTGAATGCAAGTCCAATGTATATATTTGATCTAGGAACATTAAAAATTCATAATAAATTCAAATTAAATTTGAAAAATACATTTTAACTGAAATTGTTCAGAATTGGAAGATTAACAAAATCCAATGAAAATCATTCAAAATAAAATTTCATTTAAGATTAAGAAAAATGAATATTTTATTAAACTAAATAATTAAAAAATAATTAAAAATCAATTAAATTTTAAATACTTAAAATCATCTCTGAAAGTCATCTCTGATATTTTGAAAAGATTTCAAGAGATTTAGAGTTGATTTCGTACAAAATAAAAAAACCACTCTAATTAAACAATTAAATAATTTCATAAATCATTAAACTTGTAAAACCCATAACTAATTATAAAAAATCCAAATTAAGCAAAATCAAAGGCATTAGACTCATTTTTTGGTCTCATATTTATGAAAAATATGAAAACTTTAGAAATCTCAATAAATAAAAAAAGTCAGCTATTTGGTCAAATTTAAATCTTATAAATAATCTTAACTTCTAAAATTCATAACTAATTCTAAAAACAATCAAATTGAACAAACTTTAAAGCATTTAATTCATAATCAAATATAGTATTTATGAAAAATATGAAAACCTCAAAAATCACTATAAATTAAAAAAGTTAATATTTGGTCAAACTTAATAATTAAAAATGCACTAAACTTACAAAATACTTAGCTAATTACATAAAAATCCAAATTAAGCAAATTGAAAGACTTTTTACGCATCTATGGGTCTAATATTTATGAAAAATATAAAAATTTCATAAATCAATGCAAATAATAAAGTTAATAAATGAGTCAAATATTAAATATATTAAAATATTCAATAAAATATGAAAATTCAATAGATAATCAAAAATTCAGTGAATTATCAATCCAGTGAATTAAATCAAATAAAAAAAATAAAATAAATAACTAACATTGTCAATAAATTTTTTTAGGCTGGACTACCTCAGGCTGCGAGGCTACATATCTTAAGGAGGCTTGGGTCCCCATGCCCGTTGGGGCAATGCCACAAATGAATTTGATAGAATGTAAACATTAATTTGTAAAGCTAATAATAAATTAGTAATCAATTAACCCAATTAATTAAAAATTATTAATAAAATACTTAAACATATTAGCTTTCATATCCTTATACTTGATTTCTTTTAAAAGAGCAAATATGTATTGGATTGGAAGCTTTAAGGACTAAAATACTTAATTAAAATGAAAGACTATGTTATCCATCTACCCCAATTTTAGAGGACTATTAGCATTACAAATATAATCATAGAACTTGCTAATCAATAACTTCTGGCACTTAGAATTTATTGAGCACTATGTTCTATAAAATCTAAAATTAATAATTATAACAATTAAAATCCTCTTTTAAAGAAAATTAAAACTTCTAAAATATTAAATACTTAAATTCAAACCACCATTTAATGAGCTTAACCAAACCAACCCAATTATAGTTAAATCTAAATTAATAAAACTTAAGAACTATCCAAGCCATGCATTGCCTTATACACACACTTAGATTGTTTGCTATGACAACCAACTCTAGCCTGGGCTAGGCTGGTAATTTGATTTGATTTTCTAGGAGTGTCTTACCTTAAGGGTACTTATATTTGTGTGTTATTTTATGTACTCATAATATCATATTTACTTTTTATTGGTGCACAAAAGATTAGAGTGAAGTTTCAGAGCCGTGTTATATTTCTTTTAATTTACATTTTTGTATATATATATATCTATATTTGCTCCCACTTCATCATTTCATATGTGTATCTTAATAACTACTCTTTTATATCCCTACAAAAGAAGAATATACCTAAGAAATGATGTAAATATTTTAGATTTTTTGATTGCTAAATTGAGTTGTATAGTGTCAAGAGTTGTAAGAGAATGAAAATGATTATATATATATATATATATATATATATATATATATATATATATATATATATATATATATATATATATATATATATATATGTCCCAAAAAAAAATGATTCTTCTTCCTTTGAAGATCATTGTCTTTTGGAATACTATAGAAGATTCAGCATCCAGAAGATTGAATATTATAACAAACAATCATATTCAAATCTATATTTATAGAAATCTAAGCTTATTGTTGGTGGAGCTTGGCCACCTTTTCTTTATAACAAACCCTAATTTGAACTCTAAAAAATTATAAATTGATAAAAATTCTTTTATTTACATTATTATTCATGTATCTTTTCATTATGCAATCATATGCATATTGAAAAGTCCTGATTATAGTTTTCTATATTAAAATTTCTTGATTCCTAGGATAGAGTCTATCAAATCCTACATTCATATGGCAATTGATTATGCTTAAGATTGTTAGCTGGCAAGTTACTCTAGGCAAGTGTAAGTCTAGATTGTATACACCCCTCTCCCTAAACATCTTTCCTTTTCTATCCATTCCAAATTCCAAATCTAAATTAAAATTTACAATCTAAAGCATGTATACTGAAATTTTGATAGCCCAAATATTTATTTAAATTTATATGAATTTGAAAACTTTAGTCTTCATTTTAATCAAGAGTATTCTCTTAGAAGATATAACTAACTATAGGGGCTTACCCTTATAGGAAGTCTAAAACCCAAAATTAAAAATAAACCCCATCTTAGTTTCTTTTTAAGATAGGGAAAAAAATTTGTAGATGCAAACCAAAGCTTTAAATGTTGGTTTAATTTCATAATCAAAATATAAGTTAATATTCTTTTTATTCTTAGGGGTAAATTAAATATTTATTATATATTTAATTATGAAAATAAATATATAAATTTAATTTCATGATTAAATCATAAGTGAATATTCCTTTTATCTTTAAGGTTGAATTGAATATTCCTTATGTAGTTTGATTATGAAAATAAATTCAATAATTTAGTTTCATGATTAAAATGATATGTGAATATTTATTTTATCCTTGGGGAAGAATTGAATATTCCTTATGCAGTTTTAATTATGAAAATAAATTCATTGGTTAATTTCATGTTTAAAATGATAGGTGAATATTCCTTTTATCTTTAGGGATGAATTAAATATTCTGTATGCTATATTAGCTCATGAAATAAATTGAAGGTTTCTCTTTTCAAATTGATAGTAAAATACTAATCAGTCCTTTGGGATGGTATAATGTTAATCTATATAGATTTGACTAAGAAAATCCTACAACTAGTTTAAAGAAATTATGTGTGGCAAGTAAGTAAAAAAAAAATCTGCCCACATCTCTCAAAAATAAATGTATGACTAGCACCAAAATTAAATAAAATAGGATAAGGTGTAGCTAAATCTAAGCTATACCTATCACCTCATTAGAGAATCCATAGCCTCTTGTTGAGTCAGATTATATACAAGCAGATAAGTCTGAGTCGAAGCTACATAACTCATAAGTTCTTTCTGAATACCTACAGATGATCTTCATATCACATGCATGGGTGGATCTACAGTGGGGGAATGGCCCCCACTAGCCCAAGAAGCCTCCTCCAATTCATTTATATTAAATCAATATCTGCATTTAAAAAAACTACCTTAGCCTTTTACTAAATCTAATCAGCTTGCCGCCCGCCACCACCTCTGCCTCCGTGATTAAATTCCTGCTACTATTCAGCCTCGCCTCCTGCATGCCTTTCAAATACAAATTTTTTTTCTATGCCTACAACGTCAACTGTAGCCTGCAGGAGTTGGTCTTCTGCATTTTAGAAGCATATCCAGTGATATATGGAAGAATACTCTCTGTGAGAAGTTCTTATTGAGATCTCTTTAATTTATTCAGGTCAGAAAGCAGGAGTTATGATGTTGAAGAAAATAAATTTGATGATGTTATTTTTTTTACTTAAGGTGTAGGTTAAAGCAAATTGGCATAGGATTCTAGACAAGCTCTCTATATTCTTATTTTTAATAGTGTATTAAAATCTCTTTGGAAGAAAATTTTCAATCAAGAAAGCTCTATATATTTTTTATATAGAAGCCTTCAGGTTAAATCCATGTTATTATTTATAATCTAAGTTAAAATAATTAGTATTAACTTAACTTGATTATCATATTTTATTTTATTTTTTTCACAAGAACTTTATAAGTGACACAAATTAATTGGAGTAGGCTATAGTACTAAGAGTATTGCAATCTTTAATTCAATTAAATTTTTATTTTTTAAACATTATGTTTGAATAAAATTAAATCAAATAGTTTAGTATTAAAAAGACATTTTTTCTTTGATAATAAAATAATTGTACAAAAATTTCAAAATATGAAAAGTCGGAGAGAAAAATTATAGGCAACATGTAAAAAGAATATGAAGAGCATATGTTCTTCATCGTAAGTTTTGCTTATCTATATAATTTATCTTTTTATAATGATACTTTAAAAAAATTAAAACCACCAATATTGGTCCTAAGACAAACAAAAAAGGTTGAGAATTTTTTTAAAATTAATAATTTGTGCCCCCATAATAAAAAAACTTCGCTCCACCACTGATCACAGGACCACTGCCTTTATTGAAAGCAGTATCAATATATCCTGAAGGTGGGACAACCCACAATCTCCCAGCTAATTTGATAGAGCTCTCAGATAGAATATTAGAAAGTCGATTAGGTGCTGCCTATAGATATTCTGCAACTCGTGAAGAAACTAGTCTTGTCATCTGGTAACACAGCCATGTAAGTCTCTATTATAACTCAGGCATATCTATGTAGAATTGGTCGTACTATAACTACTAAAGTTTACCCAGATAAAATACCCATCTTGAACTTAAGGGATCTAAATCTTCTTTTCTTCCCAAAATATCTACTCCCACTTACAGATAGCTCCCATGGAACCTCTTGGTACTAGCAACCCACCGATCCTAACTAGTAGTCAAATTATTGTCAATCTATCTCACTCACTTGATGAACTAAAAAAAATTGATAATCTAGAATGGAATAAATAGCTACCTCAGAGCATCTCGTAAGCCTCTTAGAAAATGGTAACACTTCTCACTAGAAGTACTAACAAGTTATGGAGTATACCTAACCAAAGCAATAAACCATACTTTATACTGCTCTAAAGTTTGGCTCCCCTGAACCAATCTCAGAAAAATTTATTGCATCTACTGCCGAGCTGATGAATATACAAACTAGTCTCTAAACACTTCAATAAATTTTTTCCAACTAATCAGAGAAGTCATCTTCTAATAAAATTTCTCCTGCTATTGGCCCAGCCATCAGCGCTCAATTTTACTATCTAATAAAAATATGTCCATTGGTACCTCCTCTTCGGAGGACACTACATCCCGTCAAAGGTCATTTCTAACCTCATCACCCAATCCTCTACAACCCTAGGCCCAATAGTACCCTTAAATCTAAGAGGCTTTAACCTCAAAAATATCTTTAAATACTGATCAACATCCTTAGTTCTACCAGAAGAACCCCTATTTTGGGCCTTGCCCTTCAATTGTGCTACCAAACCAACAAACTATGACATCATATCATAGCAAACAATAGGGGTTGTACTGACTATCAGTGCACCCTGGCTCGCACTATGCCCATTGTTCATATCATGTTCAGGCTATTCCATTAAAACTCATAGAACATACACATAAACTAATACATAGACATTAATATTAAAATAAAATGATTGCATGATACAACCTTGAACTATCTCACATGACTATGGAATAATTTTTATAAGTTTGTTTATAATTTATTTCTCTAAACAATACTCTGATACGAATACTATGACAACCCAACCTGATATAACCCTACAAGTCATATCATTTTGAATGGTGACTGGGTAGAGTCGGACTAGAACAAATCAATATACTTTATTTGAGGAAATATCATATTCCTTTCAAATAATAAACACCAAAGCTTCTAATTCTTCCACTATAAATAAATTTTCTCATCCACAAAAGAAATTTCTTCCTTTCTATTTATCTATAAAAGTATATAGTATAGATTCTTATTGTAATAGTCCTTGATAATAAATAAACATGTGAAAGGAAGTACAAAATTGTCAAGATTGTTCAAAAATCTAAAAATATATATAAATGGTACCTATACATTAGCTAAATTTAGAAAATTAGTCGTATCAACTCAACCGGCCTATACCCTTGTCCTAATTTGAAAATGAAATGTAAAACATAGAATGAGCTAACACAACTCAATAGATTATATTATCCCCCAAATCAATTCTTAATAATTATAAAACTAATGACATAAAGTAAAGTATTTCTTTTAATCTTAACAATGAATGTACTTTATAGTCTTGTAAGAACAGTATAAGGTTTTGCAAATAACTATGCAAGTTACAAAATTTAGAGCACAATATGCTCAACAAAATGTATAGGTATTATAAATAAAGCATAGGTAAATATAAATTAAACTATTTATAGAATTTCAAAAATATTTCCTACGGGCAGCATTTTGGTAATCAAGCCCAATACAATGTAGCAAAAATTCACTAACTAAGAATTCTAGCAAATTATCAAAGATCATGTAAAACTATATTTCAATGGCTTGATTATTCTACAATACTATTTTTTAGTGCCTGGATATTTTCTTACAGTTTTCGAAAAGTATTGTTGCAAAAATACTCATTCAAAATTTTATAGAAAAAATTAAATATTTAGAACTTTGTTCTCTACAACATACCAAAAGTTACATGGCGAAAGTTTTCTTGTTTAAAAGTTCTCTTTGTTCCAACACAAGAAATTTATATTCTTAATCAAAAAATTTCAAAATAATTGAATTTTTAAAAATTGAGATATGCAAAATGTAACCTATCTCGAGCCAAACAATTTTTGGAACTGGATCGTCAGTAGAAAATGACTCGAAGTGGCTCAAAATAAACTTTCTCTCTCTATAAATTCTCCTCTCTAGTCAGCTACTGTGATTGGGTGAAAATGAGTGGAAAAGAAGAAAAATATATATTTTTAATAAAATTCGGCTGAGCACCGCAACCCCCAATTTGGTGCCGCAGCGCTCCTTTTGGGATCCCACTACATTGCTGCAATGAATTAATTTATAAAATTTCAGAGAGTTCAATGCCGTAACGCTCTAGGAGAAAAATTCTAAATTTTCAGAATATACAAACAAACCCTAGGACCTACTTCAAAGTATATGCAGACTTTTATTTGTACACAAAATACTTCCAAACACATGTAGAAGTGTTTAAAAATAGAAATCTGGTAGATTACCTTTTTATGATCAAGACAAAATAAGTGGAACTATATATTGATCCTAGTGGTATCACATTTTATCTTTTAACTACCGCCGCTCGATTGTAGCATCATGATCACTATAGCCTGATTATGATATTCAAATCATTGCCGCCCAACTATGATCCTCCAACTATCTTTACCCAACTATGATCCTCAAACTATCATTTCTTGACTACAATCCTCTAACCAATGACATATACCTTCAATACTCATACCACCATTGCTTGACTAGAGTCTTTTGACCATGTTCATCTGATAAAGATTCTTTAACCACCATCACCTAACTTTAATCTATTGATAACTTTTGCTTGATTATGATCTCCTGACCACCATCACCCAAGTTCAATCATATGACCACCATCACTTAACTATATTCCCTCCAATATTATTACCCAACTTTGATCCTATGACTATCATCATCCAACTATGTTCCTCCAACCAAAATCACATGACTATAATCCCTCAATCACCTTTGCTTGAGTCCAGTCCTCTTACACTCTCTTAACCACCATTACCTAACTTTGATCCTTATATCCATATTATGGTCCTCTGACCACCATCACTCTATTATGATCCTCAACTATCATTACCCAACTTAAATCATCTAGTCATGGTCGCTTAACAACAGTTTATTAATCATCATCATCTGATTGCATTCCCATGACCACCATCATTTGACTATAGTTCCCTAACCATTGCCACCAAACTATGGTCCCCTGACTATAGTCCCTCAACTAATATTTCCCAACTTTAGCCGTCTGACCACCATCGCCCTGCAAGTTCGTGGAGGTTATTAGACCTCTAAGAACTAGCTCGAGGCTAACTAAAAGGGGGTGAACTGGTAATTTAAAATTTTCTTTAGCAAAAAGAATATCTTTTTATAGCCTTTTTAATATCTAAAAATACACACCTTAATCCCTAATATAGAAGAGAATTAATTTCATAAATAATAAAAAATTAGAGTTTTTCAACCACAAAGTAAATCACAGAAAAATAAAAGTATGAAAAATAATAAGAACAAACACACCAGACTTTATAGTGGTTCGGTCCAACCTGACCTACGTTTACTCCCCAGAATCCTCTATTCCAAGTATTGCACTAAAAATAGTGTCTCTCCTTTTACTCCCACATCAAGGTGGAGAAGCACTTATAAAATTCTCTTCCACCAACCCGATGCGGCAAAGGATCAAAACTCCTTTCATAGAAAGAGAACCTTAACTCCTTTTTCTCCCTCCAGGAAATGATAGAGAACCACGAATCCCTTATACCTTCCCCGGTGAGCGGAGTAGCCGGGTCCTTTTGCACCAAAGAGATCTTCTTCTTCCCAAAACTTTCCTCAAGACAAATCTTGACTATGATGGTACTAAGGTACAAGCTTGCCGGAGCAACTATGTGAAATCTCCTCCACACTCCCTTGAAACCCACAAGGACCTTCTCCCTCTCAAACTCAACCCTTTCCTCTCTCCCTTTCAAGGCTCTCTCTTTAAATTTTCTCTAGAAGAACTGAGACTCAATGCATGCCAAAGACTCTTACAAAGTATTTTGAGAAAGCTTAAATAGAGGGCTTTAAAAAACCCTAGAAACTCAATTCTGGTGGCATTGATCATCTAGTACGATCTAGATCATACTATATGATTAGTTAAAAATAACCCTTTCAGCCAGTATGAACAGCATTACCCTGTACGATTAGTTCAAGTGATTATACTAATCATCCAATATGATATTTAGATCCTCCTGTACAATTAGTTTAGGGATTATGGTAATTCATCTCGTACGATAGGCGACGATTAATTATCATCACATACAATGATCGGATAGTCCAGTACGATCGTCACCAATCGTCCCGTATGATCTGATTGAATAAATTAATCATAATTACTCCCCTAATCACAGGTTTAATTTAGGCAAGACTTTCATATATCGTACAGTATGATTCATATCATACTATACTATTATAACAAAAATTTAATTTCAAAATGTTGCCTAAATTATAATTGGTGGCTGAGTTTCTTAATTTCTACATATCGTCTTATACGATGTGTATCGTATAGTATGATTAGTTTAAATTGTATTAATATCAAAATTAGTCATTTTGATGAGCTAATCATACAATACAATATAAATCATACAGTATAATTAGTTCAAAAATTTGAACTTCTAATTTTGATCCAATCTTACTCTCTTGAGTGTGTGTGTGCATGGTCACCAAGCTAGCAAACACCTTTACAGGAATTAACTTAAGAAATCAAAAATGCATCATTGAATAATACAAATTCTTTACAGCAAAACATATTCTACCCAATCTTGAGCTCTGAATCTTCATTGAATGGTGCATGGTGTTCCTAAAATATTAATACACACATAAACAAATATAGAATGTAAATACTATGAGACATAAATATGTAAGCCACAATGTTTGTTATCATTAAAAATATAAACTCATGAGCTTGAGTTTCAACACACCCAACTATGATCCTCATAACTTCCATCACCCAACTATAATCTCCTTGTCATCAACACTCAACTTTAGGCTTCTGATCACCTTCACCTCACTACAATCCTCTGACCACCTTTGCCTGACTATGATCTGCGACCAATGTCACTCAACTTTGAACCTCCGACCATTGTTTTCTATTTATAGTCATCAGACTAAGGGTGTGATTCAAGCTGCCTCATGAGGCTTGGGATGGACTCATTAAATATTTCGTGACATAAGTTTGATGAGTTAATGAGCCAACCCTGATTCAATTCATTATCTTGTAAGCCAGCTTATTTAAAAATTTTTAATCTAAAATATACTTAAAACACACTAATATATAAGAGTTTATGTAAAAGTTGTTAAAAAAAAATTTTTAAATGTATCTTAATTTTTATATCAAGTAGTTTCTTGTTACTTTTCTTCTATAGTCACCCAAGCACTGTCACTCAGCTACAATCCCTCAACCATTGTTGCTTGACCTTGATCCTCATATAGTTTCCCGACTACTACCACTTGGCTTTACTCCTTTGACTTCCATCGCTCGACTATGATCCTTCAAGCTCCATTGTTAAACTACACTCCTCCAAACACCAATATCCGACTAGAATCTTCTAACCACTATAACCTGACTACAATCTCATAACTATTATTGTCCAACTACACCGACGTCAACTAACTTCATCACTTGCTATTGCCAATAGTATCTTGAGACATGATCACCTATAAGGCTAATGCATGTCATTATCACAAACTCTAACACCTAATATTAATAATATTCTTCTTAGTATGTGGTCTCATTTCCATAAAGGAGAACGATCAATTAGTTTGCCAATAATCTATTGAAGATCGTTCCTATAACACAAAGCCCTTCCAACCTCCACTACGAAATCTATTCTATAGAATAGATATAGTTTATGCATACTATATTGTATTAACACCTTCCCAATTTACGACAAAGATATCATTTGTAATTGATGTCAAACACTAGTTGAATCATTTGAATTGGGTCAATCAGTCCTATAATTTTTTCCCTTTTTTTATGTTTTTCACATAAAAACTATAGTGTCTCTTGCAACCCTCATTAATTTTTGTTTGTTCTAGATCTAATACAATGCTAACCTATTAAACTCTCTTTCTATATCATCATACATTTTCTAGCATATAATAATTATTATATGAAAATCAATGTAATGAAAGCAGTTGAGTAGCTCTTATAATAAGATTTTTTTTTACCATTTTTAAAAATGTGAATTCTAAATATCAAAATTTAATTTCATTTATTTTACATGAAAATCAACAAAGCTAGCACTTTCATTCCTTTAAAATAAACTAATAATAATATAGCTCTGATGTACTAATGATAAGATAGTATGTGCAACTCAAAAGACCACACCATTATATTTACATAATTTATAAAAAAAATACTATATTGCCTTCGAAATACTTTGATACACTAAAAGGATAGAGATGTGGAGAGAAAATGCTTAAAATATCATAAAGTTATATATTATTATTTTAGATTTTTAAAAATTAAATATATGTATATTTATTTTATTTTATATTTAATTAACATATTTTTATAGTCAACTATGTCATTTGATGATTTGATGAATATATATATATATATATATAATTAAAATTCAGAATTAAATATTTTAATATTTTTATTTAAATTTATTCACAAATTGGTATTTAGTACAACTCAAATTAGAGACTTAAAATGTATCAAATAAATTATTTTTATTATCTATTTAAGCATTGAGCTATCGACTAATATGAGATAAATAAGAATATGTTGTATGATGTTGAAAAAAAAATCACGTAAGAATATTCTATCATGTTTTGCGTCAGCATTAGAATAGACTTCATGGTCGTTGGATTTACTCTGAGATTTGTGCATCATATGATATCCAAAGGTTGCACTAATCTCAACTAAGCCTTAGAATTTTGAAGTTCATCCTAATGGAAAATGCATCAAGATGTCCCTAAACAACGTTATTTCTATGATGATAAGTGAAAATCAATATGAGGCTATGTAACAATCATAAAATTAATAGCAGAGCCATAAAGTTTTTTTAGTAATACTACAAATTGATGATTTTAAAAATACTCTCAATAAATATCTTATTATTTTGAATCTTCATTTCTCAAAAAATATTATTCAAAATTGAAAGAATAAAGAAGTGACTAGCTATGAAGTAATTTTTCAAAAAATGTATTGGAAAATAAACTCAATGTGTGAATTATTTTCATTAAAAAAATTGAATTCATGAAAGATAAGTTTATTATAAATTTTAACTTATTATTTATATATTATATATTTTTTAAAATAAATTTTAAAAATTCAAAATTTATTAAAGTGGTAACCTTCAATTTTTTTTTATTTTTTAAAATACTGATTAACCTGAGGCCTTTCATGTTTGCTTTCATGCATATTAATTCATCTTAAACATTTAATATAATATGAAAAATATGCATCTTACCATCTATGATTTTGAGTTAAATATATTATCACCTCATATTATTTTTTGGTAAAGGCTTTATCATCATCATCACTATAATAATAATAATTATTATTATTATTATAGCGCGTCTTGATTGACCTCCAGACGGTTCGGTGACCGTACATAATAATTTCTCCACATGAGTAGGATCGTTGTGATGCAAAAAGACATCATTGGTGCTAGGGGTTGCACGCATGTTGGGTTGTTGCACCAGGGCTAGGTGGTCCTTTGAGGTAGTAAGGCCACATCAATGTCAATGTGAGCGAGGTCGTGTGCAAGAGCTTAAGCTAGCGGCGAGTGAGATTGTGCAAGAAAGCAAGCCACAAGTGGCATTTTTCACACGCAATGTATTTAGAGTTCATTAAAAT
Source organism: Dendrobium chrysotoxum (assembly GCA_019925795.1). Classification (NCBI taxonomy): domain Eukaryota; kingdom Viridiplantae; phylum Streptophyta; class Magnoliopsida; order Asparagales; family Orchidaceae; genus Dendrobium; species Dendrobium chrysotoxum. The sequence continues at coordinate 23,637,636 of CM034310.1, read as the reverse complement.
TTGAGAAATTTTAAATAAATTAAAAATGAATTTTAGAATGAGTTACAAATCCATTTACTTTGAGTTTGTTTTTTCCCAAATCAAATATAATGAAATATTCAAATTCCTACATTAAATTTACTCTTTACTCCTAAACACTTTGAACTAAACATCTTATAATTAAAATGTAAAATGTTTTATAACGCAAGTGACCTTCATCCAACACTATATTGATCGGCAAGCTCTTAGCATTATGATGTGGACCACAATATTCTTCAGTTAGAGCTTGGTGAGTCCATCGAAGATCCTCTATCATCATCCCTGAAGTTACCGATTATGAAGATGACATCCACTATCATCAATGCCGGGAAGTCTCTGATTCTGCTGATGAGGAGTCATTTCGTTGTTATGATTCCTCACAGCTGCACAGAGCACACAACAGCGAATTCAGCTTAAAGCTCGGCATTCTATTTTTCGATGGGAAACTACACATCGAAGATTATCTAAACTGGGAGAGGACGGTAGAGGCCTACTTTGATTACATGGAAACGGGCTCCTAGTAAACAAGTTAAATATGTTGCTTGTTGATTAAGAGGGGTAGGTGTAGTGGCTAGAGCTGCTGCAAGCACATTGAAGGGAAGGGAAGGGTTCGATGTCAAGCAGGCTCGCATGAAACAATTACGACGAGGACATTTTCTACCAACCGATTTTGAGTAGATATTATATCTAAAATATCAATATTACTTGTAAGAGCGGCAGACTGTGAGTGAGTACATTGAAGAGTTTTATTGCCGAGTGCTCGAAAGTATCTAAATGAGTTAGTCACCCATTACATTGGGGGATTGAAGGATGTAATTTAGAACAAATTTGAGCCGGTGTGGTCATTATCCCAAACAATTAATTTTGCTTTGAAAGTTGAAATTCAATTGCAATGTCACTCACGAAGTTAGTCACCGAGGCGAAAAATCAATGAAATACATGCCGACGCTACGAAACTTGCTTCTAATGTTAAGCCCAATCATATCGTCAGCTTGTCAGTTGGTCAAGAGAGACAACCTAAACTGAAAGCTCCCGCTAAGAAAAACCCATATGTTCGACTGACAAGTTTGAAGTGCTTTCGATGTTTTCAACCCAATCATAAATCCAACAAATGTCCCAATCGGCAACCGTTGCAATTGTTGGGTGCCAAACAAGATAAGGGACAAGCATCTGTGGGGACTAAAGCTGATCTAGTGATGGAAGATTTACAAGGTGATGATGGCAAACCCATTATTTGTGTTGTAGAAAAGCTACTTTTAGCTCCTCGGCTTCCAATCAATTCACAAAGCAATGCCTTATTCCTGATTTGTTGCACCATCAATAGTAAAGTATGCGACCTCCTCTAGGGTGCACCGAAAACATAATATCACTTACTGTGGTCCAAGCTCTACAGCTTAGGACTACTAATCACCGACATGTGTTGAGCCACTTTCTCCATTGGCAATCAGTATATATGCAAGGTAGTTTGTAATATTTTGAATATGGATGCATATCACCTCATTCTCGGGCGAAATTATTATGTGCGGAGTCCGGACGGGAAGAACAGTCTGGACACGTGAGTGTACACACTGTGTACAAATTTGTACACAGTGTGCATCAAATTTTTATACACACTGTATGTATATAATGTGTACACTTACATTCTTGGATGGCCGTGGCAGTTTGAAAGTGGTGCGGTGCATGATGGCAGATCAAACATGTACTCCTTTAAATGAAAAAAATAGAAAATCTGGTTACTTCTCAATGCGCCTGACTTCAATAATATATATATATATATATATATATATATATATATATTACTAAGAAGCCTGCAACTTGCATTATATCAAGCCATGCCTTACTGAAATTAAAACAGGATAATAAATATTTATTGGCCCTCATAGTTGCAAACGAAAGTGAAATAATCACACCTCAAGACTACATTATTGAAATTAAAAAACTCTTATCAGACTATGCTGATGTTATTCCGTCAGAATTACCATCTTCAGTACCTCCACAGTGCAAAATTTCATTGCAGGCGCCACCTTACCAATCTTCCTGACTACCAAATAAGTCTCCAAAGAGCATTTCATTATACAAAATCTAGTGGATAGGTTACTATAAAAGCAGCTCGTTCAGCTCAATTTGAGCTCGTGGGCCCTCTCGGTTCTCATTATTCCAAAAAATAAAAATAAAAAAGGTTAAATGACCTTTTTTTTAGTCAAGCTCGCAGTCAAATATCTTTTCCAAACTTGATTTGTAGAGCGGCTACTATCAAATCCAAATTAGATCTAGCAACAAGTGGAAGACTGTCTTTAAAACTCATGTATGAGTGGAAGATGATACCCTTTGGTCTTTGCATTGCCGCTGCCTTCTTTATGGGCCTTGTGAATGGAGTTCATAAACCCTTCCTCGACACACATTGTGTCATTTATTTCGATGACATTCTTATCTACAATTCTTCCTTTACAAATAACCTTAAACACTTTGACAATCAAAAGCTTTCATGAGTTGGCAAATTTTTATCCTCTATTTATAAGAGGATTCAATGTTTTCATGGCCCCAATTACAAATTGTTAATTTGAAATACCGCTCTTTCCAATGGGCGCCTTCACTACAGCGCAGTTTTGAAACTGTAAAATCTGCTCTCAACTCAAACATCAATTCTAGCATTACCTGACTTTGACAAGCCCTTTCAGGTGGATACAGATATCATCTATAGGCATTGGTGTTATCTTGTTCCAAAATGACTGACCCTATTCAATTTTTCAGCAAAAAGTTGACTCTAACACTGACAAAAATGATCAGCTTATGAAGGACTATATGTGATCATTCGAGCACTAAACAATGTGGACACTACATCTAGATTTTGTTTTATGTAGTAATAATCAGACCTCCAATACATAAACAATCAGAAGAATATAAGCTGAATGCGTGCAAGATGGATTGTTTCCTAACAAAAATTCAACTTTGTACTGTAACACAAAGCTGCAAAGCAGAATCGTGTCACAGATGCCCTCAGCCCACATGCCATCTCGTTAACACAATTGCAAATAGAAATTACAGGTTTTGCATGAATTACAAGAACTGCATGTAGTAGGTCCCAACTTTGCTGAGAGCTGGATTAGCTGTACCGCCGGCTATCCAATCCGTGACTACACCATACAGCATGGGTTTTTATTTAAAGGCAACTGCCTTTGCATGCATATTTCATATTGGCACAAGAAGCTAATTAAAGTTCATAGCAGATGCAGCTCATTTTGATCTATTGATTGGGAGTTTTGACTATCAATCAAGAGGTATCGATTTGAGTTTTACGTATGTGATATATGTATTTGTCTTAATTGCCTAAATGTCCAAAAAAAAGTTTATTGCGGAGTGATAGCTACTCACGTTGGCAGAGATAAGAATTTAACCCAGCTGCAATCTCTTTTTCTTTTCCTCATATTCCCCCAGCTGTAATCTCTTTTTCTTTTCCTCATATTCCCCGTGGCGTTGCCCATTTTGTTGAGCACTCTTCTATGTGTCAACACTACAAGGGAACTACAAAAAATACGAGCTTGTATCTATCCCTCCGGATTCCAAATTCCATTTAGGAAGATTTAAGCATTGGCTTCGTGTCAAAGCATGAAGCTGATTCAATCATGATCATGTTTGATTGAAAAAAATATTGTTTTGAAAAGGTGTTTAATTTTCTTTGGGAAATATTTAATTTCTGGAATTTAAATTTTATAATCGATCACTTATTATGAATGATATATCACCTCGAAAGGTGAACATATCGTTCTCTAATAAGTTCAAATTATAAATCTTGATTTATCCTGATTATCACAATCAAACTCAAGGAGAAACAACATATGATCTCAAAGGATCAACATAATGTTTAATCAAACTGTTTGACTATGCTAATCTGAATAGATTGATCATTAATTTCATAATCAAAATTATGATTGTAATTGATATATCTATCCGAAGAAAGAAAATATCAGTCACTATCAATAATTTGAATATGACGATAATGATCATCAGGTTTGAATTTCCCAAAGATAATTAATTGAAGATTTTGAAAACTTGATTTTGAAAATCTGGTCTGAGTTTCTAAATCTCCTACGAGCGCAAGCCCTCGTAGTTAATTACATCATAGGAAAACATAAATTTTCCTATGAATACTCTCGATTAAAATAGCGATACGAATTTTATTTAAAGATTTTCAAAGCTTGAAGTCAAAGGAGGTAGGGACTAGAAATTCAACAGGGATTGGTTCGAAAATGAACACTTATTTCTGGAGTCAAAGGAAGAAGAGTAGGAGGTGTTTTGAGATTCTAAATTACTTCAGAAACACCTCAAACTATCCTAAGTGTTGGGCTTGAATTAGATTGAAAGAGGTTTAAGTTTGAATGATTGATTTTATTAGAAAGTTGGGACTTATATTCTCGATCACCCGATCAAGAGAATGCCTAGGAAGTGAGGGTGGAGACTAACCTACCAAGTGGGTATGACGTCCCCGGTCAAGATCCCATGGTTTTCCATCGTCCCGGGTTTATGAATATCCTTAGCCTACTTAGTCGAGTGCCGACCAGAGGATCCTTGTTAGCACCCATGGGTTACCTCATTCGAGGGGACCTCGTAGGCCAAGGGGCTAGGGACCTAATCCTAGGCTGACAAATAGGAGGTGCACAGGTCTGTGAGTAGTGAACCTATGTCTATGTTATCTAACCTAGGATGTCACTCTCATTTTGTGTGCATATTAATATATCTTAAAATAGAAAGGAACACCGGCCTAACCTAAAGCTAGAGTTTGTGTCCTAACAAGTCAATCTAGGTGTGTGTAGTAGGCTGTGTGGTTGGGGTATGTCCTATATCAGGCAATTGGTTAAAGTTGTTTAATGTTCTGGTTGGTTGAAAGGCTTAAGGGAAGATTTTGATTTAAGTTTAAGTTTTAATGATTTGAAATTAATTTTAAGATCGATTCTTAATCATCTGTTGGATACCACCTTTGTTGCACACCGAGGCCGTGAAGTTTATTTCACCTTCCTTTGGGCTAATTTAATAGTCTCATAGGCCTGGGTTACCCAGTGGTACCCGGTATGATTAAATGAATTAGATTTAATTCAAGGTTTGAAATTTAATGAAATCTTAATTAAGGTTGATTGATCGCTGGTTTTAAAGTTTTATTGAAGTTTTCTAAATCTTTAAATGATTTCTGAATGTTTGATGTTTTTGATAGATTTGAAATTTTCGTTTGAGTTGAATGACTTTGAATTTAATCAATTTGAGATTTTTTTGAAATAGTTATGATTTTTAAATTATCAAAATTTGAAAAATTATTTGAATTATTTAATTGTTTAATTAAGGGTGTTTTGATGATTTGAGTCCAAATGAACTCTAAACTCCTTGAAATCACCTCCAAAGATCAGGAATGATCTAAGGAGGGATTATCAAATGTTTAAGAATTCTTTGAAATTTTTAATCATTTTTAATTAATTAAATTATTTAAATGTTCAATTTTATTTAAAATTTAATTAAGCTTAAATTTAATGTCAAATCAAGGGAGTTTTAATTTTTCTGTATTAAGGGTTCAATTTTGATTAATTTGAGGTATTAAGTGTGTCTTTGTGTTTTAAATTTGATTTATTAAATTTCTTAAAGTTTTGAGGGCTTGATTAAGGCTTAATCTTAAGGGGTTTGATTAAGGGGTTTAAAGAATTCAAACTTTAGTGAGAATTTTCCCTAGAGCAGGGAGAGTCACTAAACTCAATGGGTTTGAATTTCAAGTCAATTGGATTTAAAGAAGTTTTGAGGCTTAATTGAGTGTTTAACTTTAATTAAATCAATTAAGTGATTTAATGATTAGTCGATTGATTTAAGTTTGATAGTGTACACTAATCCTAAGGTACGGTGTCACTAAGTTTTCTATGTTTGATATTTGATCCCTAAAGGATAAAAGTGTGAATCTTAGGGTTTGTCTAAGTTCTCTAAAACTCGTCCTTAATTGTTGTCCTTAATGATGTCACTAGGTTTAATGGGTTTGAATCAGTGTCACTAACCCTTTGGACATACATATAAATGTAAGCAAGCTATGTTGATGTGAAATGTTAACTAAATACAGGAGTTACTGTAAGAATTTAAGGCTGGAGGGGTAGCTAAACAAGGAAATCTAGGAGCCCTATGGTCTTTTAAGTTTTAAGAAAACTTACCTGATCACCGGAGCTGATCAACGGTGATTCCGACCGTGGCACCCCCAGTTGGAAGAAACAGGGGTGATTGAAGCTCCTTGGCTCTGCTCTCCAATCAGCTCCATTAGTACCTCGCAAAAAGGCGAAGAGAGAAGGAGGTGTCAGAATATCATGCATGTGAATATAGAAATTGATATGAATAAACATATAAATGAATATGTAAAATATATATATATATATATATATATATATATATATATATATATATATATATATATAACTCAAAGCAGATCAAATCATTAAAGTAATTTCAAAATGTATGTTACTTTACAAGAATCAATTTCAACATATATTTTTATGTGTAAAGAGAAGTTTCAACATATATCACACTTCCCAAGAACAGTTGCAGCATATGTAGAATCTTAGAAAAGCAAGTCAATGTGTATAATCATTACAAGAAACTGAAGCTTGCAAAACTTTCCAAAGATCCCATGAGATCATCCCTTTATTCATGGATATAATGAGCCATCTCATATGTCAAATCTCTAATGAGAGCAAGTGTAAATGCAATGGTGTTTTTCAGATAAGCTAGAAAAAATCATGTAGAAAATCCTTTCCAAAGAAAGTGGACCAAAATACCATTTGCTTATTGTCAGTTTCTTCTAAATAAGAGAAGTTATTATTTCTCTTTTCAACAAAGATCATAGAATAAACTCCAATAATGGGGACTGTTAGCTAATGTGCTTCTCAAAAGTTGAATCAATTGTTGAACCTCATCTCAAGAGAATTCCCATTTAATCCTAGAGCAGTCGCATGATTAAAAAAATTTGTACTAAATCTTGACAAAAAAATAATGGGAAAAGTTAGAAATCTCTATATCGATTTTTATCAAAACAATGGAACAAACAAATTATCTGGAGTCTCAAACTACTTTGTCACAATGATCTAAATAGATCTTAAAACAAAAATAGAAGAAGAAATTACATATAACATTAACTAATTTCAATACATAACTCTAAGCACATTTTATTTTACTTGCCGTTGAAGTCAAACTATAAAGCTGCTTGGACTAAATTCACATACAAGTATCTTTGGCACTAGTATAACCTTTACAATTATTGCAAAATTCATGCGTGATTGCTGCTTGAAGTCAAAGCTATAAAATTGTTTAAATAAGATTCCAAACTATAGTTATAAAAGAGTCTATGCAAACAGAAATTAGAATCAATCAATAGATCTCATACTCCTTTTTTTTTTTAAGGCGTGGACAACAGCCTTTATTTTAAATCTATAGATGGAAATTGAATATATTCATATTCACAATTATAGAAATGCATTTTAACTGAAACATAAGCTATCCAAAACAAACTTCAAGGGAAGGGATGAAATATGAAAGAATACATTCAGCGAAATCTCAAATGTCTCTTAAAATCCAGATTGATCAAATTACCAAAGCATCGAAAGTTCTCATTTCATAGAAATCTCTTTGCAAAGAAGATTACAAATCTATTCTCATCACTTTAATCTTTATTTAAAGAAGAATTACAGAAATCAGTCTTAATCCTATCTTGAGAAAAGTTATTAAAGAATAAAATGAAAAAGATTCACTGACGTGATGCTTAAAGAAATAGAATCAGGAAAAAAAAATCAATGGTGAAGTAGTGTTGACTATACCACCATGGTTGGTGCTGTAAAACTGCAACAATCCCTCATCTTTTCGGCTTGACTAAAATCTGCTACAAGGGGCGGACCAAAATCTACTTGGCCCCTTTCTGATTTTGAAATCTGCTATAAGAGGAGGAGGGAAGGCATGAATCGAGACTCCAACCGGCCGGCCCTAGCAGCTCCAAGAACAGGTGAGAGAGAGAGAGAGCTGCCGTGAGGATGAGAGGGAGATCCTTATCTAGAGGCGGCTGCATAAAAAAAAAAGAATCGTGGAAAATCCTCTCCCATGACCGGGCGCCCTAATGCTATTAGAATGAATAATTAAGATTAAAAAAAATGCAGCCCTTAAAACTTAATCAAATGGTTGATATTAAATGCTAAAATCAAAAAGATTTAGAGAGTTAAATTGGATGAGAAATGTGGGATTAAAGAAACCAAATTCATCAAGCAGCATTTTGATTTAAATTGATATAGCAAAATTTGCTTTCATCAAAATTAATTTAACTCGAATTGAATCAATTAAAAATCAATAAAGTTAACTTACACTTGAAATGAGTTGAAACTCATTAAATTAAATTGATCAAAACTGTCGAAGTTAAAATTCAATAGAATTGATTCAAATTGACTTAACGATGCTCGATTGAATTCGATTTAAAGCTTGATTGATAATTGACTGAAAACTAGATGTTTAAAGTTTGAAGTTTAAATTACGATTGAATCGAAGATTTGATCAAAGATTTGATTGAAGTGTGGATTGCATACTGGATTGGAGTGTGGTCGAATTTGATTAAAAAATTATTGAAGGTTGATTAGAGATTGGATTGAAATTTGATCAAGGGTTAGATTTGGATTTGACTGGGATTTGAAGCTTGAGTTGATTTGAATTTAAATTATCCAAATCATTTATGATCATTTGGATGATCATAAGTGATTGGATAAGATTGAAACCAAGTTAAAGGCAAGCTCAAGGTTTGAATTAGAGTTTGAATTTTGAATTGGACTGAAGTCTGGATTTTGATTGAGATTTGAATTAAATCAAGGTCTGGATTGGCTTGAGGTCAGAATTGATTTGAATATGGATTGATATTAAAGTCTAGATTGATTTAAGATTAGATTGATCCTCAGGTCAAGATTAATCCTAAGGATTGGAAAGATCATAAGGTCTGGATTGGTCCTACTGAGCTCATACAAAAATGAGGTCAATAAATGGACCCCCAATATGTGTAATAGAATGTAGTTCTATTGCACATATTGGTGTTGATCGAATAGAATGGTCAAGTCTGAAGTTTTGATCTTAAGGGAATGATAAATTTATCCTTGGGGAATCGGGGTTTGAATAGATACTAGGGTAGTGCTAGGAAAAGCGTATTCTACCACTAGTGGGTCTGGTCCTAAGGGTAGGAGAATCCTAACCTTAAGGGTAGAGGAAGTCTGGGTGATCCTATAGGAAGGAAGAACTCCTAACTATAAAGGATTGAGTCTAGATTTGATTCTAAGGGAAAAGGAAATCCTAACCTTAGAAAGTTGAATTTGAAATGATACTAGGGTAGTGCTGGGGACAGCGTACTCTACCACTAGTAGATCTAGTCCTAGGAGAAGGAAGAAAACCTATCCCTAAGAAAAAGAAGGCCTGGATGATCGTATAGGAAGGAAGAATTCCTAGCTATAGAGGATCAAGTTTGAATTTTGATACTAGGGTAGTGCCACAAAGGGCGTACTCTACCACTAGTGGATCTAATCCTAAGGAAAGGAAGAATCCTATCCTTACAGGAAAGAAAGCTTGATTGAGATTGATTCCAGGACGGTGCCATAGAGGACTTACTCCATCACTAGGAAGTCTAATCCCAAGGGAAGGAAGGATAACCTACCCTAAGGAAGAGAGAACTAGATTTTGAAATTAAACACAGGACAGTGCCATAGAGGACTTACTCCATCACTGGGGAGTCTAATCCTAAAGGAAGGAGAAAAGCCTAACCTTGAGGAGAAGAGAGTTTGATTTTGGAATTTGAAATTGATTCCAGGACGGTGCCACAGGGGACTTATTCCATCACTGGGGAATCTAATCTTAAGAGAAGGAAAATACTTACTCTTAAAGAAAAGAGAACTGGATGATCTCATAGGAAGATAGTATTGCTTCCTATAGGAGATCAGACTTAAAGATTTGAATTTTGAAACTAGAATGGTGCCGCAGAGGGCATTATCCATCACTAGTAGATCTAATCCTAAGGAAAGAAAGCACGATGACTCACATCTGTCCTTAAGGAAAAGAAAATTGGAAGAAGCTAGGATGGTGCCACGAAGGGCGTACTCCACCACTAGCGGATCTAATCCTAAGGATAGAAAGCACGATGACTCACATCTAACCTTAAGAAAAAGAAAACTAGAAGATACTAAGATGGTGCCATGAAGTGCGTACTCCACCACTAGCAGATCTAATCCTAAGGATAGAAAGCACGATGACTCACATCTAACCTAAGGAAAAGAAAGCTGGAAGACACTAGGATGGTGCCACGAAGGGCGTACTCCACCACTAGCGGATCTAATCCTAAGGATAGAAAGCACGATGACTCACATCTAACCTTAAGGAAAAGAAAACTGGAATACACTAGGATGGTGCCACGAAGGGCGTACTCCACCACTAGCGGATCTAATCCTAAGGATAGAAAGCACGATGACTCACATCTAACCTTAAGGAAAAGAAAACTGGATGATCCTGTGAGAAGGAAGCATTGCCTCGCACAGAATCGGGTCTGGAGTGATCGTATGTAAAGGAAACTTGCTTTACATAGAGGATCAAGTCTGGATGATCATGCGTAGAGGAAACTTGCTCTACACAGAGGATCGAGTCAGGGTGATCGTATACAGAGGAAACTTGCTCTATATAGAGGATCAGGACTGGATGATCCTGTATAGAGGAAACTTGCTCTATACCGAGGATCGAGTCTAGATTAATCATATGTGAAGAAAACTTGCTTCACACAGAGGATCGAATATGGATAATCATATGTAGAGGAAACTTGTTCTACATAGAGGATTAAGTCTGGATTGATCGTATGTGAAGGAAACTTACTTCACACAGAGGATCGAGTCTGGATGATCGTGTATAGAGGAAACTTGCTCTATACAGAGGATCGGATTTAAATTCTGGAATTTGAGATTTGAATGATTTTTGAATTGATTTTATTTTAAATTTGAAAGTGTTTGAATTTGAAACTTGATTTAACGAATTTGAATTTGAAGGGTTTTGACTTTGGTTTAATTTGATTTTGAATTTGAAATGTTGTGAATTTGATTCAAATTGGTTTTGAATTTTAAGAATTTTGAACTTGATTCAAGTTGATTTTGAATTCTTAAAAGTTTTTGAAATTTGATCTTACATTTGATTTTGACTTTAAAAGGTTTTTAATTTGATTTTGTGTTTGACACTCATCTGGCATGGTACTTCCTGAAGCGCCTCCCCAATATTTGAAAGTATTGGGTGGCATTCTTCAGGGTTGATCAGTCAAAGGAAAATTTTCTCAAAGATCGTCATTAAAAATGAACGATCCAGTCAACATTGACTCAAGCTTTCCATTGAGTTTACAACGAATTAGAAGCGGACTACAAAAGACTACGACCAAGTCTCCTACTTGGGGAGTTCTAGAGTGACACAATTTATTAGTAACTTGAATCAAATGTGACTTATGAACTTTCAAACTTTGTTGAACTTAATTTGATTTTTATTTGAGGCCCTCGAGCTCCTCATATTGGAGTGGGGCACTTTGCTCAATTATAGTTTGATTTTAAACAGCAAGTCTCAGCTCAGAAAACTGCGCTTCTAGATCAGAATGATCTAAGACCCAGCACAGGGTGTGGTATGATTGTGAATGACAATTTCCAGCATTATAAAATACTCCTCCAGTGGGATTGAACTTGGACCCAGTATAGAGTGTAATTTTACAAAGCAGACCTAAAGGAAGGATGCCTATGCGCAAGGATTTAAACACATTTCTCAAGGACCAAATTTAAATTTTTATCAAGAATAGAAGATTCATTCTTCTTATTAGAAAACTTCCTCTAAATATTTAGACCCTGTCGGAACGACAAGCGGGAACAAATTTAGAAGTATAGTGAAAAGTTCAGTGACTCCAACTAACTTGAAAAGGTTTAAGGATTTAGGTTTTGTTGACCCAGACCAAGTTTCGTAGAAACTAAACTGGGGTCTCCCTTGAGTATTTTGAATTAAAATCAATTTCAAAGAGGTTTAAGTTGAATATAGAAATTTGATCTTTTCAATTCTCTAGCACGAGAGATTTTGTATCTTGATAGATTATCGATGCACAGTAAAAATTCTGGATTCAAAATTTATCAAAGTCAAGTAATTTAAAGTTGACTGGGTCTTTTGAGATTAAAATATTTAGAAAAAGGGAGCCTCTTTCTTTCTTCTCTTTTCTTGGTGGCGCACTTTACGCATCATTTAATTTATAGTGCATTTTGCACTGTTTCTTAACTTGTGGCGCCCATTGCACATCTTTTTGATTTATAGTGCACTTTGTGCATTTCTTGATTATTGGCGCATTTTGCGCATCTTTTGAATTCAATTGAATTTAAGAAGAGGCTACACCTTCTCTATTTCAATACCGGGATTACATCTCAAGTATAAGAGAAGAAAACTCGTTCTCTTATGTAAGAATGAATAATCCTCAAGGTATGACCCATTCTTTTAAAATGAATATTGGCTTGACTTTTGAAAATCATTGAACAGATTTTAAGCACGCAAGAGATATCTATTAGGATAGAAAATTGCGAGAAAATTGAGAAGATTTTTATTTCAGAGATCAACTTAAGTTTGATATTAATTTAACTCAACAATTGAATCAATCCCACAAAAGAGGTGGGAAGGAGGGGTATTCAAACATTTGATGGAGTCAACAAGAACTTTCTCCTGCTTAAAACTTAACGTAGAGGTCAATTTCCATTAAAAAGATAACTCAACTATCTTAAAAGTTTGAAATCAGTACACTTGAGAAAATGAAAACTTTTTCTTAAAAAGAAATTGCAAATCTAGGTGGCAAGACCCCAGTAGTACGGAATTAGATTCCTACGATCTCCTTGAAGGGAGAGACTACTATTGGGTCTGCACTATCCTTAGAAGTTATGCATCACTTTAATCAAAAGATTTATCTCGATAGGACCCCGTTGAAAGTTGAATTTTAACGGTATCACTATCTGATATAATCCTAGATTATTTTCCCCTCTCTTATACTAGTGGTCTAGTAATTAGGAGAGTGGCACCCCGAGTGGTTTCTACACCTCCTCCTCTCTAGTTGATGTAGTGAGACACGTATAGAAACATGATCTAACATCATCTAGTAGAGTGGACTGGTCATAACCTTCAACTTGGGGCCTAGGGCCTGGTGCTGGTGTTTGTTCAGTTCTGGCTTGATTGATTCTCGCCATGTAGTAGTCAAGAAGATGTATTGAAGATCGTGCTCTCGTCTCTACAACCTCCCTCCTTTGAGTAACAGGAGAAGGGTGGAAACGATTTCCACCAGGGAAGGGGTTCGTAGAAGGAGCAACGAACTTTTGATTAGCCTCAGACTTGACGTACTTTAAGGCTTTCGCCTCAGCAGTCTTCCTGGCCTTGACAACCTTCTTTCTGACTCTACGAAGGTAGTTCTTCATTTTGTTCTTACTAGTCTTTCTGACGACAGGGGTACTAGAACTTGCCCCAATCTCAGGCTGAGATAGTGGCTATTCTATCGTTATTGACTTCTGGTTGCTCTCCTCCTCAGTAGAAGATACAGTGGGTAAAGGGGTGACAACAGCCTCCATCTCGGAGATGGGGGAGTCAACTCCTGATCCTAAAGTAATCTTAACCAAGGGGACGTTCCTTCGTATTCCAGCAGACAGATCAATCATTTCTTCTCCATCGACTGATAACTTGAAGTCTTGAAATTGCATTTCAAACTGGATAAAATTACCAGAAGTGATTCCTTCGACTATTAAGTTTCTATCTAGAGAGAAAATGAGTTTCCCAGCCATTTGAGTGCTTAAATCCTGAAATTAATGAACAGTGATTTGAATTAGTTAATCTTGAATTTGAATTTGAATTTGAATTTTAAATTTAATTAATGTTATTCAAAATTTAATAATTCAATCATGTTAAGCTTAAATTCAAAACAGTGGTTCGTAGAATTAATAAGGACTTAAAGGTTGAACCCGACACTTTCGCTACACCAATTAACTTGGGGCAAAATATCAAAGTTCAAACTTAAACTTGAATTCAAAATTGAAATTAAAATTTGAAGTGACAATCAAATTCAAACTTAAAGTTGAGATTATATTTTGAATCAAAGTTGAATTTGAATTTCAGTATAAGGTTGAAGTTGAATAGACCTTTCTTCAAATTTTGTGACTCAACAGATCGAGCTTCACTCAATCATATAGGTACACAAAATTGATATGCAAGTTTCAAGGATCGGGCTCGACTCTTTTCATTTCACCAATTGACTTGAGTCGAAATGTCAAAGTCCCGATCAAAATTGAATCGACTTTAAGTTGAAAATTAAATTCAAATTTCAGGTTGAAATTATGTTTGGATTCAAAGTTAAATTTGAATTTGAGGCTCAAGTCAAATGGGTCTTTCTTCAAATTTTATGACTCGACAGACTGAGTTTCACTCAATCATGTAGGTGCATAAAATTGATATGAAAGATCTAGGGATCGGGCTTGACTCTTTTCGTTTCTCCAATTAACTTGGGTCGAAATGTCAAAGTCTCGAATTTGACCTTGAAATCAAATCTGAAGTTTGAATTTAAGTTTGGAATCAAATTTGAGTTCAATTTTGAAATTAAATTTAAACTTAAGATTGATTTCAGTTTTGAGGTTGAATTAAAATTTAAATCTTGGATTCAAATTCAAGCTTGAAGTTGGATTTAAATTAAAATTGAATTTGAATTTGAATCTGGATTTAAACTCAAGGTTGGAATTGAACGGATCCTCTTTAAAATTTGGAACTCAACATATTGAATTTTGTTCAAATATGTAGGTGTGCCAAATTAGCCTGAAGATCCTAAGGCTTTACTCTTTGCACCCCACCAAGCAATTTAGGGGTGAAATGTCAAAGCCCAGAATTGACTGGAGAATTTTGAATTTGAATTGCATGTGTTTAACTACAACAGAATATTGTAGAAGACATATAGCAACGACGATTGAAGTTGATTTGAAAGATTTTTCTTGACTTTGAAACTCAAAATGTTGAGTTTTATTTTCAACATAATGGTTAACAAAAGTTAAGGGAAAATCTAGAGACCTTGACTTGACTCTTTCACCATACTGACTAGCTTAGGGTGAAATGTCAAAATCCAGGTTGACTTAAAGAAATTTTGAATCTGGATCTTTGAGATTGAGGAATTTTTTGTAAAATGTGAAACTTAGCATGCTGGAATCTATTCGCATGCGAGTTTGCAACATATGCAAAAAGATTTTGACAAGCTTGGCTTGACTCTTTTGCTCTACCAATAAACTTGGAGGCAAAATGTCAAAGCCCGACTTGGAGGGAGGTTTCCTACACTCGCCTCTCTTTTCACATGTCTTAATTGAGTTGGCCACACTCACCCAAGGGAGAAATGGGTAGAGGGACCAACGGAAGAAAGGTAGTTAAAACTACCGATGCAACAAAATTCGTAGCGCTATTAAAGATGGAGAGAGAGATTGTCCCCAGTGGAGTCGCCATTTTTTTATTTGATTGAAAAAAATATTATTTTGAAAAGGTGTTTAATTTTCTTTGGGAAATATTTAATTTCTGGAATTTAAATTTTATAATCGAACACTTATTATGAATGATATATCACCTCAAAAGGTGAACATATCATTCTCTAATAGGTTCAAATTATAAATCTTGATTTATCCTGATTATCACAATCAAACTCAAGGAGAAACAACATATGATCTCAAAGGATCAACATTATGTTTAATC
Organism: Dendrobium chrysotoxum; assembly: GCA_019925795.1. Lineage (NCBI taxonomy): Eukaryota > Viridiplantae > Streptophyta > Magnoliopsida > Asparagales > Orchidaceae > Dendrobium > Dendrobium chrysotoxum. Next base: position 23,621,838 of record CM034310.1, on the reverse strand, counting down.
AAACTGTTTGAATATGTTAATCTGAATAGATTGATCATTAATTTCATAATCAAAATTATGATTGTAATTGATATATCTATCCGAAGAAAGAAAATATCAGTCACTATCAATAATTTGAATATGACGATAATGATCGTCAGGTTTGAATTTCCTAAAGATAATAATTGAATATTTTGAAAACTTGATTTTAAAAATCTGGTCTGGGTTTCTAAATCTCCTACGAGTGCAAGCCCTCGTAGTTAATTACATCATAGGAAAACATAAATTTTCCTACGAATACTCTCGATTAAAATAGCGATACGAATTTTATTTAAAGATTTTCAAAGCTTGAAGTCAAAGGAGGTAGGGACTAGAAATTCAACAGGGATTGGTTCGAAAATGAACACTTATTTTTGGAGTCAAAGGAAGAAGAGTAGGAGGTGTTTTGAGATTCTGAATTACTTCAGAAACACCTCAAACTATCCTAAGTGTTGGGCTTGAATTAGATTGAAAGAGGTTTAAGTTTGAATGATTGATTTTATTAGAAAGTTGGGACTTATATTCTCGATCACCCGATCAAGAGAATGCCTAGGAAGTGAGGGTGGAGACTAACCTACCAAGTGGGTATGACGTCTCCGGTCAAGATCCCATGATTTTCCATCGTCCCGGGTTTATCAATATCCTTAGCCTACTTAGTCGAGTGCCGACCAGAGGATCCTTGTTAGCACCCATGGGTTACCTCATTCGAGGGCACCTCGTAGGCCAAGGGGCTAGGGACCTAATCCTAGGCTGACAAATAGGAGGTGCACAGGTCTGTGAGTAGTGAACCTATGTCTATGTTATCTAACCTAGGATGCCACTCTCATTTTATGTGCATATTAATATATCTTAAAATAGAAAGGAACACCGGCCTAACCTAAAGCTAGAGTTCGTGTCCTAACAAGTCAATTTAGGTGTGTGTAGTAGGCTGTGTGGTTGGGGTATGTCCTATATCAGGCAATTGGTTAAAGTTGTTTAATGTTCTGGTTGGTTGAAAGGCTTAAGGGAAGATTTTGATTTAAGTTTAAATTTTAATGATTTGAAATTGATTTTAAGATCGATTCTTAATCATCTGTTGGATACCACCTTTGTTGCATACTGAGGCCGTGAAGTTTATTTCACCTTCCTTGGGGCTAATTTAATAGCCTCGTAGGCCTGGGTTACCCAGTGGTACCCGGTATGATTAAATGAATTAGATTTAATTCAAGGTTTGAAATTTAATGAAATCTTAATTAAGGTTGATTGATCGCTGGTTTTAAAGTTATATTAAAGTTTTCTAAATCTTTAAATGATTTCTGAATGTTTGATATTTTTGATAGATTTGAAATTTTCATTTGAGTTGAATGACTTTGAATTTAATCAATTTGAGATTTTCTTGAAATAGTTATGATTTTTAAATTATCAAAATTTGAAAAATTATTTGAATTATTTAATTGTTTAATTAAGGGTGTTTTAATGATTTGAGTCCAAATGAACTCTAAACTCCTTGAAATCACCTCCAAAGATCAGGAATGATCTAAGGAGGGATTATCAAATGTTTAAGAATTCTTTGGAATTTTTAATCATTTTTAATTAATTAAATTAATTAAATGTTCAATTTATTTAAAATTTAATTAAGCTTAAATTTAATGTCAAATCAAGGGAGTTTTAATTTTTCTGTATTAAGGGTTCAATTTTGATTAATTTGAGGTATTAAGTGTGTCTTTGTGTTTTAAATTTGATTTATTAAATTTCTTAAAGTTTTGAGGGCTTGATTAAGGCTTAATCTTAAGGGGTTTGATTAAGGGGTTTAAAGAATTCAAACTTTAGTGAGAATTTTCCCTAGAGCAGGGAGAGTCACTAAACTCAATGGGTTTGAATTTCAAGTCAATTGGATTTAAAGAAGTTTTGAGGCTTAATTGAGTGTTTAACTTTAATTAAATCAATTAAGTGATTTAATGATTAGTCGATTGATTTAAGTTTGATAGTGTACACTAATCCTAAGGTACGGTGTCACTAAGTTTTCTATGTTTGATATTTGATCCCTAAAGGATAAAAGTGTGAATCTTAGGGTTTGTCTAAGTTCTCTAAAACTCGTCCTTAATTGTTGTCCTTAATGATGTCACTAGGTTTAATGGGTTTGAATCAGTGTCACTAACCCTTTGGACATACATATAAATGTAAGCAAGCTATGTTGATGTGAAATGTTAACTAAATACAGGAGTTACTGTAAGAATTTAAGGCTGGAGGAGTAGCTAAACAAGGAAATCTAGGAGCCCTATGGTCTTTTAAGTTTTAAGAAAACTTACCTGATCACCGGAGCTGATCAACGGTGATTCCGACCGTGGCACCCCCAGTTGGAAGAAACAGGGGTGATTGAAGCTCCTTGGCTCTGCTCTCCAATCAGCTCCATTAGTACCTCGCAAAAAGGCGAAGAGAGAAGGAGGTGTCAGAATATCATGCATGTGAATATAGAAATTGATATGAATAAACATATAAATGAATATGTAAAATATATATATATATATATATATAACTCAAAGCAGATCAAATCATTAAAGTAATTTCAAAATGTATGTTACTTTACAAGAATCAATTTCAACATATATTTTTATGTGTAAAGAGAAGTTTCAACATATATCACACTTCCCAAGAACAGTTGCAGCATATGTAGAATCTTAGAAAAGCAAGTCAATGTGTATAATCATTACAAGAAACTGAAGCTTGCAAAACTTTCCAAAGATCCCATGAGATCATCCCTTTATTCATGGATATAATGAGCCATCTCATATGTCAAATCTCTAATGAGAGCAAGTGTAAATGCAATGGTGTTTTTCAGATAAGCTAGAAAAAATCATGTAGAAAATCCTTTCCAAAGAAAGTGGACCAAAATACCATTTGCTTATTGTCAGTTTCTTCTAAATAAGAGAAGTTATTATTTCTCTTTTCAACAAAGATCATAGAATAAACTCCAATAATGGGGACTGTTAGCTAATGTGCTTCTCAAAAGTTGAATCAATTGTTGAACCTCATCTCAAGAGAATTCCCATTTAATCCTAGAGCAGTCGCATGATTAAAAAAATTTGTACTAAATCTTGACAAAAAAATAATGGGAAAAGTTAGAAATCTCTATATCGATTTTTATCAAAACAATGGAACAAACAAATTATCTGGAGTCTCAAACTACTTTGTCACAATGATCTAAATAGATCTTAAAACAAAAATAGAAGAAGAAATTACATATAACATTAACTAATTTCAATACATAACTCTAAGCACATTTTATTTTACTTGCCGTTGAAGTCAAACTATAAAGCTGCTTGGACTAAATTCACATACAAGTATCTTTGGCACTAGTATAACCTTTACAATTATTGCAAAATTCATGCGTGATTGCTGCTTGAAGTCAAAGCTATAAAATTGTTTAAATAAGATTCCAAACTATAGTTATAAAAGAGTCTATGCAAACAGAAATTAGAATCAATCAATAGATCTCATACTCCTTTTTTTTTTAAGGCGTGGACAACAGGCTTTATTTTAAATCTATAGATGGAAATTGAATATATTCATATTCACAATTATAGAAATGCATTTTAACTGAAACATAAGCTATCCAAAACAAACTTCAAGGGAAGGGATGAAATATGAAAGAATACATTCAGCGAAATCTCAAATGTCTCTTAAAATCCGGATTGATCAAATTACCAAAGCATCGAAAGTTCTCATTTCATAGAAATCTCTTTGCAAAGAAGATTACAAATCTATTCTCATCACTTTAATCTTTATTTAAAGAAGAATTACAGAAATCAGTCTTAATCCTATCTTGAGAAAAGTTATTAAAGAATAAAATGAAAAAGATTCACTGACGTGATGCTTAAAGAAATAGAATCAGGAAAAAAAATCAATGGTGAAGTAGTGTTGACCATACCACCATGGTTGGTGCTGTAAAACTGCAACAATCCCTCATCTTTTCGGCTTGACTAAAATCTGCTATAAGGGGCTGACCAAAATCTACTTGGCCCCTTTCTGATTTTGAAATCTGCTATAAGAGGAGGAGGGAAGGCATGAATCGAGACTCCAACCGGCCGGCCCTAGCAGCTCCAAGAACAGGTGAGAGAGAGAGAGAGAGCTGCCGTGAGGATGAGAGGGAGATCCTTATCTAGAGGCGGCTGCATAAAAAAAAGAATCGTAGAAAATCCTCTCCCATGACCGGGCGCCCTAATGCTATTAGAATGAATAATTAAGATAAAAAAAAATGCAGCCCTTAAAACTTAATCAAATGGTTGATATTAAATGCTAAAATCAAAAAGATTTAGAGAGTTAAATTGGATGAGAAATGTGGGATTAAAGAAACCAAATTCATCAAGCAGCATTTTGATTTAAATTGATATAGCAAAATTCGCTTTCATCAAAATTAATTTAACTCGAATTGAATCAATTAAAAATCAATAAAGTTAACTTACACTTGAAATGAGTTGAAACTCATTAAATTAAATTGATCAAAACTGTCGAAGTTAAAATTCAATAGAATTGATTCAAATTGACTTAACGATGCTCGATTGAATTCGATTTAAAGCTTGATTGATAATTGACTGAAAACTAGATGTTTAAAGTTTGAAGTTTAAATTACGATTGAATCGAAGATTTGATCAAAGATTTGATTGAAGTGTGGATTGCATACTGGATTGGAGTGCGGTCGAATTTGATTGAAAAATTATTGAAGGTTGATTAGAGATTGGATTGAAATTTGATCAAGGGTTAGATTTGGATTTGACTGGGATTTGAAGCTTGAGTTGATTTGAATTTAAATTATCCAAATCATTTATGATCATTTGGATGATCATAAGTGATTGGATAAGATTGAAACCAAGTTAAAGGCAAGCTCAAGGTTTGAATTAGAGTTTGAATTTTGAATTGGACTGAAGTCTGGATTTTGATTGAGATTTGAATTAAATCAAGGTTTGGATTGGCTTGAGGTCAGAATTGATTTGAATATGGATTGATATTAAAGTCTAGATTGATTTAAGATTAGATTGATCCTCATGTCAAGATTAATCCTAAGGATTGGAAAGATCCTAAGGTCTGGATTGGTCCTACTGAGCTCATACAAAAATGAGGTCAACAGATCATTGTGGACAGATTCTCAAAAATTGCTCAGTTCATTCCTTCTAGAAAGTCATTTGATGCCCTCAATTTTGCCTCCCTTTTCTTCAAAGAGATTCTTCGTTTTCATGGATTACAGTGGAGATTTACCTCCAATCGCGATGTCAAATTCATCGGCTACTTTTGGCGGGAACTTTGAAAGATCTTGAACGCTGACATCAAGTAGTTATGCATATCAATCGCAATTAGATAGTCAAACCAAAGCTGTAAACCAGACATTTGGTAGCATGCTTCACTGTCTTGTTCAACAAAATCCAAAACATTGGAAGAACTAGTTAGCCGAGCTGAATTTGCATACAATTCAATACCCAATCACTCAATCTGTTATTTCCCATTTAACATTGTTTAAACAAACATGCCTAATCATCTCGTTGACCTTGCAATTCTATCAAAATGAGAAACAATGTAGCAGCAAAGACAGCCACCCAATTTCATGATATGCTCAAATCCGTTAAACAAAAACTACAAAACTCAAACACTTATAAACAGCAAGCTAATCTTTGTCGCCAGCACAAAATGTTTAACCCCAGAGATCTTGTGATGCTACATTTGTGCGAAGAATAATTTTTCAGGAAAAATACTCCAAATATAGGCTTCATTTGGGACGACTTTTTACTGCTTTCTAAAGCAGCTATCTAATACAAAAAAATTTTAACTACAAATTTTTTGTACTTGAAAGCTGCTTTAAAAAGCATTAAGAAAGCCACCCCAAATGAAGCCTTAGTCCCAGAAAATTGGCCCCTTTATGATCCTCTGCCGAAGCAATGATAATGCGTACATTATCGACCACCTTGCCACCTTGAACATTTCTTCAACATTGAATGTTGCTGATATACTACACTCTCGACAATGCCTCCACCATCATGACCTTGCCAAAAGCAAGTTCTTTTGAACTAGGGGAGTCCTAATGCAGACTACAATATGATGCAGCATAATTTATCACTAATTCCACTCTCCAGTACTACTCCTATAACAACTTTATTTTCTTTTCTGTTACAAAAGTGCATCTTCCTTTTTCTTATTTTTGTTGCTTAATATGATAGTGAGGTATTATATATAGTAGAATGTAATAGTAACAGCAAGTAAGTAAGCAAAATACGCTAATATTTAGTCACTATTGCATGGGTTTCTCCGTAATTGTTCCTTCTTGCGTTGCTTCTATGACATGTTTGATAGAGACAATATGTTCGTAAGCAATAGAAGAGCTGGATATTGAGAATGATAGAACAAGATGAACTTATATTATATTTTTCTCTCTTACATCAAAATGACAAGGCTAAAGGCCAATTTATACTTTAGTATATCAAAGAATTTTTTTGGCCGCCTTTAAGTGTGCCTCAGTGGGATTTTTCATGTAGCAGCTAACAATTCCAACTGCATATAGAATGTCTGTTCTTCTACATGTTAGATATCCCAGGCTTTCGATTAAACTTTTGAACATTGTTGGATCTACTATGTTCCCTTCTTCTTTCTTTGATAGTTTGATTCTATATTCCATTGGAATACTTACCGGCTCTATGTTGAATTTCTTGAGAACTTCTTTTGCATATGTTTCTTTTGTGATGAATATTCCTTCTTTTGTTTTACTTCAATCCCAAGAATAAATGACATGAGTCCAAAATCTGTCATCTCAAAATTTTTACCATAGTTTGCTTAAACTCCTTGAATAAAAGTGGATTATTCCTAGTAAAAATAAGATCATCAACATATAAACAAACAAGTAGTATATCTCCATTATTACATTTTTTCACTTATGGGGCATTCTCATAAGGGCATTGAATATACTATTTTGTTTGAAGTATGAATCAATTCATCATTCCATGCCCTCGGAGCTTGCTTTAATCCATATAAAGCCTTTTTTAATTTGTAAACTTTTGATTATGTCCTTCTTTAATATAGCCCAATGGATATTTGACATAAACTTCTTCTTCAATGATTTTGTTTAAAAATGCATATTTTACATCCATTTGATATATATATCAATTATTTTGTGCAGCAAGAGAAATAATTAAACGAATAGTTTCCATATGAATAACAGGAGTAAATACCTCAATGTAGTTGATGCCTTCCTTCTACTTGTTCCTTTTGCTACTAGCCATGCCTTATACTTTTCTACTTCACCTTTTGTACTTTTCTTTACTTGGTATACCCATTTTACACCAATGGCTTTATGTCCTTTTGGTAATGTTGTGAGCTTCCATATTACATTCTTCACTAGAGATTTGATCTCTTCATCCATAACACATCTCCATCTTCCATCTTTTATGGGTTCTTCAAATTTCAATGGTTCATTGCTTGTAATAAGTAGATAAATGAAGCTCATCAGTTACCTCATAAAGCTCTCTTAAATTTCTTGTCTTCCTTTGCCTTTGATTATCTTCTGAAGTATTTGTGCTTGGAGAATGTGATGATGAATCTTACAAATTTGTAGATGGTTGTTCTTCATCTTGTAGCTCCACTGGTACTTTCTTTTTCATTTGAGTGTCTTTATTTTGCCAATCCTAGGCTCCTTCTTCATCGAACTCCACATCCCTACTAAAAATAATTTTTGAAATGTTAAGATCAAATAGTTTATAAGATTTAGATTGATACCCTATGAAGATGAGTTTGGAGCTTCTGTCATCCAGCTTATCCTCCTTTGTTCAGGAACAAGTGCATATGCAACACTCCCAAGCACCTTCAAATGAGAGATATTTGGCTTTCTTCTTGTCCATGCTTCTTGTGGCATCATATCCAATAAGCTTAAGGTTGAGCAGATTGAGTGTATACACAACACATGTCACCGCCTCGGGCCAAAATTCTTTAGGCAAATTCTTTCCTTTGATCATGTTTCATACCATATTAAGAATAGTGTAATTTGTTCTTTTCGCTACTCCATTTTGTTGGGATAAAAAAGATGTTGTTAATTGATGTCGAATGACATACTTTTCACAATATTCTTTGAATATTTTGGAAGTAAATTCGCCTCCTCGATCTAATCTGATGGATTTTATTGAAAAACTATTTTCTTTCTCTGCACTTGCTTTGAATTTCTTAAACATAATGAAAGCTTCTGATTTTTCTTTCAAAAAATATACCCATGTTTTCTTGAATAACCATCAATAAAAGTTAAGAAATATTGATGCTTACCGAAATATGCTTAAGCAATGGGTTCGCATACTGTCATATGGATTAATTGAGGAGGCTTATTTGCTCTAAAGTTTGCTTCATTTGGAAAACTCCTTCAAGGTTGCTTTCCAAATACACAACCTTCACAAAGTTGAATTGAATGATTAATATTTGGCAACCCATGTACTATTCATTTTCTTAACATATTATTTAGATCTACAAAATTTAGATGCCCAAGTCTCATATACCAAAGCCATGATGGATCTCTCACACATGTCTTTAAGCATTTCATTACACCATTTTTTCATATTAAGAATAAACATTCTATTACTTGACATCTCCACTGGGGCAATTAATTCATTTGAATTATTTTTAATAGTGAGCTTTTTATCCTTCATAAGAACAAAGAATTTACATTTTACTTTTACCAGAATTTTTTAAGAATTGCCAAAATAAATTTGACTCTCCATTATCTCCATTTCTATAAACATGCTTTTATTCCAGTACATATGATTACTTGCTCCAGTATATAAGTACTAATTATTTACTTTTTCATCTTCTCCTCTTAATGCTAATAATAAAATTGAATCATCTTCCTTTTCCATAACAAGATTAGCTTTCACTTGATTATGGTAACATTTAGAAGCATAATGACCAAATTTTTTACAAATATAACATCAAACATGAGATTTCTTTTTTACTTTTGTTAGCTTGGTTCTTTCTTCCACTCTTCATTTCTTGAGTTTTGGCTTTCTTCATTATTTCTTTGATATCCACCACGTCCTCGTCCATGCCCTCGCCTCTTCCAAATCCATGACCACGATCACGACCTCGACCTCGACCTCGACAGCGGCCTTGTCCATAGATGTCTTCAGCATTTGAATTATCTTTATTTTTTGTGTCATCTTTTTCAGTATTTAATGAGAGCTTTGATTGGAGAATTTGTTTGATACTATCCTATTTTTTCTTATTTTTTCTTTGCTCATAAGCCATTAAAGAGCCCATTAGTTCATCAACAATCATTGTTTCTAAATCTTTAGCTTCCTCAACAGCTACTATAATATGCTCAAAATTTTGTCATTCACTGAACATAGAATTTGTTTCTATCACTCGAATATGTTATAAATTTTCTCCATACCTTCGCAGTTGATTGACGATGGTCAAGACTCTTGTGAAATAGTCCTCCACATTTTCTGCTTCTTTCATTTGAAGTGCCTCAAATTCATCTCGAAGAGTTTGAAGTTGAACCTTCTTTATCTTGTCTATACTTTTTAGAGGTGGATGCACTAGCCACTTTCTCTAAATTTGCCTTATCTAATGCTTGATAGATGAAAAAGAGCACTTTCTTATCCTTTTTTCTACTTTATTTCAATAATTCTCTTTGGGATGTTGTTAATGTTGCTTCACCTTGATGCTTGACATGCCTTTCTCAACCATCTCCCAAATGTCTTGGGAGCCAAATAATACTTTCATTTGAAGACTCCAATTCTCATAATTCTTCTTTGTGAGATGAGACACTTATAGATTCATACCACTTGCCATCTCTTAACAAACTTGGCTCTGATACCACTTGATAGAGATAATATATTTGTAAAGATTAGAAGACATGAATATTGTGAATGACAAAGGAAGAAGAACTTATATTATATTTTTTTTTTGTCCTACATATAAATGACAAAGCCAGTGGCCTATTCATACTTGTATATAGACCATTCTAGAAACATTATATGCATTAACATAATCTAGAGAATTCTGTAATAAATGTTCAACTAACTAGAGGAGATCTACCATATTCTAGAGATTTCTTCAATACAATTTTCTAGATTCTAGAGAAATACAAAAGACACTTAATAATTTAAATAGTAATTAATTTTGGTTTATATTCTCAAACAATGTTAGCTTTTATGGCTATGACACTAAGCTTAGATTAGCATAGGCACATTGCTCATCAATATATTTACAAATGGATATCATAAACTCGAAAGTTTAAACTACTAAGAACTACTATCGTATTAAAAAGCTTCATATTAGTGCAATACAAAGTATTTGACGTATTAAGCAGCAATTCTCTCTTTTAGCAATACAAAGTCTTAGTTGGTTCAACCTGAGAAAAAAAGTAGATTTGAATATTCTAATATATTTGATATCATGATGGAGTTGAAAACCAATAGATTTGAATTTATATTTAGACAATACAAATTATATTAGGATATTCTGATAAAATTATTTTCCTTCCCCTACTATTTACTAATATAAAATTTACTTGAAATACAAACCATTACAAAGTTGAACACAATTTACTACAGGAAATATATGAATTACCAACAGAATTTCTGGGGAAATTTTTTCGCTGAAAATTTCGCCGATAAGAACCCCTGAGGAATTTTTGACAGTCTTTTTTAGCAAAAATGTTATTTAATGTTCAATGAAAATTTTGAAAGTACGAGATGCGCCAAGAGGGGGGGGGTGAATTGGTATTTTAAAAATTTAACCCTACACAAGAGTTCTAATTTTTTTGTATTTTCAAAATATAATTTAACGACTAATGTGCGGAAGCAAATACAACGTTCACAATGATAAAATTGATGGTTCAATTTTAGATTTTACACCACAAGATTTAAATACTGATTTTTCACTAAGCAATTAAAACGCACAAATTAAAAGCAAGAAAAATAAAGTACGGTAAACAGGAAAAAACACACCAGAGATTTTTATAGTGGTTCGGTCACTTGACCTACTTCCACTCCCCGGAGTCCTCTACTTCGGGATTTGCACTAGTAAAAGTTGACTCTCCTTTTGCCCCCACAGCAAGGCGGAGAAGCCTTTACAATACTCACTTTCACCTCCCTCGGTGCGGCGGAATACCAAATGCTATGTCACCCTCCTGGTGACGGCAGCGGACCTTCTCCTTTTTCTCCCTCCTGGAGATGGCAGAGTACCTTGGCGATGTTGATCTTGAAGTGACTCTTCCCTCAAGAAATTTCTTGAAGCTTCCAAAGACACAAGAGGAGCAAAGCATGCAGCTAGCTTGGAGCCACCGTGTGATCCCCTCACACTACTTCTCCCTCACGCTCAAGCTCACCTTCACCTTCCTCTCTCAAGCTCTAGATCTCTCCAAAAACTTCTCTCTACCGAATCCCCTTCTTTTTCCTCCAAGCCTCTCACAGCAAAAGGATTGATCAACAACTCCCTAAAGAAAATTTTAAGTTATTTTTATATCAGGCTTCAGAAAACCCTAAAAGTTTCAACTTTTGCATTTCTGTTCGTACAGTACGATCTATGATCGTACAGTACGATCAGTTCAATTTCAGCTCCGTCCAGTACGAGTACAGACGAACAGGTATCGAATTTTATTCATATCGTACTGTACGATACGTATATCGTACAGGACGATACTGTTGATTCGTACTGTTCGAACGGGACGAACTGTGGGACGAACCTCGGGATGAAAGAACTCATCTCTGTCAGTCGTCCAGCACTCATTGAATCGTACAGTATGAATAGTATTTTTCAGGATATCGTCCTGTACGATACGAATATCGTCCAGGACGAATAGTATAAAAATTCTTGGGATCGTCTGGTACGATCGCTGGGACGAAGGAAATCGTCTCTGACAATCGTCCAGCACTCCACCAGTCGTACAGTACGATCAGTTCATTTCTTGATATCGTCCAGGTCGAACAGAACAAAAAACCTTGGTTTTGTCTGGTGCGATCTCTGGGACGAATGAAATCGTCTCTGTAAGTCGTACCGTACGATATAGTATCGTATAGTACGATCGACATATAAAATAGAAACCAATGTTTATTTCCTGATTAGGGAGATAATTTTGGTAAGTTTTAATTAATCGTATAGTACGAACAGTATCGTATAGTACGATCAGTTCAGAAAATCAAATTCAAAAACTTACCAAACATATTCTGGCGGCTAGGGTTTCACAATTACATATTATCGTACAGTACGATATGGATCGTACAGTACGATAAGTTTGTAAACTTAATCATTCAAAAATTAGCCATTAGCCTGAGTATTTTTAATTAATCATACAGTATGATCCAAGATCGTATAGTACGATTTGCTTAAAAAAAATTTAATCATTTTAAAAAAATTCTCCCCCTGTGTGTCTGCATGGTTGCTCCTTTCACATGCATGCTTCTGTGGCAGACTCAAAAAATAATAAAAATAAAGAAATAAAAATTACAGACTCTTCAACATCCTATTCTACCCGGTTTGAGTCTCCAGCAATCTTTAGCAGTGTGCATCTGACCTGAAATGTTAGTGCTCATATACAAAGATTAAACATTTGTAATCTAACGGAAGTCTATATGTACTCAGTAAGTATTAGTTGTCACCATCAAAATTAAGTGCTCGGGATCCTGGATTTCAACAAAATTCGTCGGACATTATGCTAGAAAATGCCCTATTTCGTCCCGAGACCACCTCCCTCTCCTATATCATCATTTTTTGTTCCCATACCCCAATATTTCATTTTGTTCACTAGGTCTCGTCTCCTTCTCAACGTTTCCTCTTGTTTGCGAACTCAACGAGCCTATGAGTGCGACAACCGTGACGAAGGCACCTCCCCAATACAGATAGTCTTCCTCTCTGACATTGTACTTCCTTTTCTTGCATTCTTCGAACCGTGGGATGAAATTTTCTTTAGAACCCCAGATTTTTTAGACATGCATTCTGAAATTCATATTGTTTTGTTTGCAACCATTAAACAGGAAAATGTAATCATATCCTAATTTCGCAAGCCTATTGGACAACCACACACTCACAAATCTATCTTATTTTATCTTTGCACTATCTTAACCTACTCTCATTTTTTCTACCTCCCTTCTCCCTAACCGTTCAACTTTATCATAGAATGACTTGGATAGATTTTTGAAAGGAAGTAGTTAGGACGAAAAAGCATTTCTTAGATTATGTAAACTAACTATTTATGGCACTTATTTAATTTGGACTGCAAGGTAGAATATAGAAAAACATTAACACAAAGAAAGTCTTAAGAAAACTAGCTTATGTTAGGTAAGTAAAAAAGTATCTTTATAACCTTTTAGAATTTGTTTTTTAAATTTTTGCTAGAGTTTTCTGGTGGAGAATTTTCGATGGAATTTGCGTTGTTTTTGAAATTTCTTACATTTTTTGTGCGTCGGTTAAAAGACAGATTTTTTCATCGGTGATCCACCCGAAATCCATCAAAAATAATTCTAGCGAAAATTTATTCCACCAAAAATCATTTTTCAATGCGTGTTATACCAGTGAAAATTATTCAATTGAAATTAGTAAATTTCAACAAAATTGTTTAGATTTTCGATGGATTTACCGCCAAAAACCACACATTTTCCTATAGTGATTGAATAAGTTCGTGTTCATATTTGGCTTAGTAAATATAAATGCTTATAAAATTAATAAAATTCAAACTAATTATCTAGTCATAAAATGTTATGCTTCTCGATCTACATCAAGAAGACGAAGACACCATTTGAGTAGGTGTGGACTCTTTAAGGAAGCAGAAGGGGAAGAAGAGACTAAAAAGGGTGAAATCATAAATTATTCATTCTATAATAAGTCTTTACAACTAGAGATGTATTTATAATACTTAGGTATAGACCAATAAGTTAATAAAGAACCGGTCTACCTAAAATAAGTAAAAAAAAGACTATACTAGTACTTCATTACATATGTGGACCAATTTGTCATTTATGTTACCAAAACTATATTGTTGTTATTTGTCCAAATCATGTTTGTAGCCCATGCTTCGTATCCGGATTGTACGATTTTAGGATCCAATACAATATGCTAATGTCTAAAGTTCAAATATTTCATGTGAAGGGTTTGAAAGTTATTTAAAAAGGACAAGTTAATTAATCTTATTGAGAGAACATTTTATTGATTCTTCATCAAGAGGGATGTGGACATGATTCTAATTTGGTGTTTAACTAGCAACCATGCAAAAGAACTTAAACCAAAAGCATGAAAATATATTTCTTTGTTGGACCATATAAACCCATGGAGGACCTTTGTATATATCTTGTTTTAGGGTTGCCTATGACACCCAAGGGAGTAGATGACATTTTGGTGGTAGATAAATTCTCCAAAATGATACATTTCCTATCATGTTGTAAAACTAATAATGCATCACATACTACAACAATATTTTTATGGAGACTACATGGATTACCCAATACTATAGTGAAGAGTAGAGAAGTGAGATATATTTCATATTTTTGAAAAATTCTTTGAAAATTGATGGATGCTAAGCTTAAGTTTTGTTTAGTCTTTGAATCACAAATAGGTGGACAAAAAAAGTAGTCAAGGTCACTAGAAAACTTATTGAGGTACTTAGAATTTACATATAATAATTATATTTCCAAAGCAAATAATTCAATCACCAATTGAAGTATTATGTGATTACTGTTGGAAGTTGTTAATACTGTAACCTGTAGAAAAGCATGGAACAAAATGAACAAGATAGGATAGAAGTATAAGACTGGAAAGGTAAGCTTTTACTCATGTAGTCAAGCCCAATTAATTTAAGGTACAGTATAAGAATATATACACAAAAGTAGCTAAGTACAATACTAAAGTGCCCATGGTTGTCTCCTGAGGAAGATATCACGACTTAGAAGCAGATGTAGTGGCTACATAAATGTCAGATAGAGAAACAAAAATCATGATAAGAAATGGTAGTGTTGAGTAGAGAAAAGAACATAGGAAGCTGATGCACTAGGTAGAGCCTATCAACCTTGATGACCTCTATTCCCTTCTATGCAGCTTTATCACGCCCCCTCTAGTTGATGGAAGAACAGATCTTCAACTTGTCAAGGATAGATAGAAAATGAGAGGTAGGTAAAGCCTTAGTGAAACAATCAGCAAATTGATCAGTTGTGGATATGTGTTGGCAGCTAAGATCTTGTTGTTGATGCTTTCACGGATGAAATGGTAATCAATCTCAATATGTCAAGTACGGGCATGAAAAATTGGGTTGGTTGCCATGCATATATCTGAAATGTTACCACAGAAATAATAGCAGTGTCTAAGGAAAGAGAGAAGTCTTGAAAGAGGCATTGAAGCCAAATTATTTCAGTTGTATCTACAGCAAGAGATCGATATTCTGCTTCATTGGAGGAGCGAGCGACAGTTGACTATTTTTTTATAGACCATAAGAGTAATGTATTCCCCAAATAAATATAATAACCTATAATTGAGCATCAATCTTAGGTGTCATCGGCCCAGTCTGAATTGAAAAATGCAGACAGACGTAAATTGCCTTTCTGAATAAGTAAACCAAGAGTTTGAGTGCCTTGTAAGTAGTGAAGAATTCTTTTTAATTATTGAAAGTAACATTGGAGAGGTTGATGCATCTGTTGACAAATTTTGTTCACAACAAAATTGATGTCCGGTCGAGTATTGGTCAGGTACTGAAGAGCTCCTGCTAGCTGACGGTAAAGAGTAAGATTTTCAAAATGTAGTTGTGAAGCAGGGTCTGTATGTAGTTGGATGGTAGAAGGTTGGAGAGAGCTTTGCAAGTGGTCATTCCAGCTTTGTCCAATAAATTTTGAATGTAATTCTATTGAGTGAGAAGGTAACCAACAATTGATAAGGTAATGTCAATGCCGAGGAATTGGGTGAGATTGCTAAGGCTGTGTATGTGGAATCTATGTTGTAAATGTGTGAGCAGTGATGAAATGAAGGACTGATTATTGCCGGCTATTAAATGTCATCCACATAAATGAGAATGAATGTATATGGTATGGTTTTTATAAACCAATAATGAGGAATCAGCTTGATTGAAATGAAAGCCATGGTTAATGAGGTGAGAGGAAAGTGTAGCAAACCACTGTTGAGGTGCTTGTTTAAGTCCAAAAATAGCTTTTTGAAGCAAACAAACATGATGAGGGTATTGGAGATCTTGAAAACCATGAGGTTGGGTCCTATAAACAGTTTCATTGAGCCTACCATGGAGAAAGTCATTGGCTATGTCTAGTTGTAAGATTGGCTAGTTTGAGTGTAAGGAAATTGTAAGGAATAGCCGGGTGGTCTAGAATTTGGCAACAAGACTGAAAGTTTCAAGATAATCTAGAGCATATTCCTACTTAAAGCCTTGAGCAATGAGATGTGCTTTGTATCTAGAAATAGAACCATCTAAATTGCATTTTAATTTGAAAATCTATTTGCATCCAATAATATTGAAATGCAATTGGGGGGAACTAGGGTCCAGGTGCCTTGTGATTGAAAAGCAAGAAATTCGGTAGACAAGGCTTTGCGCCATTCTGGGGAATTGATGGTAGACGTATAACATGTAGGTGTAGTTTGGAGAGAGTGTTGTAGATCAACAATGTGATGAGGACGTGTAACCATGGGATGTTGAGTAGGTGTAGTAGTAGCAGATGAAGAGGAGGAAACAGATAGAGGGGAATGGGATAATGTTAATAATGGAGATAAAGGAGGGTTTGGAGAACTAGAGGTGAATGGGTAATCAAAAGAAGTGGTGTTTAAGGATGGAGGAGCTGCATTGGGTATATTTGGTGAATGGGAGGAAAAATAATGGGAGTGGGGGCAGTAGATTGATAAGTGGTGTAAGGTATGGATGTACTTGTAAATGGGATATGAATTTTGTCAAAAACAACATTACGGGATATGATGATGCGCCCGTTAGCAAGGTTATAGCAGTTGTAACCCTTTTGGTTTGTAGCATAGCCAAGAAATATACAGGGAGCTCAGTGGGGATCAAATTTGGTAGTGATGTAAAGTTTTAGCCAAGGGTAACACCTATAGGCAAACACATGTAAGTGATTATAGGTAGGGGGGATGTTAAAAAGAAGTTGAAAAGGAGAGGTGGAGGATGTAGTGGTGGAGGGTAGTTGATTAATGACGTAGACTGCTGTTTGAAGAGAGTTGACCCAAAAGTGAGCAAGTAGGTTGGCTTCAAAGAGAAGGGTTCGTGTAGTTTCTAAGAGATGATGATGTTTGCGTTCAACAACACCATTCTGTTGGGGGGGGGGGGGAGTATAGGGATAGGTGTATTGGTGGTAAGTGCCATGCTGGAGAAAGAAGCTCTTAAGGGAGGAGTGAAAGAATTGGCCCCCTCCATTGGTACATATAGTATTTATTGTGTAGTTCAATTATTTTTCAATGAAAGGTATACATGTGATTATTGTAGGTGTTGTTTTGGATTTAAGTTTGAGTGGAGAAATCCAAGAGTAGCGAGAGTAATAATCCACTAAAAGCAAATAAAATCTAAAACCATTGCTTGAAATAATTATAGAAGGTCCCCAAATATCGACATGTAATAATTCAAGCTGTAAAGAAGAACTAGTTGATTCATTAAAAGGTATCCTATGGCTCTTAGCAAGAGCACATGAGTTACAAAATGTAGGAAAAATACATAATTCTGAAATTTTTTTTGGAAAAATAGAAATCGAGTGAGAGCATGGGTGACCCAGACATCGGTGCTAGAGGTTGGAGGAGATGTGAGTTATATTGAATGCAATGTGAGGCAGCCGAGAGATAGGAGTGGAACAGCTTGGAAGAGGATAGAGGACATTATGGCATGAGCCTTGGAGAGGAGTTTAGTGGTTCTTCCGGTCCTATATTGTGTAGCCAGAGTGACTGAATGAAATGGTGATATCATTATCTCTAGTGAGTTTAGAAATGGAAACTAGATTATGTGAAAGATTTGGGTCATGTAGAAGAGGTTTAAGGGAGAGCATACGAGCCGGAGTGGGAAGCAAGCCTTTGTCGACGTATTGAATGGGTAATGAGGTGATATTGCCAACCATAGCATGCTCTTGTCCATGATATTTTCAAGGATGTTGTAAGGTGTGAAGATCTAGAGTCAAGTGGGTTGTCGCGTCACTATCTAAGTACCAGTCTTCGGGTGTGTGTGTGTATCAGCAATAAGAGCTTGAGTATTGGAGGAAGGAGATGGGGTGAATTGAAGATTGGTTCTATGCCAGCACATGAGAGCTGAAGGAACCCTCTTGTCATAGATTTGGCACTTAATGATTGGGCGTTGGGTGACACGATGCTGATAAAAGCACAAAAATGTCCACAACAGCGAGCTCGATGGAACCGACCACATCCTAGACCTCGAGAGGAAGTAAGAGCAAATTGGTGTTTTGTAGTTGAAGAAGTATTAGTAATGTTAAGATATCTAGCTGCTTCGATGGCTAGGTTAACTTGTTTACTACATAGAAGGGAATAGAGGTCATCAAGGTTGATAGGCATGAGTTTAGGGCTTGATAGGTTACTAATAGGCCATTAAGAATACAAAAAATGATATCTTCTGAGTTGATTGAGCCGCCTAAAGCTGAGATGTTGTCCACAAGATGCTTAACAGTTGAAAGATATTCAGCCATGGATTTTTTTTTTCATGGAGATTGACTGCAGCTCATTTTTGAGATGCATAACTCTGGATCAATTTGAGGAGCAGAGACGTAGTTCGAGGGTAGACCAGATCGAGACACAGGAGTCAAGGTTTAGTATATGAGGTAAAATTTAAGTGGAGATTATGGAGAAGTAGGAAACAACAAGGTTTTGGTCAATGAGTACCTAAAGACTATATTAGGGGTTTAATAAGGCTTGGCTATTGGAAGAGATGAGGTGTTTCGGTGGAAAAATTGTTGTTCCATCAAGATAGCCAGAGAAACTATTGGCCGTAAACAATGTATGGATTTTTGTGCGCCAGGTAGGGTAGTTGTCCGCAACAAGTTGATTGTGGACAACATTTTTAATATTCGAAATAAGAAATTTGAGGAAGGGAGGGATGGAAACTTTGGTGGTAAGGTTGGTAACAGCTGCGGGTATGCTAGTAGAGGAGATTGATGACTCGGCCATGGATGCAGATGACACTGTTAAGCATTCAGCTCTGATACCATGTTGGAAGTTATTAATGCTACAACCTATAGAAAAGAAGCATAGAACAAAGAGAACAATATATGATAGAAGTATAAGACTAAAAAGCTAAGCTTTTACTCATGTACTCAAGCCTAATTAATTTAAGGTGCAGTATAAGAATATATACATAGAAGTAGCTAAGAAAAATATTAAAGTTCCCATGGTTGTCTCCTAAGGAAGATACCACGATTAAGAAGTAGAAGTAGTGGCTGCATAAATGTTAGATATAGAAATAGAGGAAATCATGATAAGAACTGGTAGTGTTGAGCAGAGAAAAGAACATAGGCAGATGATGCACTAGGTAGAGTCGTTGGATGCAGCTTTATCAATTACAATAAAAAAGAACCATAGATTTTGTTGATGTTTCTATCATGTATTTTTTATATTTTATATTTATAATTACTAATGATTCTATTGGCTTACATGGTAATATAAAGAAGTAAAATGAATAAAATAACATAAAGTATGTTGAATTTATAAATAAAATTAGATATGTAAGAGATTATAAGGATGGTGATTATGTAATGATTCTTATCATACCTAAAATAAATAGCTTCAAGTTCAAGAAAGTCCATGCAATGCCATTTAAAATCCTTGGAAAAATTGGGCCCAACGCAAATTTTTTAAAATTACAGGATGATATGAATATAAGTCTTATATTTAATATTCAATGTCTACTATCATTTCAAAGAAATTCACTATATATAAATATGAGGAGTAAGCCTTTATAATTAAATAAGATAGCCAAATGCAAGTGGGCATTCAACCAAATACTCATAGATGAAGCACTGAAGATGGCATGGGAGAGCATAAGTTGTTAGTGAGGTGGAAGGATAAACTACCCTATGATGAAAAATGGCTTGCTATGGCTAATTTGGAGAAAATTACACCAGAACTTATAGAGGATTATGTTGACTTTAACTTTTAAGAGAAGAGTTCTTTCGAGATCCATGGGAAATGATGCCACAAGGAACACCTATTGGAAGGCTTATGCTAACCACAAGATCCTAAAGCAAGAAGCAGTTGTAGATAGGCAATAGCCCTGGATAAGGTGGTAATTAAAGATAACAAACTAAATTTAAACTTTTATTATGTTTAAATGTTGCATATGAGTAATGTGATTATAATTTAGATTTTCTGTAACATTTTAAAATTTTAAAATTCAAACGCTTGAATTCTTAAAGTTAAAATTTTGAAAATTATGATTTAAATTTATTAGAATTTGATTCTTTGATTGAAAATTAATAGAATAAGCAATTTCAGCAAGGTATGATTAGACACAATTCATTTGAAGTGGTGGTTAAACATGGGTAACCACCTCTCCCGTCCCCTCCACTCATCTGGTAAATGTTGGATAACTATGGCACCCCAAGAGGGGGGGGGGGGGGGGGGTGAATTGGGGTTCTTAAAATTTTTAATAAAAGAAGGTAATTAAAAAAATTTTAAAGCTATTTTGCAATGAATAAATAAACACATAAATTTTTACGAAAATATTAAATAAAAATTGATGCAAGAAATGAAAATAAGAGGCACAAGATTTTTACGTGTTCGGCCCGGATTCCAATCCGACCTACGTCCATGCTAGCCAACTCTTGGGCTAGAATCCACTAATCCAGGTTTGCCTTGCAAACCTCACTTCTTTAAACCACAGAAGATCTTTACAACCTAAGTACTCTCCTACACGGGCGAGTACAATCCAATCTAATTACAAGTTAAGCTTTACTAAGCCAAATGGCTTAGATCAAGAAAAAAAATACAACTTGATGTAAATAAAATAAGCTCAAAATATATTGCAATAAAATGACCAAAATATTTGAGGTGATCTTACAAATTAATTTTAATCACCTCACTACTTGCAATTGGAATATGAAATTTGCTCACTTTAAAATATATTTATATTTTGATAAAAATATGAATAATATATTAAATAAAAATATTTTTCTTACTGATTTAAACTATAACACTTTAGATATAATACTTTTAAGAAAATTTAGATTTGAAATGCAAATCTATGCCACATAAAAGAAAATTAAAATATTTGCTTTATTGTCTTTTATAGATTTAAAAGATTTCACATATAAAACTTAAAATAACATTTCTAACTAGTATTTCATCAAATGATAGAAATTTTCAAGAGAGTATATATGATGAAAACTAATAGATCAGCAAGTGAATATTTAGAATAAGAAAACAAACTCAAGAACTTCAAGAGACGTTACTGGATTTAGTGCGTTGAAACTTTCCAACCAAGAATTTGATCGTGCAAATGAAAAGAGCTCTTAGAATGAAGATCAAAGTTTCTCCTCTCAAGATTTAGCATATAAGCAAGGAGAAAGGAATAAAGAAAAGTGCTGGAGTTTCTCTCTTGAATTACCCTCATATGAAGAGGATGAGTGGTATTTAAAGAGAAAGGGAAAGTAAAACCAAGTTTCAATAAAACTATTAATCTAATAATAATTTATCATCTAAAAATATTATATTTGATAAAGAATTCATTTATATTAATGAAATATAAGTTCCAAATAGCTATAAAATGGCTAGTCACATGGATAAGTAAAAAAGTCTTCATATACATCCAAAACAAGGCAAAAACGGTTACCCAGCAAATAGTATTAATATCGGCTAATGTTTAAAAAATTATAATAAATTAAATATAGCTCTAAACGGGTCACATAACCAATCAATTTATATCTAGAAAATCCAAACAATCTAACGGAATAATAATCAAACCACCTGTCGATTAAGATAATATCAAATTTAGCAAACTAAGAACTTATGCATATTTTTATATTTCTAAAGATATATTAAATATTCATATAATAATATGATATAATTTAGATTAAATTAATCATATATTAGTAAATTGACATGAAATAAGTTAATTTAAAAAGAATATATAATAGAATTTTACTACAAAAACTTATTCATTTACCTTAATTAAGTATCTTTACATTTTTGATAAATTCTATGTAACCAATAATGCATATAAAATTTAATTAAGGAATCTTATAGAATTTTTTTTTAAAATCATGCTTATTATCCTTAATTAAAAATTTGGAAATAATTTTAATGGATATTTAAATGTGAATAAATTAAATTCATACAAGTAAATATTAATGAACCACTAACACACTCCTACATAAAAATCTTCAAGCTTTTCATCTTGGTCCATCTTGAATTCTTTTAACTCAAATTAAAATTATCATACATATCCATTAAATCATTACACCTGAAATACTTAACACACAAATTAGAACATCCAAGCATATGTTTGTTTTCATCAAAATCTCTAGAATGGGTCATGATATAGATAATATCAATAATCTCCCCATTTTTGATGATGATAAACTTATGTTGAGTATAGTTATAATAAAGGTGCAAATTAATCTTTTATCATAACTTTTAAGCATTAAAAAAATATATATAATAATTGAGAAATATTTTTGAATGCTAATTAAAAAATAATTCTCCCCCTAAATATATGCATGTAAAAGAATTATGACCAACATATATAATTCTTCTCCCCCTTTGACAACATCAAAAAGAATAAAATAATAAGAGATTTAAATGTTAAGATCTAACATTCCAAGCATACGTCTTAATATACAAAATCTCTCTTCAGCTAAAGGTTTTGTAAAAATATCAGCTATTTGAGAATCTGTGTTTACAAAATCTATATCCACATCACCTTTACTAACATGATCTTTAATAAAATGATGTCTAATCTCTATGTGTTTTGTTCGTGAATTTTGTATAGAATTTTTTGTTAAACTGATAGTACTTGTGTTATCACATTTAATGGAAATATTTTTAAGCTTAATTCCAAAATCTTCTAATTATTATTTTAGCCATAAAACTTGAGCAACACAACTACCTGCAACTATATACTCTACTTCAGCAGTTGATAAAGCAATAGAATTTTGTTTTCTAGAAGACTAAGAAATGAGTGATGATCCTAAAAATTAACATGTTCCAGATATACTTTTTCTATGAACCTTACAATCAGCATAATCTGCATCAGAATATGCAACTAAATTACATGATAATAAGTTTTTGGGGTACCATAAGCCTAACTTAGGAGTTCCTATCAAATAGCAAAGTATTCGCTTAACCGTTGTTAAGTGTGATTCTTTAGGATTAGCTTGAAATCTTGTACACAAACATACAACAAACATACTATCAGGCCTACTAGTAGAAAGATATAAAAATGAACCTATCATACTCCTATATAGCTTTTGATCTATTGGTTTTCCTGATTCATCTAAATCAAGTCTAGTTGATGGGCTTATAAGAGTTTTACTCAATTTGAATATCTTCATATCAAAAATTTCTAATAATTCATTTATGTACTTAGTTTGACATATGAATGTGCCGTACTCTAGTTGTTTTACTTGAAGTCCTGAGAAAAAGGTGAGTTCTCCCATCATACTCATTTCAAATTTCTTTGACATTAAAGAGGAAAACTCATGGCATAAACTCTCATTTGTACTTTCAAATAATATGTCATCAACATAAATTTGTATAATAATTAAATCATCTGTAATAGATTTGATAAAAAGAGTTGTATCTATCTTACCTTTTCTAAAATTATGTTCAATTAAAAAGTTACTTAACCTATCATACTAAGCACATAGAGCCTGTTTTAAATCATATAAAGCTTTCTTTAATTTATACACATGATTAGGAGAATTAATACTTTTAAATCTGGTGGTTGTTCTACAAAAATATCTTGATCAATATACCCATTCAAAAATGCACTTTTGACATCCATTTGAAAAAGTTTAAAGTCTTTAAAACAAGTAAATACAAAGAGTAATCTAATGGCCTCTAGTCTTGCTACAGGTGCAAAAGATGCCTCAAAGTCAATTCCTTCTATTTGTGTGTACCCTTGTGCAACTAATCTAGCTTTATTTCTAATAATACTTTCTGAGTCATCTAGCTTATTTTTATATACCCATTTAGTTTCAATTATATTTTGATCATGAGGTTTTGGGACTAACTCCCGAACATAATTTCTTATAAATTGGTTAAGTTCCTCTTCCATAGCAATTATCTAAAAATTATCTTGTAAAGCTTCATCTATATTTTTAGGTTCAATTTCTGATAGAAATGCAGAATGCTCTACCTCATCTCTAAGGTTTTTCATAGTCTTAACACCTTGAGAAGGATCATCAATTATTAATTCTTTTGGGTGATTTCTATTATATCTCCATTCTTTAAGCAATGAATCATCCTCTTTTTTCTCCAAATTTATTTTCTTTATATTCTCAATATCATCATCATTCAAATCATTTCTTATTAAATCTATAGGATTTTCATCAAAAATTACATGAACGGATTCTTCAACAATTAATTTTCTCTTATTAAAAACTCTAAAAGATTTTCCAAAAATTGAATATCCTAAGAATATACCATCATCAAATTTACTATCAAATTTATCTAAAGGATCCTTGTCATTATTTAAAATAAAACACTTACAACCAAAAATATGTAAATGACTAATCTTAGGTTTCTTTCCAAAAAATATTTCATAAGAGGTCTTTTTAAGAATAGATCTTAAATAAACTCTATTAGTAACATAACATGCTGTATTTATTGCTTCTGCCCAAAAATACTTTGGAAGTTTATATTTATCTAATATTGATCTTGCTAATTCAACCAAAGTACGATTCTTTCTTTCAACTACACTATTTTGTTGAGGAGTCCTAGGAGCTGAGAAATTATGTCTAATTCCATTTTCATCACAATAATTTTCAAATGATTTATTTTCAAATTCTCCACCATGATCTGTTTGAATTTTATGAATCAAATAACCTTATTCTCTTTGAATATATTTAACAAATTTTTTAAAATCATCAAATGCGTTATTTTTATTAGCTAAGAATAATACCCAAGTATATCTTGAATAATCATCTACTATAACAAATCCATAATTTTTACCACCTAAACTAGTTATATTAATTGGCCCAAATAAGTCCATATGTAATAATTCCAAAGGTCTACTTGTAGAAACTATATTTTTACTCTTGAATGAACTTTTTATATGTTTACCATGAATACATGCATCACATATAGAATCAAAATAAAAATTAATTTTTGGTAAACCAACTACTAAATCAAGTTTAGAAATTTTATTTAAAGTATGGATATTGGCATGACATACCTTTCTATGCCATAACCAAGCATCGTCATTTGTAGATTTAATGCAAAGTAAATTTAAATTAATATCATTAGTATTCTCTAAATTAATTAAATAAATATTTTTATGTCTATTTCCAATAAGTAAAATAGATTCATTATTTCTAATAATGTAATATGATGCATAAAAAGAAACATTTAAACCTTTATCACATAATTGACTAATTGATATTAAGTTATGTTTTAAACCAGAAATAAATAAGACTTTTTCTAAAGTAATAGAGTTCTTACATATGGATCCAATACCAATGATCTTTCCCTTTGCATTATCTCTATATGTGACATATCCTCCATCACTTGGTTCTAATGTAGAGAATTTTGCTTTATCGCCCGTCATATGTCTTGAACATCCACTGTCCAAGTACCACATGCCTTCATTGATTTTACTTTGAAGGCATTCCTACAAAAGAAAATCAAATGTTAACTTTTGGAACCCAAATATTTTTGGGTCCATATTCTAAATGAGTAGTATGATATCTATTATGTATGGTATAAGAAGTACTTATATTTTTTGGAACCCATATAAAAGATTATTGTTTATTATTTTGTGATCTACGAGCATAGCAATCAAATGAGATGTATCCTTTTCTACCACAATAATTATACCAAATATTAGTATTTGCATATGGCTTAGTATGACGTGACATATAAGTAGAATTTTAATTTGATATAGTATTAGATAAAACTTTATAATAAACTTATAATTTCATGCATAAATCTAATTTTGCTTTTAAAAGAATATTTTCTCTTTCAAGTTTACAAACAAGTAAGGAACAATCTAATAAAAAACTATTTTAATTTTTCAAATCATTACATTCATTTTTTAAATCATTAAAAAGAATATCTAAATTTTTATGCTCTTTTTCTAAAATATTATATTTTCTTCTTAATTTTTTATATTCAACAACTAATTCATTAAATGCATCATCTAATTCTTCATAAGATATATCATTACATACCTCTTGAGAATCACAATCAGATTCTTCTCCTGCCATAAGATAAATGTTCACCTCTTCATCTGATGAACTTGATTCATCTGAATCTGGGTTAGCCCATAGAGCCATCTTCTTCTTCTTGAAATGTTTCTTTTCTTTATTTTCACTCTTTCTCTCTATATCCTTCTCTTTCTTCTTTGAGTCAATAAGATCTGGACAATCTCCTCTTATATGTCCAGGCTTCTTGCAATGGTAGCAAATAATCCCTTCTCCTGCAGGAAATTTCTTAGTTTAAAATTTATAATTTTTTATTTCTTGTACCTTTAGTTTTTCTTCCTTAGTAAGCTTCCAATTCTTCTTGAAAGCATGACCACCTCATCACTATCTTCATTAGAGCTTGATGAACTAGGTTCATCATTATCATCAACTGGTAAGGCAATAGTTTTACCTTTCTCCTTCTCTTTCTTAGAAGAGCTATCCAATTTATCCCTTTGAGCTATAATCTGTTCATGTGCTATCAAAGAACTCAAAAGTTGATCAAGTGGATAAGTAGATAAATATTTAGCCTCACTAATTGCAGTCACTTTAGCATCCCATTCTTTGGGAAGGCATCTAAGAATCTTATAGACTAAGTCTTGATTCTTATATATTCTTTCAAGAGAATGTAATGTATTAATTATTTTCATAAATCTTGTATACATATCAGAAATAGATTCGAAAGGAGACATGCAAATTAATTCATATTCATGAACGAGTCTATTTATGTGTGCATCTCTAACCTCACTTGTACATTCATAAGTTATAATTAATTTATCTCAAATTTCTTTTGCGGAATTTAACATGGAAATTCTTATATAATCATCTAGAAGAAGCGCACAATGTAAAGTATTACAAGCCCTAGCATTCAACTCATCTAATTCTCTCTCTGAGGCAGTCCATTCATCAAAAGGTTTTTCAATTTTAATTCCATTAATTTCTTTAGTGGGTGTATGATATTGGTTTGTAAGCATGTGCCACATACGAGAGTCTTGTCCTCTTAAGAATGTACTAATTCTATTTTTCTAATAATCAAAAGGAACATTATCTAATAATGGTGGTCGATGAGTAGATTATCCTTCGGGAAGTGAACCCATAGGAAAACCTTGTGCCATAGTTTATAAGTGGATCTACTCTAGGATGTTAAGCCAAAATAAAAAGAGCTAAGGCTTTGATACCAATTATTGGATAACTATGGCACCCCAAGTGGGGGGGGTGAATTGGGGTTCTTAAAATTTTTAATAAAAGAAGGCAATTAAAATAATTTTAAAGCCATTTTGCAATGAATAAATAAACACATAAATTTTTACAAAAATGTTAAATAAAAATTGATGCAAGAAATGAAAATAAGAGGCACAAGATTTTTACGTGGTTTGGCCCGGATTCCAATCCGATCTACGTCCACGCTAGCCAACTCTTAGGCTAAAATCCACTAATCCAGGTTTGCCTTGGAAACCTCACTTCTTTAAATCAAAGAAATTCTTTACAGCCTAAGTACTCTCCTACACGGGCGAGTACAATCCAATCTAATTACAAGTTAAGCTTTATTAAGCCAAATGGCTTAGATCAAGAAAAAAAATATAACTTGATGTAAATAAAATAAGCTCAAAATATCTTGCAATAAAATGACCAAAATATTTGAGGTGATCTTACAAATTAATTTTAATCACCTCACTACTTACAATTGAAATATAAAATTTGCTCACTTTAAGATATATTTATATTTTGATAAAAATATGAATAATATATTAAATAAAAATATTTTTCTTACTGATTTAAACTATAACTCTTTAGATATAATACTTTTAAAAAAATTTAGATTTGAAATGCAAATCTATGCCACATAAAAGAAAATTAAAATATTTGTTTTGTTATCTTTTATGGATTTAAAAGATTTCACATATAAAACTTAAATTAATATTTCTAACTACTATTCATCAAATGATTGTAATTTTCAAGAGAGTATATATGATGAAAACTAATAGATCAGTAAGTAAATATTTAAAATAAGAAAACAAACTCAAGAACTTCAAGAGACGTTACTGGATTTAGTGCGTTGAAACTTTCCAACCAAGAATTTGATCGCGCAAATGAAAAGAGCTCTTAGAATAAAGATCAAAGTTTCTCCTCTCAAGATTTAGTATATAAGCAAGAAGAAAGGAATGAAGAAAAGTGCTAGAGTTTCTCTCTTGAATTACCCTCATATGAAGAGGATGAGTGGTATTTAAAGAGAAAGGGAAAGTAAAGCCAAGTTTCAATAAAACTATTAATCTAATATTAATTTATCATCTAAAAAATATTATATTTGATAAAGAATTTATTTATATTAAAGAAATATAAGTTTCAAATGGCTAGTCACATGGATAAGTAAAAAAGTCTTCATATACATCCAAAACAAGGCAAAAACGGCTACCCAGTAAATAGTATTAAAATTGGCTAATATTTAAAAAATCATAATAAATTAAATATAGCTCCAAACGGGTCACATAACCTATCAATTTATATCTACAGAATCCAAATAATCTAACGGAATAATAATCAGACCACGTGTCGATTAAGATAATATCCAATTCAGCAAACTAAGAACTTATGCATATTTTTATATTTCTAAAGATATATTAAATATTCATATAATAATATGATATAATTTAGATTAAATTAATCATATATTAGTAAATTGATATGAAACAAGTTAATTTAAAAAAAAATATGTAACAGAATTTTACTACAAAAACTTATTCATTTACCTTAATTAAGTATCTTTGCATTTTTGATAAATTCTATGTAATCAATTATGCATATAAAATTTAATTAAGGAATCTTATAGAATTTTTTTTTTAAATCATGCTTATTATCCTTAATTAAAAATTTAGAAATAATTTTAGTAGATGTTTAAATGTGAACAAATTAAACCATGCAAGTAAATACTAATGAACCACTAACACACTCCTACATAAAAGTCTTCAAGCTTTTCATCTTGATTTATCTTGAATTCTTCCAACTCAAATTAAAATTATTATGCATATCCATCAAATCATTACACCTGAAATACTTAACACATAAATTAGAACATCCAAGCATATGTTTGTTATCATCAAAATCTCTAGAATGAGTCATGATATAGATAATATCAACAGTAAACCCTCTCCTCTTCCCGCCGCTCTCCTCCCCATGTAATGCCTCAAAATCTAAATTGGAAAAACTATCTATTTTATCTTTTATTATTCAACCAGAGCCTCTATAACATCATCAATATCAATATAATTCAATAGATCCAGTAGAAGCAAATCTATATATCATATACATCAAAATCTTTACTGTATTCTTTCCTCAAAATCAAATTTATAATAGCCAAGAAATCATTACAATCAATAATCTATATCAAGCTCATGACTACAAAAGAAAACTTGAAATAATGATCAGCCTCACTCCAGATGATCTTGACCTCTTCCCTAACCTAAAATCAGGAAAACCACATAATGAGCTTAGAAAGTCTAGCAAAAACTTAAAACTCACTAAAACTTTCCATGTAAGATTTTAGAAATCAATATGTATACTCATCTCAATTAATAAGATTGATATAATCAATGATCAATCATCAATAAAATAAATCAATATAATTGATAACAAAAAGCAGGAGACATTACACTAAAATTCATAAATTAATAACATGTGCGAAAAAGTAAATGCATCAATAATTAATTTATCGGTATTGTAGGAAAGAATGCATCGGTACTTCATTCATTCAATATTATCATTTTGTTAATGAGATGAATCATGAATGTATAAGTGTCACATCGATATGTCATGTGTTAGTAGTGCTAACATATGTATGGTATAGAAATATGTAATCTATAAAATCATGAATAATATATTAATTAAAATATATATGCATGAATATGGATAAGAAATGCATGAATTAGTATCCAACTCATATATTCTCAAGCATCAGCACTTTATATGTTATTTTGTATGCTATCAATATCATAGTTCAACAAGATAGGACATCTAGCTTTAATGTAGCATTTTCATCTACATTCATTATACCATTATAGCATCATCATTATCATTAATTATTACTTTATTATTATTATTATTATTATTATTATTATTATTATTATTATTATTATTATTATTATTATTATATTAACTTGAATTTCTAAAAAATTTTAAACATACAAAAAATGAAGTCTTATTTGAACTACAACGCAGTGGTGCTATGCCTTTGAGCGCTGAGGCACTAGGTTTCAGATCGCAATGGCACCCGAAATGGCCACTATGGCATTGAAACCTAAGGTCTATAGTAATTCTAGAATTGGAATGCAGTGTTGCAGTGCTATGTGGTGGCGCTGTGGTGATACACACTAAAAATTATTTTTATATAATATTTTTTCCACTCACCATCCCTCATTTTCCCAGCTAGCACCGGCTTGTTGAGCAAGCGAGAGAAGAAGGGGAGAGGGAAGAAGGAGAGAGAAAGGAAAATTTAAAATTTTGGTCTCTGAATCGCTTTGCCGCTTTTATAAAAATTATTTAGATTGAGATAGGTGATTCTAATTCTATCTATATTTTTAAAGTTTTGAATTTGATCGCTAAATTCTTGTCAAAATTCATTTATTATATTTTCTCAAATTTATTGAACTTTTTTCACACAACTTTTTTATGCTATCGTATTGATTATCCTGGACATTTTGACTATAATATTTATGAATTTCACTGGGTAAAATAGAAGCTATTGAATTTTTTATAATTTACATTGTATAAAAATTAGGTATTTTCAAGGTAGTGAAAACTGGATCGAAAAACAAACTGGAAGAAGGAGAGGTTCATGGTTCGACTAGTTGAACCGGGCTCGAACCGAATGACGTAATAAATATGATAGTCTAATATTAAACCTCATAATTCTAAGAATCTAAACTCCATACTTTTAGTAGATTATGACATATCTCTCTCAAAATAATTAAATTATTAAATAATATTAATTAAATTGAAATGGTGAATATAATTATATACTATAATTAAATTATTAGACATATAATTTATTTATATTATATTTATGAATATATAATAATTTAATTATAATTAACATTTATATTTAATTATAGTGATAATAAATGAGATTTTCATAATATACGTCATAACAAATTTGTAATAAGAATTATATTTAATAAAATATAAAAATTAATAATATTAAAATTTATATTATTAATTCTTATAATATATATTATAACAAATTTATAATATACAAATTTATAATATAAATTAAAAAACTTTGCAGCCCAACTAGCCCAAATTCATACCCCAACCAGCTAGCCCAAATTCGAGGCCCAACCAAACCAAATTCGTAGCCCAATCAAGCCCAAACACACATGCTAACTCACAGTGAAGTTTGAGATAGTTACCTTTTAACTATTTGTATAGTGTGAAGTACACACTTTTTATAACAAAACATATTTTTTGAGATGACATGCATATATTATAGTGTAATTAATCTCACTATTTAATAAAAATATTTACAAATTTTAAAATAATTTAATAAATTAAAATATATTATTTATAATTTAATTAAAATAAAAAATTATTTTATAGAACAAGCCGGTTCTTCCCAACCTAGAACAATTCATCGGTTGAACCGCCGATTTAGCCCGGTTCCACCCAGTTCAATATGAAGCTAGCTTTTAGGCTTGATACGACCAGACAACTGATCGATTCATGGTTGAGCCGGTTAAACAGGCTGGTTTAGTTCAATTTTTAAAATATTTGATATTATTAATTAAGCATACTGTTAATACAAGTATTGAGAATGAAAATAAATATGTGCTTAGGTAATAGCTGGTCTTTATTACTATTATAATAATGTGATAATAATATATATGAGGATAAGTAAAACCTAGTGTCACTAATGTTAGCTGGAGGCAAATTGACCTATACAGGATGGTGAGCCAATGATCTTTTTTTTAAATACTATGATTAGTATTTTTCTTTACTGATTAATGTGATATTAATTGGGAGTTATAAGGAGTTATGAGAGATGACTCTATTTACTGAACCAATATAATACTAATACAGATTACTATTTACTTGAAAAATATTACTTAAATAATAACTTCTTACTTATTTAGTGTGATTACTAAAATATATATTATTAATTTATTGTTTATGTTACTGTATGATTTTACTACTTCATTGTTACTATTTTTTTATTTACTATCACTATGCAGATTTACTATTACAATATTACTTACTATATTGCTTTACTATTAGTGTGAATAGTTTTACTAACGATCATGTACTGATATTGTTATCTATACGGACATCGATATTATTTTATATTACTACTGATTCATTATACTAATTACTGGTACTGATTCACTGAACTGATATTAAGCATGTGACATATTAAGCAAGTGATATATTGAGCATATGATTAAAATATTAATTTCAAATTGATATAGAATAACTTGATGGTTTGTGTATATCATTATAGGATTTTACTACATTCAAATGATTCCGACTGTCTTTATCAATGCTTTGGTTTTACCATTATATATGATTTTTTTATTAATTGATAATACTAATACGATAACTACTTTACCAATTTGACTCCTGTACTGGTTTATAATTTTCCCACTATACTCTTTACTAGCTGCTATACTATATTATTTTATTGGCTACAGACTTTATTATTATTATATGCATGTTTTACTATTTCTTTTTTATTCATGATTATATGACTGTTATTATTATGAATTAACTGATGACATGTATACTGCTTATTTACCATACTTTGAGTTGGTTGTAGGATTGGATGACCTGGTAGGCTTTTTTGCTTATTATGTGTGGTTTAAATGATTTCAGTTCTTAGTAGAGGATCATGTGTGTGAGATTGATCAGATCAAGATTCTCTAGATTTACTATTAGTTTATCTCATTTTATCTTTTAGCTATTCTTTTGTACTTAGGACTAATGATGACACATTATAATTGTATGATTTATGAGTATTATATATAATTTTGAAATAAGAATGCATATATATTTTTATATTTTGATTACTAGTTTTGTTTTAGCTAATAGTATGTTGATAAAAGAGAAATAGATAGCTTTAATATTAATTTTAAAAGTTAAAAAAAATAATTCTTTCAAATTTGATCCTAGCACATTGCATTATAGGTGGCTTTTAATAACTCATTAGGAGTCGCCACTCTCTGCTCTTTGGCGAAATTAGTCATCTGTTATAAGCTAACTGAGATTACACCACAAAGTATCTTTAAAGGAAAGCCCATTAGCCTACCCTCTTGCATAGGGTATTAAGTTTTAAGTAGCCAACTCATATTAATTATAATATTAATAGCAATCCTTCCTTTTATACATGCAATGATTGCATTTATCAATCATTAGTTATATCATTTCCATGAAATTTAATAATCATATAAAAATGTAGATTCACTACTATGAAATGCATGCCAATATTCCACTTAGTTGTATATCAAACTATAATTTACTACAATATAAATATGCCAAGCAAATCAATTTAAGCTATCATTTCATTCTTACATACAATTCAATAAACTAGCTAAATCACTCAAAAATCATCATAATCAATATACCCGTGAAATTCAATAATTTTATAGTCAAAATATTTATACCACTCATATCTATCATATATAAAATGTTACACAATAAAAGTTTGATAAATAAGGAGAAAATACATTTTTTTCAATTTTGGAGGGATTTAAATCATAGAAAATAAAAGTAGGTTTCAGGTTACTTACAATGATCTAAAGACTTTTCTTAACCGGAGAAATGGATGAAAATGATCAAAATATGACTTTCTCTCTCTTCCTTCTCTCCGCTCCCTCACCCCTTTCCCCCTCTTCTTCCCTCCAAGATAACAAACAAATGGGGGAGGAGGAAAGGCTAGTAGACTTAATGCTTATGTTTTAGAATTATATATATATATATATATATATATATATATATATATATATATATATATAATGACCTAGCACCGCGACGCTCAAGCATCAAAATGCTGGAGCGCTGCATGTTGATTCCTGGCTCTGCCTCTTGAACGCCCCGGCACCATTTGCTGAATTATTTTCCAAAAACCCGAGAGCATCTATGCCGAAGTTCTACTTTCTTATGCTTACCAGCGTTGTGCTAATGCTTCAGTTCAATTTTTCAAATTTTCATTTTAAAATTATTTACAAAAATTCAGGTTATTACTATAACAATTTGAATTTCTAAAAATAATTGAAAATGAGAAAAAAAAAACTAAATTTCTCTTTGAACTTGAGCGCTGCGGCATTAGGCCTAGAGCGTATTACTTTTTTCAATGCTTGTAAACAATTATAATTATTTTTATTTTTAATGAAGGAAGAGAGAGAAAGGGAAATCTAGATTTTTTGTCCTCAAATCATTTTGCCGCTTTTACAAAAAATATTCAGATCTAAGTAAGTGATTCTGATCATATCTCTATTTTCAAATATTTTAATTTCGACCACTAACTTCTCCTCAAAAGTGATTTTACTATATTTTTTTTGGGTTTATTGAATTTTTACTGCACAACTTTTTTTATGTTATCATATTGATTATCCTAAATATTTTGTCTGCATTATTATGAATTTCATCGAATAAAATAAAAGTTATTATTATTATTATTATTATTATTATTATTATTATTATATATATATATATATATATATATATGGGGGGGGGGGGGGGGTTAATAGTTAGTCGCTATTGCTTTTATTATAATATGTGTAAAAGATAAGTAGAGACTGGTTGACCCGTTGGTTGAAGATTGATTGACCTGTACAAGATGGTAGGCCGACAAGCTTTCCTTTAAATATTATGGTTGGGTATTATCCTCTACTGATTCACGTGATACAACAATACAATATTTGGGAGTTATAAGGAGTTATTAGTATTCCGATGGGCAAAGAGTGACAACTTGTTTACTAAGCCAATAATTACTGATTATTAATTATTGACTATTGAAAAACACCATGATAGCGAGGACTTCATACTTATTTAAGTGTGACCATTGAAATGCATGTTACATATTCATTATTACTATACAGCTTTACTAATACATTATTGATTTACTGTCACTGTATATTTTTACTATTACTGCATTACTTTACTGTTACTACCACTAATTTTCCTAACGATACTGTATTGACACTACTACCGATATGGACATCGATATTGTTTGATATTACTATTGATTCACTATTATTATTACTATTATTGATTCACTATACTAATATTAAATATGTGATATACAAAGCATGTGATATATTGAGCATGTGATTACGATACTGATTTGATAATGATATAGAATAATTTGATAGTATGTGTACATCATTATAGAGTTTTACTGCATTTATATGATTCTGACAATCTTTACCAATACTTTAATTTTATCATTTTATATGATTTCTTTACTAATAATAGTACTGATATGATAACTATTTTATCGATTCGACACCAGTACTAGTTTATTGATTTCCTTATTGTACTCTTTTACTAGCTTCTGTATCATTTTATAGGCTTCTATATCATACTATTTTATTATTGATATATTTTAATACTACTGCATATGAGCTTTACTATTTCGGTACTAACTCTTAATCATATGACTATTACTATTATGAATTGACTATCGATATGCATATTGTTTCTTTATCGTGTTTTGAATTTAGTTATAGGATTTTAGTGGCTTATTGAACTTTTTAGCATATTATATGTGGTTAAATAATTTCAGATTAGGATAAGAGAGCAAGAGTGTGAGATTGATCATGATTCCTCAAGTTATGTTTCTTTTTATTTAGTTATTCTTTTGTACTCATGAATGGAATGATATGTTGCGATTATATGATTCATAAATATTATATATGATTTATTTTTGGGTCAATGAATATAGATGTGTATTGATATTTTGAATTATTGAATTTATTTTCACTGTTTAGTACTAATAGATGAAATTAGATAGCTCTGTTTGTTGTATAATAAAAGATAAAAGAAAAAAAAATTCAAATTATATCCTAGAGCATTACAATTACACCTCCCTCCCTTCTTTTTTTTTTTTTTTTGAAATCTCTCATTGTAATAATATTAGATATTTATTATAATGAGAATGGATTGATATTATTTTGATGAAATTTGAGCTATTTACTCAATAAAATAGGCTTGGTGCTTGGTTTCTCTAAGAAGAGGATTTTTCATGGTGGCTATTCCCCTCATATTACTTTTATGTGTAGCGTACATTCTTTACTTAAATCATACTTTATTTTTTATTATAGTTATCTTACACCACATCCCCTTCATCCCCTGCATCCCCTCCATCCTCCCACACCAATCCCTTAACCATTCTATCACAAAACTCACTTAAAACCATTAAACATGCTCTCCAACAAAATTAGACATAATCTTGTGCAACTCTATCTTCAAGTCCCCATAATCTTGAACATTCTTATCCATATACTCTATAATAATATTTGAAACACTTCTCTACTTATTATAAGTTTGTCTGTATAACACCCTAGGATCTAAGGAAAGGATTGGACTTACTTAAACTTATAATCAATCTATTTTATCCACAACTAACAACAACCAAAGCTGCTAACATTTCAATGATCACAATAATATCAGCATTATTCATCTTTTCAAAACACATATTTACAATAATCTTGATCACAGAAGTTTTTACACAAATAAATAAACACTTGATTACAAAAAAATATTACCTGATATTCCCACTCTTAGAGTATTTCTTCCAACTCAATCTATGCTACTGGATCCTTTCCTTTACCTGAAATATTTAAAACACTACAATAAACTTAACTAACTCATTAAACTCACTCTTTCACCCCTCAAAGATAAGTATATTCAATTCAATTATTTTAAAATAAATAATTAAAGAAAATCATAAAACTTGTAAAATAATTAAACCATAAATGAACCTGAATTTACTAAAGTTTCAATATATAGTTGACTTGAGATCTAGCACTTATACTTTCTTAGCCATATGATCACTTTCACAGAAGCATCCAAATGCCATACAAAATATTTATTTTTGGAGATTCACTTTCACTTCCATTTTCCCAATAGAATTCATATAGGAATGCAGAGTTTACTGAACATAACTCAGAACATTTCTTAGGTTTAAATTATTAGAAGAATATTAATACATGAAATGTAATGTTGACATACACATGTACCAAAGCCTACTTATATCTCCAATTCTACTTATGTCTCCCCTTGCTACCCACACGTCCAACAAATGGGTCCAGAATCTCTCCTAGATCTGCATATGATAAATGGAGCCAAAAGAGTCACTTCCAAAGTTACTTAACTTCTCACATCTGCTTCTGGTAAACGGAGCCAAAATCCCTCCCACATCTGCATCAGGAAGATAGGGCCATAAGAGTACATTTAGGGCCTTTATATCATAACTGAGAGTCTACTTTTTAACACTTCAGAATAGAATATCTCTTGATCCACGTAATGCAAAATGTAGGTGAAATGCAACAGTAATCAATGTAGTATTCAAGAAGTGCATAAATTGCTAGTAATAGCCACTTCACTTGTAAAGCATATTATTCACTAAACTATTCCTTTTTTATTTTCTAACTTTAAAAGGACATTCTCATGAATATTTCAAGACTTTTATATAACTATATATTTGTTAGAAAAGCCTTATTTTAAAAATATACTCATAAAATCATATCGAAAAAGCTAATCAGTAAAAATTCTATTTCTTATAATCAAAACATTCAAAATAAAGTACAAGATAACATATAAAAAGTTACATGGTGAAAATTTCATAAAACCTTAGAAGAATACATTTTTTTCATAAATTTTTATAAATCTA
Source organism: Dendrobium chrysotoxum (assembly GCA_019925795.1). Lineage (NCBI taxonomy): Eukaryota > Viridiplantae > Streptophyta > Magnoliopsida > Asparagales > Orchidaceae > Dendrobium > Dendrobium chrysotoxum. The sequence goes on along the minus strand of CM034310.1, from coordinate 23,583,618 downwards.
TCAAAAATAAAATCAAAAATAAGAGTTTAGGAGTTTACCTATAGTTCTATAATTTCCTCAACTAACCCAACAGACGAATCCTGGACCTCAGCTTCCAAGCCTCCCTCCGTCCCTTTCTCTTTCTTCTTTCTTTGCTAATAAGGCTTGATGAGCAATGGTTAGCCTAGTGGTTTGAGATATTTTAATATTTTAAAAATAATAACTTCAACCTAACGCTACAGTGCTCGATTTCCCAACGTTAAAGAATCCTCTAGATTCTCCTTGAACTTTCTAGATTCCACCTTGGCGCCATGACAACACTATATAGCATCGCAACGCTCCTTTAAAACTTCATTTTCTCTGATTTTCCTGAACTCATAAGTGTCAAGCAACACCAACCTTGGCGCTGCGGCACCTGTAGAGAAAAAATTAAAACTTGAATTTTTTCGCTTCTTAGACCCCAAACCTTAGTTTTCTTTTACCCCATTCAGTGTTTTAAGACTTATAAGTACCAATTGACTCAGAATTGAGGATTAGTAAAATAAACTACCTAGATTTCAAATGATATGCATTACAATATGCCCCTTTGATCCCATCACTAACCCATTCACTAAAATTTATAAACCTAAATTAGAAGCTTTTAAGTACGGCTTTGTGTAGACTTTGATTGATACTCATACCCCCACGAATCCCTAATTACACTTCCAACATTCATCCACCAATAATACTAATATCATACTCTTTAGTAAAAATCACTTACTTTGAAAGCCTTGGAATCTTCACAGTTAAGTTACATCTCCCACCACCATCTATAAGCTATTTTAGAGGACACCTAGCTAACTCCTAAGGATTTAAAGACCTTAATTAGCTTCAAATCTAATGCACCATTATTTGGATTTCAACTCTTTAGAAAGTAAATCTTTGGGGTCAAAGAGAATTGATGGAGCATCACCAACTATAGTTTCATATAGACCAATCACTAGATACATGGCTACAAATACATGATATGTTCTTTGAATTTTCTACTATTTCATGTTATGCTTAATTTTATATTGTTGTGTTAATTCTCATTATTTTCATGCTTTTGGTACATTATTATGAATATTGGAAGAAAAATATTGTATAAGAGTTCAAAAAAATATTTCACCACCTTTGCATGAAGAGTCATTGCTTGTCTAGCATTTTTATATGGGTTGGCCACCAAAAGGATATTTTGGTTATTTATATTTCTTTTGAGGGTCCAAAAAAAGTTGTAATTCCTTTATATGCTCATTGGAGTAGCTATCAACCATATGGAGGGAATATTCATAAATTCATGCACCTATTTGGATGGCCAAAGCTTTGTTCATGCACTCTTATAGAAGAAGCTTCCTTACATGTATTTACAACACTTAGATTCATGTACTCTTATTTGGTCGGTCATATATTATTCAGTTGTTTGTCGTTTCTATTTTTAGTTGGCTCTATTTATTCTAGTGATTCTTTGGCTTTTATTATGGCTCATGATTAAATGTCCTAATATAATCTTAAAATTTAATATGTAAAATTAACTTTCTAATATAGTTGAGATTACTTATCTTTCCAAATGTATCTTGGTGGCTAGTTTCTTCTTCTTCTTCTTCTTCTTCTTCTTCTTCTTTTGATGAGCCTTAATGAGAGGCCATTCAATGAGGAAGTTGTAGTTCTCTTGTTACCCATAACATTAGGGGTGTGCATTATTTGGATACAAAAAAATTGAATAATTCCAATTTTATTTACTTAGTTTAGTTCAGATGTTAAAGTATTAGTTAGATTATTGGTTGTAATTTTAACTTTATTTGATTTTTGGCTATTGGCTTGTTTTTTTTTTCTTTTGTAAAGTTTATCATACAAAAAAAAAAACAAATTATACTAATATTTTTAAATATCAAATTAATAAATTATATGAATTATAAACAAATAAGCAATAGAAAAACCAATATAGATATTATTCTTTCAAGTTGAAATATATTACTAGGTATTCGTTTGAATACATATTGTTTAAGTTAAAGATTCCTATATTCATTGACAATATTATTTATATTTTGGTTTATCCAAAATTAAACCAAATTAATCAAACTAATGTTTAGTTTGAAAAATTCTTTGGTTAGTTTTATCTCCTAAATTTTCGAACTAAAAATAATTATTTTGGCTTATTTGAAAACTAAAACCATCCAAACATACCAAATGCACACCACTAGTAAGGATTAATTTGCTCCATCATTCATATATTTCCCATCCATTAGATCTACTACATCATATAGTATAATGAATGCTTCTATAGTGCTTGGACAACCTGTGATGACTTAAATCAGATTTGGTAAAACATGTAAGTTTAATTAGTATTTATTAAATTTCTATAAATATTTAGAGTCATTTTTTATGTTTAATATATTATAGAAAGGATTTTTGTTAAAGTTGGAAAAATAAAAAATATAAGCGCAAAATTCTATTTGGGAGCACTATAGCACGATAATAGAGGCACTGATGCGTTGTCCTGTTTGTTAGCTTAGGCACTGAGAGGATGGCGCTGCAGCATTGATCCCTCTATTTTGATGCTTGGAATTTTCCCCTTAGGAGCACTACAGTGTTGGGGATCGCAAAAATTCACTATCTCACTTTTGATTATGTTTGATGTGAAAAATATATTTTGAAAAGTGTTTAATTTTCTTTGGGAAAGTTAAATTTCTGGAATTTTGATTTTATAATCGAACACTTAATATGAATGATATATCACCTCGAAATGTGAACATATCATTCTCTAATAGGTTCAGATTACAAATCTTTGAATTAATCCCAAAGATAATTAATTAAAGGTTTTAAAAAAACTTGATTTTGAAAATCTGGTCTAGGTTTCTAAATCTCCTACGAGCACAAGCCCTCGTAGTTAATTAAATCGTAGGAAACCAGAAAATTTCCTACGAATACTCTCGATTAAAATAGCGATACGAATTTCATTTAAGAATTTCAAAGCTAGATATCAAAGGAGATTAAGGCTTGGAAATTCAATAGGGATTGGATCAAATTTGAGCAGTTATTTCTGGAGTCAAAGGAAGAAGAGTAGGAGGTGCTTTAAGATTATGAATTGCTTCAAAAATACCCCAACCTATCCTAAGTGTTGGGCTTGAATTAGATTGAAAGATATTTAATGTTTAAGTGATCAATTTTATTAGAAAGTAGGAATTAGATTCCCGGAAGATTAAGGTCTTAGGATTGAAGACATGCCTCAGAACCTAAGTCTAAAATAGGTACTGAAAATCAGTGACCCAGAACCTAACTAATGCAATGCAATCTAGACTTACCCCGGCCTGGATTGGGGAGCCAGCTAAACCACCTAAACGATTTAAAACCATGAGTCAAAGTCTTTATGAAAAAATGGTTAAGGATGTTATTTAAGATTGAGTTTGAGGAGTTGGGGTCGACATCTAGAGCAGATCCTAATTGACCCCTTAACATATGTTGGGTGAAATGCTTAAGCTAAAAATGCAATTAAGATTTAGACTCAAATTTAATTTGTTACTAATGCAATGCATGCTAGTTGACTCGATTAAATGCTTGAAATCAGAATGTAGCAGTTTTAAAATCAGGCTTAAAAATAGATTTTATCCTAGAGATTGCACAACATCCCCTTGAATAGAACTGCACCCTAATAGGTTAGGTGGTCTGCCAAAACCCACAGGCGGGGAGGTGCCTAACACGGATGAGAAAAGTCAATATGTATGCATGAAAAACCCCCGGTGAGTCCGGGCTTACTTCTTAAAATCGTTAGAGTTTCTATCTGAGCCTAAAGTTTTTAAATTTTAGTTAAAATAGAAATAGTTAATGACCGTACCCTCACAAGCCTCCGATCGGGTTCCAGGCTAAATCAAAATCGACATGCAAGAGCGCCAAATAAACTACTAAAAGCATGCGGATCCTTAATCACAATCAACACATCAATCAAATCAATTAAATAATTAAATTAATGCTCAAACTGAAAGTCCATATGGCAAGTGCCACTTAATTATACAACCCAGGGTCTGCAGGAAAGTAAAGTGGCCGGGTACCACTGACTACAACCCGGATTCTACTCCTAAGACTCAAGTGACTTTGAGATTTGAGATTCTTCTCGTTCTTCACTTCTTCGTCTTCTTAGAACTCCTTGGATCGTCGAGTCTAGATATCCAAATGAAAAGAAACTCTCCCTGATTAGGGGTGTTATCTTTTCTCTTTGGATATGTGAAATTCATCCTAATTTGGATCTCCAAATGGAAAGGAACTCTCCCCTAAGTGATGTTCCTTCCTCTTTGGATTCCAAATTAGATGTTTAAACATCTCAATCTCAAATCACTTTAAACAATTTACAACTCAACTTAAATCAAATTACATTAATAGAAATTAAAAATCTAGACTCAACAACCTGTAAGGTTATCCTAATAATCAACAATTATATTTAACATCCCAAGCAGTTATATTTTTGAAATTTAAAAATGCTCAAACCAGCCACACTTGGCCATGCTCTTTTTTGATTTAAAGGGGCTTATCATATCTTCTGGAGCACCTGTGCAATTTATTATTTATGAATTTGCCCCTTTGTTTAATGCCCTACATGAGCATGGCCACATGCATAAGATTGAATTAGTATAAATCGTTCCTAACCTAAGGGTAGATCTATCGTACAATCAATCATATCGCAGAATGTAGTAAATAAATAAACAATCATAGTAATTCTATGTCTAGCAAACAGCATGCAGTGAAAGCTCGAAAACCCGGCACACAGCAGAAAAGTAAACACCGGCTTAGCCTAAGACTAGAGTTGGTTGTCCTAGCAAACCATCTAAAGTGTGTGTAGGAGGCTATGTGGTTTTGATATGTCCTAGATAGGCACTTGATTGAAGTTGCTTGAGGTTCAAGTTGGTTAAAGGTTTAAGGGAAAATTTAGGTTAAAGTTTAAATCTTAATGATTTAAAATTAATTTTAAAAATGATTTTGATTGTTTATTGGATACCACCTTTGTTGCACACCGAGGCCATGAAGTTTATTTCACCTTCCTTGGGGCTAATTTAATAGCCTCGTAGGCCTGGGTTACCAGTTGGTACCCGATATAATTAAGTGATTTGAGTTTAATTAATATTTAAAGGTTAATTAAATTTTAATTAGAATTGATTGATTGCTGGTTTTAAGTTTGAATTAGTATTTTCTGGAATTTTTGATAATTTATTGAATTTTGGAAATTTTGGATTATTTTAATGATTTAATTCAAGGGGCAAAATTTGACTTTTTGATTTAAAGTGTTTTCTGGAATGTTAGTATTTTATTAAAATACTAGACCTTAATACGATCAGTTAGACAATAAGTACACAGAAATTCGATTTTTCTACATTTTATTATGAAGGTTTGAAGTTTTGACTTGATTTTGAACTAGGTTTGACCAAAAGTTGACTTTTTTAAATTTGTTTGATTTCTAGAAACTTAACATTTTTCATAAATATTAGACCTTATTATGAGTTGTATGCCTTTGAGTTTGCTCAATTTGGAGTTCATTTGAATTAGTTATGAATTTTTGAAGTTTTGAATATTTATTGAATTTTTAAAATTGTTTAATTAGAGACCCTTTTTGTGATTTGGATCCAAATGATCTCCAAACTTCTTAAAATCAACTCTAAAGGTCAGGAATGACCTAAGGAGTGATCTCCAAGTGTTTGAGAAATTTTTGGAATTTTTAACTATTTTTAATTAATTAAATTACTTAAATATTGAATTTCAATTAAATTCAAATTAAACTTAATTTTGAAGTCCAGTCAAGGGACTTTTATTTTTCATTGATTAAGGGTTTAATTCTGGTCAGTTTGAGGTATTATTTGTAATTTTTGGATTTAAAATTGATTTATTATAATTTCTGGAAGGTTTAATGGCTTAATTAAGGGTTCATTTTGATTAGGTTAATTAAGGGGCTTCATGATTTCAAAATTTAGTGAGGATTTTTCTTAAGGTTGTGGATGTCACTAAGTTCAAATGGTTTGAGTTTCAAGTCACTTGGAATTATATCATAATTATTTGAATTAATCTAAGTTCTCTAAACAAAGCCCTTAATTATTGTCCTTAATGACACTAGGTTTGAGTTGGTTCAAATCAAAGTCACTAACCCTTGCATAAGTACATATGAGTATACATACACTCATCACAATAATATCCTAAGTCTAAGAGAACCTTAAGACTAGGTGGTGTGTGCATCCTAAACATGCAAGTCAAGTTAAAATTTAATTGATTGAAAGATTAATCAATGAATAATTAATCAAGTAATTATTCATTGATTGATCATCACTCCACAAAAATTCTATTCAATCAAGCTCCATCTATGTTCAAAATTCTAAGGGATCTCTCAAACGTTAGGAATTTAAAATATATACATAGTTTTAAAATAAATTTTAAAGGATATATACACATGTAGATATATAAACCTATATATATATATATATATATAAATATATATAAATTTTAAAGTTTAAAATACTCAAAATATTATTAAAATAAATTTAATTTTCAAGTGAGAGATCCTCTGATTTATTTGGAAATATTTTGAAAATAAAGTTTAATTTTGAAAATAAAGTTTAATTTTGAAAATAATTAATTAAATATTAGTTAGATATTAAAACGATTAAATAAATTAAGTTATTTAAAATAAACTAAGTTGTAAATTCTAAAATAATTAAAATATTTAAATATCAGAGAAAATTTTACTTGATGTTAATTAAATATCAAAGAATGTTTTATTTAATATTAATTAGATATTAATATATATATATATATATATATATATATATATATATATATATATATATATAAAGCTTATTTGATGAAAATATTTAAATTAAAACCTAATTTTAAAATAAAATATTTCAGGTATTTTTTATCTGAAGTTTGAAAATGTTAAAATAATAATTCAAATTTTTAAAAGATAATTTGATTATTTATAATTAAATATCTATTAAAAAAATGAAATATTTAATATTTAAGATAATTTAAAATATTCTATATATATATATATATATATATATATATATAAAGCTTATTTGATGAAAATATTTAAATTAAAACCTAATTTTAAAATAAAATATTTCAGGTATTTTTTATCTGAAGTTTGAAAATGTTAAAATAATAATTCAAATTTTTAAAAGATAATTTGATTATTTATAATTAAATATCTATTAAAAAAATGAAATATTTAATATTTAAGATAATTTAAAATATATAGAATATTTTAAATTAAAATTAATTTTAAATTAAAGTTCTTAAAATTATGAACAATTTGATATATTATACTTAATTTTTTGAATTTATATGAATTTTTAATTAATTTTAGAAGTTTTTCTGATTAAAAATAGGATTAAAAAATTAATTCAGATTAATTAGTACTTAATCTGACGGCGGGAGACTACGTGGCAGCAGGTGATTGGTCTTCCCAAACTCGCGGCGGCGGTCCAATCATCCATAATGATTGCGCCGCCGCCGCAATCATTTTCAATGATTAGCGGCGGCGCTGAGTCGGACCCGCGCGACTTAACCACGTCGGATGATAATCCGAGCCGTTGAATCCGCGCGGTAATGAACGGATGGCTGTGATTCAGTTGGACGAAGCATCCGACCAATCGAAACTTCCACGCGTTCGAATCGAATGATGGAACGGCGGGATCTTAGCCGTTGATCAAGAGATTAATGGCTAAGATCTCGCACAGCGAACCGAAACCATGTACTAAGCCCTAGAAATGATTTATTAACTCGTTTGCTCGATATACTCAATCAAAACTCATGAAATTTTAAACATAGATGGAGTTTATGAAGAGAATCAATGTGGAGTTGTTCCATACGTTTGAAACGCGCTTAATAGAAAGTTAATTTACTCTAAGTGTAGAAACTAGGGTTTGAGATTTTGAATGATCTAACCGTTTGTTTGGAAAGATTTTGTATTCTCTGAAATTGTGGTCTGTCCATGCTCAGATTCGTAGAAGGTTCCTCGAGCTAATAACGTCTTGATTAACCAAACAAAGCCCAGGACGGATTTTGCCTTCAACTCGCCGGGAAGATCGCCGGCGACACCTTTGACCGACCGGATTCTGGTTGGAAAGTGTAGAAGGATCGCTGGGGAGCTCAAGACAGCAGGAGGTCGGGCTTGAAAGAACTGGGATCGAGAGAGAGAGAGTATGGCTTGAAGAATGATGGCTTCTCTTTAGGTTTTGCCCTATTCAAGTCTCTCCAACTTGAATGGAGGGCTGAGATTAGCTGAGAGGGTTCCTGGATGCATGCCACCTGGCCTGGGGGTTGTTGGGAGCAGAAGAATCAAAGGACTATAGGACACATGACATGGAAAGCTTATTTTGTTTCATATGAGCATGTGGAATCAACACAAACCATTTGATTTCAATCTAAAGGCTGGAAATGGGCCTGAGAAGGTTCTAGAGAACATTTAAACTTGCTGGAATGATTTGGATTAGAGGAGATTAGGATTAGGGGGTCATTTGACCAAGTTTGACCATCCTAAGACCTAAATTTGACACTTTGACTGGTCCCCATGCCACATGGCAGCTGAGGTGGCATGAGGGAAGTATTAAGCTACTGGAATGACAAGTTAAAGAGGGTTTGAGACTTAAGGATTGAGATTTGAAGGAATGGAAAGAATTTTAAGGTAGTTTGACCAAGTTTAAGTATGTTGACTTGGTCAAAATGACCATGACTTGGCTCATGGTGCATTTGGCAAGATTTAAGGCATTGACTAACTTAGATTTGAAGATTTGAAAGGCTTCAAGTGAATGCTTGAAGGAATTTGACCCAAATGGGTCAAATTTGATTGAACTTGGACTCAGTTGACCAAGTCAACTGTTGACTGGGTCAAGGGTCCAATTGAATCTAAATTATTGAAGGGTATGGCCGGGGGAGTTTGATTGAGTCTTGGGTATACTTGAAGTTTGATTTAAATTGCAAGGGTTTAAGGGTTGAACTGGTCAACCTAAGTTGACTTAGTCAATCAGGTTGACCCAGAGTCATGGTCTGGGCTGGATTAATCTCAAATGTTATATGGAGTCTGGTAGATGTGGTTTGAGGGTTTGAATAGGTTATTTGGGTCAAATCACCTATTTGAACCCTTAATGGGCTTAATGGGTCAACTGGGTTGACTTGGTCAACCAAGTTGACCCAGGGTCAGGGTTTGAACTGGAATGGTTTGAAATGATGGATGGGGTCTAGTGGAGGTGGTTTCAGGGTTTAAATGGGTCATTTAGATCAAATGACCTATTTAGGCCCTTAATGGGCCTAATGGGTCAACTAGGTTGACTTGGTCAACCAGGTTGACCCAGGGTCAGGGTTTGGGCTCAACCAGTTCAGAATGACATTCTGAGTCTGCTGGTGGTTGTTGCATTTGATTTGGAGCTCATTTGACCAAAGTGACTATTCATACCCCATAGGGGTATTTTGGTCATTTTGACCCCTAGTCAATTGGGGGTCAAATTGAGTCCAACAAAATATAGTTTATTGTTCAATGGGTCATAATCAAGGGTCTGGAGGTGATTGGAGGCTTTGAAGAAAGCTCCAGGGTCAAAATCCACTAGGTGGGAGGTCCAGTGGCATGGACTGTAAATATTTGAAGGTTTTACAGCCTTTGGATTTCAATTCAGTTTCTGGGGTTAGAGACCTCAGAATGAGCTCAAATTTGGAGGGTTACCTCTAGAGACATGTCACATCAGTGTGGAACTGATAGATCTTGAATCAGAGGTCACTTGATAGGATTTTGAGGTGTTCAAAAGTTTGCTGGAAAAGTCTTTCAGGACTTAGACCTTTGGCCTTGGATTTGAATCTGGAAATCTGGTTTTTTGAGCTGGATTTTGATCAAGGTTTGAATTAAGGATATGGATTAAAGTCTGGATTGATTGAAGCTTGAATTGAATGAAAGTTTGGATTAATCCTAGATCTAGATTGATCTAAGGTCTTTGCTGATCCTAGAATCTAGGTAGATCTAAGAACCTTGAGTCTAAGAGAATCCTAGGGTCTAGGAAAGTCTTAAGCTGTAGATCTAGGAGAATCCCAAGATCTAGAATAATCTGGAGGGTAGATTGATCTAGAACCTGAATTGATCCTAGGGTTTAGAATAGATCCTAAGGACTGAAGTCTAGGAAGATCATGGAGTCTAAAAGTCCTAGGGTTTAGGATCTAAAAGAATCTTAGGATCTAGAATAGATCCTAAAGCCTAGATTCTAGGAGGATCCTAAAGTCTAGAATGATCCTAAGATCTAGAAGGATCTAGAGGAATCCTATGGTCTGGAATAGATCATAGGGTCTAAGAAGATCATATGATCTAGAGTCTGGCAAAATCCTAGGATCTAGAGTAGATTCTAGGGTCTGGTTTAATTTGAAGAGATCCTAGGGTCTAGAACAGATCCTAGGGATGGAAATCTAGGAAAATCATAGAGTCTAGATTGGTCCTACTGACCTCATACAAAAATGAGGTCAACAGATTATTTGTTAGAGAGATAGAAAGAGTGTGTGTGTATGTAATAACTTAAATATGTGAAATAAATTTATTTGAAAGATATAAAAATTTTGAACTAAAGTGCTTTAGTACTGATATGGTGAGTGTTGCGGCACTAGGCCACGAACAGCATATGTATGTATGCATGATATATGTATATGTATATATATATATATCCCTGTCTCACCCCACCGACTCCCTCAGTTGGTTGTTTGGCCAGGAAAAAGAGAGAAGAGAGAGAAAAGTCTTTGGATTATAAAGTTTATTCTATTCAATGTTAGTAACTATCTTCTTACTTTTATTTTGATGATTTTAATTTCTATGAATTTAATCTTTCTTAAATTTGTCAAAAATATATTATCTCCTGATTTCATAAGCTTTCATTGTGCAAGTTTGGATATGTTATATATTTGATTATTCTGAATGATTTGAAATGATTTTATTATATTATAAATAAAGTACTGAATGATATTAAATATATGACATGATAACTCTAAGTGATAACCTACTAATCCACGTCATTCATTGATTGAGAGTCATGAGGAGCTGGAGATTGATTGGGAGTTATAAGGAGTTAGGACAACTAATTCATAAAATTTAAGAGGAGTTATAAGGAGTACATTAATTGGGAGTTATAAGGGGTGACTAATTGGGAGTCATAAGTGCAAGAGTAAGATACCTTTAAGATACACTCATTGAATATCTGAATACTGATACCAACACTACTACGAACACTGTACTGATATTATGACTGCCACTAATACTATTTATTATCATTAACATCATTTAATGTTATTAATCATGATACTAATATTATTACTAGCATTAGTACTGTTGATAATTACTGATATTGTGACTGATGATGTAATGGATTGAGAAATGATAAATTATAGAATAATAAATTATTATAGATAATAAGTATAGACATTGATGCATTATATAGTTTACATATTTTTATGAAAGAGTAAGGATCCTATGATATGAGACTCCAGATAATATGCATAATTTTTTTACTTATAGTTCTAGATAAAATGCAATCATGTTTCTTTATGTTGTTCATAAGTAAGCTCTAATTAAATGGCTAAAATAAAAGATAGATATAATTCTACAAATATAGGTCCTAGAGTGTGATAAAATGGTATCAGAGTGATGATTATTAGATGAATTGAAATATAATTAGAGCTTATGAGCAAAATAAAAATATGAATTTTGATTTATAATTAGTTAATTTGAGTTTAAAATTTTATTTTGAGCATGCTCTCTCTCTCTCTCCAAACTAATATATAAATATCGAGAATGACATTTTTTGAAGGTAGAGAGATTATAATAACTCAAATATATGAAATAAATTTATTTAAAAAATATGAAAATTTGAAGGAGAGCATTTTGATATTGATCTGGTGAGTGCTATAGTATTAGCTAGGCCATGAACAATATATATATATATATCTGTCTCACCCCATCAACTCTCTCACTTAGTTTTTTGGCCAGGAAGAAATTAAAAGAGCGGAAGAAGATAGAGGAGAGAAAATGTCTTTAGATTATATTTATCAATCATTCCTGTTATAGATTTTATTCTATTCGTTATAAGTAACTATCTTCTCACTTCTATTTTTGATGATTTTAATTTTTATGAATTTTATCACTTTTAAACTTGCCAAAAATATATTATCTCTTGATTTTATATGCTTTCATCATGCATGTTTGGATATGTTATAAATTTGATCATTATGACGTTTTGATATGATTTTATTATATTTTAAATGAAGTACTGAATGATATGAGATACATGACATGATAACTCAACGTGATAGCCTCCTGATCCACATGATTTACTAATTGGGAGTCATAAGGAGTTAGAGATTGATTGGGAGTTAGAAAGAGTTGGGGTGACTAATTCATGTAATTCAAAGGGAGTTATAAAGAGTACATTGATTATGAGTTATAAGGGACGACTTATCACACTCCAGGATCTATAGTAGAAGAATTACATCTATCTTTCATTTTAATTATTTAACTAAAGCTTACAGATATTAATAGAAAGAGACATGCTTGCATTTTTGACAAATTTAGGAGATAAAATTCGTAGAAATCAAAATCATTAAAAATAAAAGTAAGAGCTTAGTCACTTACAATGATTAGAATAAAATATGTAACAAGAATAACTGATAAATATGATCCAAAGACTTTTCTCTCTCCTCTCTCTTCTTCCCTTCTTTCAATTTCTTCCTGGCTAACCAATCAAGTGAGGGAGTAAGTCTGGTGAGGCAAGGATATTTATAATATATATTTTTCAAAGGTAAGGAGATTGTAATAACTATATATATATATATACCGTTCTTGGCCTAATACTGCAGCATTCACCAAATTAGCACCAAAGCACTCTACTTTAAAATTTTTATATTTTTTAAGAAACTTTATTTCACATATTTGAGTTATTACAATCTCTCCATCTTCAAAAAATATCATCTTTGATATTTCTATATAAGTTAGAGAGAGAGAATACTCAAAAAATAAAATTTCAAACTCAAATCAACTAATTATAAATTGAAAATCATATTTCTTTTTGCTATTCATTAACATATATATATACACTATTCATGGCCTAGTGTCACAACGTTCACTAAATTAGCACCAAAATACTCTACTTTAAAATTTTTCATATTTTTTAAGAAAATTTATTTCATATATTTTAGTTATTACAATCTCCCCATCTTCAAAAAATGTCATCTTTGATATTTCTATATCAGTTAGAGAAAGAGAGAATACTCAAAAAATAAAATTTCAAACTCAAATCAACTAATTATAGATAAAAAATCATATTTCTTTTTGTTATTTATTGGTAAGCTCTAGTTAAATAGTTAAAATAAAAGACTGATGTATTTTTTCTAATATAGATCCTAGACTATAACACGACTTATTGGGAGTTGTAAATGCTGGAGCAAGATACCCTTAAGATGCACTCCTTGAATATCTAAATACTAATAATGACACTGCTACAAACACTGTACTGATATTATAATTGATACTAATATTATTTACTATCATTAATAATATTTAACATTATTAATCATGATACTAATATTATTACTGATATTAGTATTGTTGACTGTTACTGATTCTGTGACTGGTGATGTAATGGATTAAGATATGATGAACTATAATATATATAATCAATATAAATACAAATGCATATATTTTTTTATATGATTTATAATATATTATTCTCTTTTATCTTGTATTGATTTCAGTTATAAGATTTTAGTTACTTGTTTGGCTATGCACTCATTACGTGGTTTTATATATTTTTGGAATAGGGTAAGAATCTATGATATGAGGCTCCGGATTAACTTATGTGATTCAAGGGGAGTTATAAGAGGCATATTGATTAGGAGTTATAAGGGGTAACTAATTGGGAGTCATAAGTACAATAGCAAGATACCGTTAAGATACACTCATTGAATATATGAATACTAACACCAACACTACTACGAATACTGTACTGATATTATAACTGACACTAATATTATTTACTGTCATTAATACTATTTAACATCATTGATCATGATACTAATATTATTACTGTATTAGTACCGTTGACTATTATTGATATTGTGATTGATAATATAATGGATTGAGATATGATGAATTATAGAAGGATAAATTGATACAGATAATCAATATAGACACTGATGCGTATATTTATTTATATGATTTATAGCATATTATTCTCTTTTATCTTGTATTGATTTCAGTTGTAAGATTTTAGTTACTTGTTGGGCTATACGCTTATTATATAGTTTTACATGTTTTCAAGAAAGTGTAAGAATCCTCTGATATGAGGCTCCCGACAACATGCATAATTTTTCTACCTATAGCTCTAGATAAAATATAATCATTTTTCTTTATGTTGTTCATTGGTAAGCTCTAATTAAATTGTTAAAATAAAATACTGATGTAATTCTTCCAATATAGATCTTGGAGTGTGTGTGTGTGTGAGAGAGAGAGAGAGAGAGAGAGTTTTAGAGAGATGAAGTTAGTTTTAGAGGTCTTAGAGCTAATTTTGCTCGATGGGCCAGTTGAAAAAATTATCCAGATTGAGATAGGTTACTCATACCATACTTTAGATTTCACTTTGTTCTCTTTTTTAGGTATATTTAGGATTTTATTTGATTTCGTTTTATACAAATATAAACTTACAAAATTTTAGAAACTTTAGTATAACTTTTGGTGTGTGGTAGAATGGAACATTCTATTCATATTAGTAGTATTTTGAGTTTCACAATATTTAAGTGTTTTAGTGAGTATATTGATACTAATAGAAATTATTGTTGAACAATAATTTTTTACAATTATGTTTTGAATGATTTTTTGATTTGTTACTATTGGATGTGTATTTATATATACCGAGTAATACTACTAATTCTATCATGCTTGTGAAATTACATACATCTTTGTATTATATTAAATATTGTTTATATATGTTGAAAATGCTAATGTTTCTTTCATGATATGAGATTGATATGTTTATGTTCATGTTCATGTTCATTTGATGAGGCAGATTTGTTATGTTCATGTGTTGGAACTTGTGTAAAGGAGGATGAAGATCATAGGAAGTGCAAGTGGCAGATGTATATGTTTATGTGTAATATAAGTGGAGTTATAGATGCATATGGATACATATAATTTCTCTATTTATGCATATGATATGCATGAACAGATGTGAGATGAACAAATGAATGCATAAGTGGATTTGGAGTTATAAGAGGCTAAGGGGAACTATGATTGAGTGAAGGTATACGTGAAAATAAAGTTATAAGGGGTTAATGGGAAATATGATCAAGTGAAGGTAGTAAGTAAAAGTTCAGGTATAATGAGGCTTAAAAAATGTGATATATGTTCTATATTAATATGTTGAATGTTATGTATTTAATTTCTAATATAATGTTCAAGTGAATACTCGTGTTATCATTGTTGACATATTCTTAATGTGAATTGACACGTGATACTATTTGTATTGATATAATTATGTTAGAAATAACACCTAAAACCAAAAACCATGTTACATTATTTAAAAGCATATTTATTTATACAATGCTTAACTATTATGCAATTTTATTATAATATAAATATTGAATTATTCAGTAGATCTCAAATAGCATACTAAGCAAGTGTTGCTTACCCTATGTTAATTGTATGTTATTTCAGGAAAGGGGAAGGCTCCTGTCAAATAGAGATTGTTCATAAGGGTTAAAATTATAGTTCGTACGTATGTCTTGTATTTGGATAGATTTCTTTTGGTAAGCATGGTATGATATGTATTTTGGTGGAAAGAATGATATTGCCATGATTGTTACATATTGTTCTTTTGATTACAAGTGAAATAATGATGATGATGTTTTGTTACAATTACTTGATTTAGAATGTCTCTGCATTGTGAAAAATGAAAAATATTAAATAAGACAAAATTCTTTCAACTAGATATTGGGTAAAGTTTTCTACCCGCATCCAACACAACGTGACCCATTAGCTATGAGGGTTGCATTATCTTGGGTCATGACATATGGCCTACCTTCTTTTTCTCCACTTTTAATATGGGATTAAGGTCACTTATGTTTCCCATATCTCCAAGTTTACTATCATAGAAGCTTACCAGAAGCTTCTCCTTCCCTGAGATATTTTCCTTAACTTAGTCATCATAACATGACATCTTTGGATTACCCATTTAAAATTTGAGTACTATGCCAATCATGCATATTTAAGACCTAAAAACTTATAACACAACCTAACAATTTCCTAATGACAATCACTCTATATTGATTGACATTATTCACTTAATTTTTGTTTGTCTCTTAAACTGTTATCTTGTTCCTTAACCATCATGTGTCCAACCATCTAATTGTTCTAAGAACCCCTGTCTAATCACACAACAACAACAAATAAAAATACTAGATCTTTCTATATATCTAACTTCCATTATTTGAACAAACCTAAGTATCTTGGGCTCCAAGTTATAATCTTCCCTTTATTTGAATCCCCGCTTTGCATCATAGCCGTAGAAGATTGATCTTTACAAAAAGTAATTTCTCTATTTATGGTGAAAGCACTTATTGTCACCCTATAATAAATAGAGGCCAATTGACCAAATCATTATAAAATTGGTGTCTTTCGTGTTAATTTTGCTCTATCTATTCTTCTTAAGCCATATGCAAAATAAATGGGAAGAGAACATTCATAAGAGAGAAATAATATGACTCAAAATGCCAAAATGCCCAATTCATATATTGAATCAAAATAATTGAGGCACACATCTTCCTTGGTTGCATGTAAGGCCATCCACGAGAAGAATAAAAGGTTGGATAGTCAAGTAGATAACCCGATTCATCATTATTCCCTTAAAGCAACCCGATTAGATTGTCGCCAAGAAGTAGTTTAAACAAAATTACCTTCTTGATGGTGAGAGCTAATTTAAGCTTTGTTTGGGATAACTTTATTATTATTTTTTAAAATAGAATTTTAGTAAAAAAAAATTAAAATTTTTGTACTAAAACTCTATTTTAAGAAGCAATAAAAAAGTCATCCCAAACGAAACCTTTGATTGACAGCTGATTGCATTTGCTCCTGGTTTAACTACTTCATACTATTTTAATAGCCAAGTAACCATTACATCATAGAATGACTTCTTATTTGCTCTATTTTTTAGATTTGAAATATTCTTTGGACAACACTTCTTGAAATCCCATTTGAACCGATTTGACCGAACCCGGTTCACCCACACGAACCGAACTTTCAGATCAGTCCCTCTATATAAACTGGTCAGCTTCTAAAAGCCCGAATTATATAGTCAAGTGAACCCTGGCCTAGGTCCTCGCAAGGAAGACGAGGTTTAATATGGCGAGCGTCGCGGTGGAGAAGACGGCGGAGGAGCTTCGGAAGGAGATCGCCGAGCTACAGCGTCAGCAATGGGAGGTTCGATTATTTTCTATACATACATATATCTCATGCACTTTGTTTTCCAAAAATCACCTATTTTCCTGTCCCAAAAAGTTTTATCTTGATACCTAAGCGTCTCGTTTTACACAGATCACTGAACGCCTAAGAAATCCAAGGGGAATTCGACGTGCCGGCGCTGGCGCCGGCGCTGGCCCTGGCACTGGAGCTGGCGGACCACGGCTCCGCGGTGTCATTAGACCCGTAAGAAGTTTCTCCTTATCCTTTTTCACCGTCAATTTGGCTGATTTCCTCCGTTTTTTATTCTCCAGGCTCCGGAACTGGAGGAACAGCCGGTTTCTAAGAGGCGACTCTCTTCTGCAGTTGTCAAGGTGGTTCAATGAATCCTTGATAAACTCTGTTTTCGGTTGCTTTGCAATTGTTTTTATTTTGTTTTACTGATGGTAACTTTTGATGAAGGTGGATGGTGAAGAGAATAAGGATGGTGGTGCTGAAGCGGAAGATCCCCAGGTTCAGGATCCAGCAGTGGAAGTTGGGGCTTCCTCTGGTGGGGAGAGCAACAAGATAAGGCCTGGGAGTGGTCAGATTAATGGGGCGTTTAGAAGAGATGGTAGTGTCCGGTTGAGGAAGATGGTGAGCCTGAAATTTGATAACTTGGTAGTTTTTGGTAGAACTTTTTGTGTTTTGCTGCCAAATGCTGACATGTTTTTTCATCCTTCCAAGCAGGACTATGATGCTATTCCAACAGAAACAGTTCCTAGGGTGTTGCCAAAGGAGGATGACCCAAACTTGGTAAAGAGAAATAGAAGAATGCTTGGCCAGCTGCTAGGTACACTGGAGGTAGTAATGGATTATTTTATATATGTTCATTTGCTTTATTGATGGATATGAAGTTTGTTCTAATGTCCAGATTGATATTTGGCTAATTCTGCTTCATTAATATTTTTTTTATTTGCTCCATCTATAGCTAAAATCGTCTGAAGCTTACTGCTATTAATTTCTGACATGCTATAACCTTATTGTTTGCAGGTGCATACTATCACATGATGCTTACTTTTTTTAACAACTTTGAATTTGTAATAGAGATAAAGTTCCATCTATTTACTGGCGTGCATCGAATAAAGCTGTAACATTAACATTGCATCTCCAATTTATGTCATTTATATGTGAGATTGAGTTAATCTGTTTAAAGTTGCTTAACAGCGTGTTTTGCTTCCGTTTAATATAACTTTTATAAAGAGCTAGAACTGAAAAATATTGAACTGCTTGCAATCAATCTTACATATTTCTAAATATATTTTTACCTTTATGGAAGGGACATGAAAAGGGTCCGGAGTAGTATTAAAACAAAAAGTAAATCCTTAAGAGGAGTAATAATTGAAACTGATTCACCACTGAAGGAAAATATGATGGATATCGGACAAAATGTATCCACTATGTGCTGGAAAGCAAATTGGTTAATCAGCATACCTAGCAAATGTTCGGTTACTAAAGGTGATTTGATCTATGATTATTATGTTTGGATGTAGAAAAATAAACTAGGGATAAATTAAAGATCTAATATATAAAGCCAGTTTAGCTTGTATATATTGGGATTATATTTTGCTTCAGTTGTTTTGAATTGTGTTTTAATGCTTGTGCTAGTGTTTAAAGTGCTAATCAAATAGAGAGTTTTTTTGTTTAGAGAGTCCTTACTGATTTACTTTTGTTATATAGAAATTTCGAGAAGAAGACAAGCAGCTTTCTTCAACAGAGGCATATATGAGGAGATCAGATTCATTGAAGAGGGTGAGTGCGCTTTTTGCTTTATCGACATCTCTCACTGTTGTTTACTCGACCTCATAAAGTTCATTGGCCAAGTGAAAAGTCTAAAGTGTCATTTTACTTAACTGTTATAAAAATCTTCAATGTTGTCATACCTTGAAGAAACTTGCATTTTCTTTTTAAGTTGATCTTGGGGAGAATTAGGAAAAAAAGAAGATAAGTATATACAGACCCAAATTTGATCATGATAGACTTAAAAAATTGACATATCATTTCTATAATACTTAAATGACATGAAATTATACGATTTAGATTTGAAGATATTCAAAAATAACGAAGAAATTTACTGTGAAGTGTATGATAAAACACCAAAATATTAAGACATTTATATGTTATCAAGTATCAACATAATACATATTATAGAAAAATTGATACTTGTTAATTTTCTAAGTCCCTCCTGATAGAAATTGGGGTAAGGTATATTGACTCAATTTTTTCTCCATTTAAGTCACATGCTTTGTATGCCATTCTTTGAACGCATTATTAAATCTTCATGCTTCTTATGACATTGATGCATAGAAGTCGCTAGCTATAATCTGTATTGGGGCTAAACAACAGTTGCAAATGATTTGCTTAGATTTTATATATATATATATACACACGCCAATTAAACCTAATATAGATACATGAAATTAGCTGTTGAGGCATCATGATAAAGCAAACATAGTGCGACCTGGCAGAAATGCAGATGACTCATTGTTATGAGGAAGTACCTCATGCTACTGAAAATTGTTGCTGGCTTTTGCTCTGGGCATTTGTATGTTACTGGAAGTTACCACTTTGTGTGTATCTTTAGCCAACATCGTTTGATATTTTATGATCACTTATAGGACTGGAGCATTTATGGTGAGAATTATGCTTTCTGAAAGGTCTAAATCTGGATTTTCAAAATGATTCATGACCTTCAGAGAAATTGAATGATTGACATGATTAATCTAGTACTTTATGCTCAAGTAAATGATGTATTTTTTCCCTTTCTAGGGTGGATGTGGGGTATGGCAGGGGTATTTTATCTCTAATCAAGAAACCCTTGGATAATTAGTTTTCCTTAACAAGTTTATTTCATGATCTTAGTTACTTAAATTTATATGAGTTAGTCTTAGTTGCTAAATATGCATGACCATTGTGCTAATTAGCTTTTTAACTATCAAATCTGTTTTTCCTACCTATATATATGGTCAATTTAAAGTCTTTAGGGCTTCGTTTTTATAATGTTGCAATGCGGAATAGATTAATCATTGCTACTCTAACCTTGATGGATGAGCTACTTTGTCAGTTTGTTGTGCAAGGTGACGAAACCTTGGAGGAAGTTTGCGATAAATGTTGAGCTTTTCATTGTAAAATTTCCATTCAAATCAAGATTGTGAAATGCCAGATTTTGAAAAGAAAACCAGAAAAAATAAAAACACATTAAAAACTGGGGAAAAAGGCATTGTTAAATGAATCCTCGTTGTTCCTTTAAATATCTATTTGCAGCAATATTGTTAGATCCCTATTAGAGATCATGATTTCTTTTTCCACTGGATCGTAGTTCAACTGTTTCAACAGGTGTTTTATTCTGTTGACGTTGAAATTATGTTATGATTAATAAGTATTATAACCGCTGAAATTCCTAACTTTTGTAAGTGTCTAAAACAAGAAAAAGTTGTGATAAGTCACAATTATTATAATTCAAAAGACTGAGAAATGGCTATTTACACAAACATTATATTCCAAAGAAATGCCCATTGCTGATTCCCACTTCAAGTCAAGCAGCTGAAACTTGTGGGGTGTACTAATGCAAAGAAAGGGTTAATGCCTGGTTATCAAGTGCAATGCCACCACCACGTTAATTTAGTTCTTCCTGTGAACGATGATGATATTTTGAATTGTGTGATGGCTGCGAGTTAAGAGCTCTTCAAGTGGCATACAAGACTGTTGGATCACTATGATGAAAAGTATGGACAAATGCATATCTATCATTATACAGTTTTATATATGTGCCTATATTCATAAAATTAAGAATACAAGCTTCCAGCTATGCTCGTGCTATTCTAGCGCACCAGCAAAAGTATCTCACAATCATATATATATATATATATATATATATATATACACACTAATTATTTTTTTTAGGACACATGTATGCAATATTATATTGTACTATTCCTTTTGAAAACTAAAATCAACTTCGCCTTATGGATCTTCCAATATGGAGCCCTGGCATCTTCTTACTCTTTCTGAGTATCTTAAGTATTAAATATTAGATATGATGACTTTTGGAAGCATTGTGCTTCTTAGAAGGAGAGGAGGTGGGCAACATGATGAGAGGATGCCGACAAGTTTCTAATTTAGAAGAAGAGGATACAATATTTACAGGGACATGAACATACCTTATGGAGTTGAGAATAATTGACCAGATATCATTATGCTTTGTGCTGTGCGATGGAAGCTAAAGGGGAGGGATATTGACTGGAGCTTTGAGAAGGAGACTGTAAGAGACTTTTTGTTAGAGCAAATATTCAATAGGGTCACAATAAAATCAGTGTCGAAACTGACTCATTCAACTGTCAATTTTTTTTTAGTGTGGTTCTTTAGGATTCTATAGGCTTTGCATTTTCTTGAAAAGGTTTACTTGGACCATGTTGGTTGGCTCCTCATTAAACCTGCCTGTCTTGTTGGTTTAACGGCAGTGATTTGTAGTTATGATTCCATGAAACTCAGCACCTTGGATGTGCATTGACATAAAGAAGACATGATTGTGTTGCAATCTTATGTTGTCTTTTGGTCTCTTTGGAAGGAGAACCTTACATGTTTTATCCCTGTAGGCTGAACAAAAGGCCCGTGAGGAAAGTGAGAGGTTAAGGCAACAAGAAAGAGAACAGATTTCAGAGAAGCGCAGGCGCGATTTGGTAATTACGTTGGATCAATGTAACATTTCTTATGGCTTGCAAATTTTTATTTATTGTGTAGTCAATCATGCTTCATATGATCTTCAAATGTTTTATCTATAGACCCTTCGAGCTCGTGTTGCTGCGAAGGCGGAGGAAAAGAAATTGGAGCTTCTATTCCTCTTCTGGGCTGAGCATCACAAGAAGCTCTCCAATTTTTTAAGGTACATGAAACATGGCAAAGGCTTCTAGAAATTCTTCCATTATTTCTTAGTGGTAAGTATAAATATAACATCCTTCTTTTATTGTTGTTGTCTCTTTTTTTTAGTTTTCCTGATATGGATTATACTTGACGAAAGTAATTTTGCTATGTCGACTGCAGGTTATTTTTATTTTTGGCCCAAAAGTGTCCTATTGACAATTTTAGTTGAGACAGATAAGTTTCTGTTTCTATAAGTAGTGTTGAAATTCAATGTGAATGAAAGCTTTCCTACATGGTCTTTCTCTAATTTAAATGAGTTTATATATCATTTTTATTTTGAAATTTTCTGGAATTTCATATTCCTCTTTGTTTGGGTTGTCTTTGTCAGGACAAAAACAGAACCTCCAATTTATTACATGCCAGCTAAGCCTTTAGTTGAGGATGCGGTTCTTCAAGAGCAGCAGAAGGAACAGGTTAAAGTCTTTATTCTCATGTTTTTCCTGGTTGGCTGCTTTTACTCCAATTTAAAAAAAAAAGAGTAGAATGTATCTCCTTTGGTTTTGCAAATTTGTGTTCTACCATTTCTATGTTTTGGATATAAATATCTCAGATGCTTTATGGGCCATTCGAGCTCTTTTAAAATACTTTTGCTTTGAATTAAAAAGGATATCAATTTTACTCAAAGATAACAAATTGTTTGAAAACTAGATCACTTTTTTATTCAAATTGAGCTCAAATTAAAAGCAATAAGTGAAATCAAAATTGAGTTGATTCAGGTTTCAAGGTCCGATCAAAATTTATGTGTGTAACTTTGAACTATATTGATTTATTCAAATATGCATTTATATTTCTTTTTAAGCATATATTCATATTTGTATGTATTTATATTTAAGATTGCAAGCAAGGTTACTAATTTGTATTCAATGATTAAAAGTTAATTGAATATTACGATAAATTGAAAATGAATGAGCCCAAGTTGACTAAGTTTGAACCAACCTATATATAGTATTACCTAATATCTAGATTGCATTGAATGGCTTTGCGTTGATCTTGAACCTGGATGGATCAACCTTGGAAATTGAGTGGAAGAGCTCGATGTTAGAGATCTTCATGTAGGGTAGGTGTTATTGGGTTGAATCCAGTAAGTATCTTCCAACATCTGAAGGTTATTTTGGATGAACAAATCTTCTTTTTATTTCTCTCTGAGTTGCACAACCATGTTGTTGCCCACATGCCTAAATGGGATCAAACTCAGCGTTGTTCCACATTGTTATTTTATGGGAGTTTATTTAATAGGACTACTGCAGTAGGAAACATGAGATCCCGGCCATTCTTCAACACAATACATTATATTTGTAAGCCTTTCCAATGATGATATCCATTGTAGAGGATGACTTACTCTGAAGTGGGTCTATTGGAATTCTTGTTGCATTGTTTTACACACATGCAACGTAGGAGATGTAAATTTTCTTTTTCATCCTAGATAATGATTGGCATATGTCATCTTTAATTTTCAGAAGTATTGTTATCTCGATTGGTCACTTTGAGGACGTGTTGCAATCTGTGATGCTATTTACTTTTACATATCTGGAGCATGCCAATTTGATTTTTGAAGAGTCTTGAACCATTTTGAGGACGGCCTGTATGTCTATGTGATGCAGGATTAGTATGCTTTGATTAAAATATAGGATTTGCACGCATTATTTTTAGAGCAAGTACTTAATTAAACTACTAGCGATTAGAACGATAAAATAAAATAAAGGAGGGGTGCTTGCGTTTAGGCCAAATCACAGTAAAAGTGCTTGAACAAACAAATAGATTGAAAATCAAATTAAAGCTAACAGAATAGATGTTCATTCATAATCCCTTAATTAACATTAAGACAAGTACGCACATTAGGAGCTCTCAAAGTAACCCTACGTTTACTAAGCTTTTGTTTTAGCAAATCAAGCGGCGTAGATCTTTTGCAACTTCATCACCACCTACAAGGTTAGTAGGATGACGAAGTGACTTGACGAGGAAAGAACGTTCACCTTTGCCGGAAAGGATTCGTCGTCTGAAAGTGGTCACTTGACGGCCTATGGTATGGGTGAGGAACTGTAGAATTTGAGTTAAATATCCTCTGAGTGGGGAAGTATCCGGAGGGGAAATAGTCGTGAACCGGCCGAGGATGGTCCACCGTCCTTTCTTCCTCTGATCGTCGATCGTATCCACCAACGTGATATGGATCCTCTCGAAGTATTCTTCGACGGTGTTGTCGAAGTCGAACCCAACGTCGAAGAATGGCGAACGGAGGATGTCGATGTTGTCGTGTTCGTCAAGAATTAACCCGTAGTCCCATTCGGGGACTTCCATTCATGTTGGTGAGGAGAAGAGAGGTTGGAGTCGGTGATATCTTGCTGCCCTTGAAGTTTTCCCTCAAGGGTTTGAAGGTTTCCTTGGAGAATCAAGTAGGAAAAGGTCTAGGGAAGGGGGCGGCTAAGGGGGAGGTAATGGGGGAAAGTGGGTTCAGATTTTGGAGGGGTAGGGTTAGGGTTTGGAGTCCAAAATCTGAAATTGTTTTCAAATTTTGAAATTGGAGGGAGGTGGATAAGGAAACTAGGGTTAATTTCTAAAGGAAAGGATTTAATGTGAGAGAGGGGATTGGGAAGAGAGAGAGGGGGCGGAATAGGGAAGGGGGGGCCGGCGGCTATGAGAGGAAAAGGGAGGGGATTTGGGGATTGATTTGGGTTTCTAAATTTGGATTTGGGAATTAGGAAAGTTTTAATTAAATCCCATTTATTTGAAAATTTCAAATAGGACTCAATTAGGAAACTTTCCTAAAATAGATTGAGTCAATTAGGAAAGTTTTTAATTCTAATTCAATTTGAATTTGAATTTTAAATCCTTTCCTAAACAACCCCAAACTAATTTAGGAAATTAATTCAAGGGGGAGGGAGGAGGGATGTGGCCGGCGGCTTGCTTGGGGGTGGGGGTCGGTTTGGAAGGCCGGCGGGTGGGGGAGTGGGAGGAGGGGCCGTGAGGTGGAGGAGGGGATTGTGGGGCTCGGTTTGGTGGGGAGAGGGGAGGTGGTGGAGTAAGAGAGAAGGGAGGAGAAAGGAAGATAATACCATGAAACTAACCACGAATCCGGACTCGTCCCAAGATTGGTGGGTGATCCAATTCCCTCTCCAAGGGATCTTTTTCTTCAAGCTCTTTAGCTCTCAACTCTCAAACAAAGTGCAGGAAAATTTTTTTTGTAGAATTCATTCATTAACATCAAAAGACAATAATGAGGCTATATATAAAGCCACGTACAAAGACTCAAGAAATAAAAGACGACAATGCCCCTTAGGGCTTACAAACGATCTCCCTTAAGTAAGGGTAAAATGGGAAATACTGAAAGTAAATAAAACATGACATCAATAAAGAAAATACATAATACAACTCAGAAATATATCGAATCAATCGTGGCCGTAGGTCGACGGCCACGTCTCTGATAGACCTTCCATGCTCTGATGTCCCCATCACTATGTCTTATCTAATCTTCAATCTTTATTCAAGTTAAGTCAAGTGTTCTGAGTTGAATAAAATGGTAGGGTTACATGGTAGATTGGTCATTATTACGAAGCATTTTTCAAGTGCTCGCTCAAAAACATTCTATGTATGAGCATCCTTAGGGAGTTTGTTTTAGAGTTCTCCTTAAGCATCCGCTTGAAAGGGAGTTTGTTTTAGAGTTCTCCTCAAGCATCTACTTGAAAGGTTTTTTCAAATGTTCGTTCGAACTATCTTGCTGACCAATTTAGTGGCTAATCTATTCTAGTACTACAAATCAAGTGGATCTTTTGGTCTATCTTACTTGATTGGGTCCTCTGCCGCTATATCTTCTCTATGATCTAATTTTGTCATCGCTATTATTTCGAGAGTATGGATTCGTCTATTTGGTTTGAATTGCTCCTTTTAAGATAGTTATATTTGTCTGTCTTACCATTATCGAGCAACTCGAGCCACCTAAATTGGTTGCTGTGGGTTAAAGGCTTATGAATTTTCTTCCTTTTTTGGTCGTGATCATAAATAAGGAAATAGTTAGGTGTGATGCTGAGTTTAAATTCTATTTGGATTTGATACTTTGCCCAAGTTTGGCTTGATTTCTTGTTGACAAGGAATACATCATCAAGAAGGTTTTTGATAGATTGAAGTCTTTAGTTTATTGATCACCTCTGTTCGTCTTGGTACCACTTGTGAGCAATTTGTAGCATAATGATAATGACTGACTTGTTTGTTCTCTCTCTCTCTCTCTCTCTCGCTCTGTGTTTTTGCTCATCTTGTGAACTTACATTGGATTGGTGTGAACCAAACTTGAACTTATGATTCCTCTGGGAGATAAACATGTGCGTTAGTGCTATACCACTTGGGCTAAAAAAGTATTTTATTTAACCATTCTTTAAAAGAATTAAAATTGTAATATAATTTATAAAAGAGTTTAGGTTTTAGCATTTAGGGCTGAAGAAATTTTCCTTGAGGTTTTATAGTTGAGCGTTTGCTTTGAAATTTAGGTTAGCAAGTGCTTGGAGAACTTGATTTTTTGCTCAAGGGTTTTCAAAAGTAACATGGTTAGCAACCACTCAACTTTTGAATTTGTTCAAATTCTCGATTAAGTTTGTGTGGATGTTGAGCGGGATGATTGATTGAATTTAGCTAAGTTCTTCTCTATTAAGTTTGAGTGTGTTTGTTTAATTACATCAACAATTACTCACTGTAGACAATATAACATATGGTTGTTTTTGTTCTAAATTTATGGCATCAATCCAATTATTTATCTCAATCAAAATGGGCTTCTTGGCTTTTAAAACGTCAAAAAGTCTTAATATGAGAATTCTAAAAATTGCGATGGAAGGGCTGTTTGTGTTATTTACTGATAGACTATTTCAACCTTTTTGAGAGTCATTCGATGATATTTTTTTTAAAGAAATCAATAAAATATATTGCAATCAAAGCAGATTATTCTGAAGCAAAAAAAAAAAAAAAAAAAAAAACCCATTGCTCCCATGCTTTCCCAAATATTATTCATTGTTTGGATGTTTTTGAGTAAGAACTTTATGATCATTTTTGAGGTAGTTATATTTTGTGGCATGAAAGTTTTGATCTGATCTTTAGATTTTAAGGCGCAAAGGCCATGCTTGATTTTTAAGAGATTGCATTTAGCTTTTGAAACCCAACATGTGTGTGTTCTCCCGCTTGAAGGTTTTATTCTGACCTGAGCTTTTGAGACTTGAAGGATATGCTCATTTGTTATGAGTTTTCATTAAGCTTTTGAGTGCAAGATATGATGCTTAGTAATTTGATGGTGTCTTGAAGGCTTTATTCAAATCGAAACTTTTAAGTTTTAGAGGCTTAATCATTATGAGATTGCACTAAACTTTTGAGCCTGAAGGCTATGCTCCTCAATTGAAGGTTGGCGCAAGCTTTATTGCTTTTCACCTTTGCTAGACCAAAGCTTCTAATTTTTGTCATGATTTTGCTTGCCTTCTTTGGGTGGTGGACATAATTATATTTTTTTGCTTGCTTCTTTTCTTATTTTCTTGAGCTCCATTTATGGGCTTGTCTTCCCTTTTGTTGAAGTTGCCTTTTGCTTCTTCCATCAAAATTGGCAAATCAAGATCATCTTGGAATACTCTCCTTGTCCAACCAACTATTGAAGCGAAGACTCTTCTTTTACTTCTCACGGATGGTTAGAAGGCAAGCTTCTTTGTTGGATTTCTATCTTAATTAGTGCGTTCTCCTCCATACATTCTGTCACGCCTAGAGCACAAAATATTAATGCTCATTTTTTGTTAAAGGTTTTTGTTGAGAGGTAGAGCTTGATGGTAAAGATGGTCGCTGGGGAGGCATTATTTTGTTGATTCAAGAAGCGTAATCCAACACATAAAGACATTTTGGGGGAATCAATCTTTATATTTCCCTTCACGAGTTGCACAATCTTGGCTATTATCTACAAATAGAAATCAACTCAACGTAGGTCTGCATTGTTGCTCCTTTTACTTAGTATATGACTCTTGCAGTAGGGTCCAAGTGAGTTGAACAACCCCTCATTTACACATCACATTTTAATTATTAGCCTTCCCATGATGATCTCCTTAGGAATCATTTTTGTGTTGCTTCACATGTCAGGCATATTCATGCAAATCTTTCCTTGGTGAGGATAATGGTTGAGAGGCCTTATCTATGATTTATAGTTGTAATATCACTTCAATAAGTCACTTCCAAGACGCGTGTCCATTGGTGTTGATGTTTGCCAATGCATGTATGACTCACGTTAGTTTGAGTGTTGGAGAAGTATTGGATCCACCCGAGGGCATATGCTGTCCCACATGACCTTCCTCAAATCTTGTCTTGGCTAACTTTCAACAATTCAACTTGTGATCTCATTTTGAGTTGGGCCAAATGTTTTGAGTCATGCAAGAAGGTTGGTTTGGCTTTGGAGTGTTGAAATCCAGGATCCCGAGCACTTAATTTTGATGGTGACAACTAATACTTATTGAATCCATATAGACTTTCTTTAGATTACAAATGCTTAATCCTTGTATATGAGCACTAACATTTCAGGTCAGATGCACACTGCTCAAGATTATTGGAGACTCAAACCGGGTAGAATAGGATATTGAAAAATCTGTAATTTTTATTTCTTTATTTTTATTTTCTTGAGTCTGCCACAAAAGCATGTATGTGAAAGGAGCAATCATGCACACACACAGGGGGAGAATTATTTTAAAAAATTTAAGTTGTTTTTATATCAGGCTTCAGAAAACCCTAAAAGTTTCAACTTTTACGTTTCTGTTCGTACAGTACGATATATAATCGTACAGTACGATCTGTTCAATTACAGCTCCGTCCAGTACGAGTACAGACGAACAGTTATCGAAGTTTATATATATCGTACTGTACGATATATATATCATACAGGACGATAATGTTTATTCCTACTGTTCGTACAGGACGATCTGTGAGACGATCCCTGGGACGAAAGAATTCGTCTCTGCCAGTCGTCCAGCACTCCTCTAGTCGTACAGTACGATTAGTTTGTTTCAGGATATCGTCCTATACGATACAAATATCGTCCAGGACAAATAGAATAAAAAACTTGGTTTCGTCTGGTACGATCGATGGGATGACTAAAATCGTCTCTGTCAATCGTCCAGCACTCCACTAAACGTACAGTATGATTAGTTCATTTCAGGATAACGTCCTGTACGATACGAATATCGTCCAGGACGAACAGAACAAAAAATCTTGATTTCGTCTGGTACGATCGAAGGGACGATTGTAATCGTCTCTGTCTATCGTACGGTACGATATATCATAACAAGAGAAAAACATGTAGTGAGAACAGAAGAGTAAACATAAACAATCAATATCATTAATAGTAAGCAAAAATAGAACAACACAGAACACAGAAACGTCTCCCCCTTTTGACAGCACCAAAAAGGGAAGAACAAGGAAACAACTACAATGACAAGAAACAAAAATATAAATAACTACAATAACTCAAAATTCTGGATCCTGATCCGGTGGTGGTGGAGGTTGTGAAAACAGTTGGTAGTACTGATGGAGGGACGCAAACTGGTGATCGATGGAGGTGAAGCGCTCTCTAAACCATTTCATATCAGTTTCATGTTCCTGATGTTGCTGAGCAATGTGGGAATCCAACCTAGTCTCCAGTCGATCAAGGCGTTGAATGATGTCGTCGTGAGGGTAGTCGGGAGAAGCAAGACCAGGTGGGTGGATTGGTGGTGGTGGAGGGGCGTCAGCAGGAGCATCAGCCTCTTCGTCATCAAACTCGGGATCGGCGTGAGCGGCCCCCCGATGGAACAAGATACGAAAAGAGGCATCCGAGTAGAAGATAGGAATATGATCTGGAGGTAGCGGATAATGAAGTTGGTACTTGGCATCTAAGATGTATCCTATGACATGCCCTAAAGCAAGGTTCAGTTTGCGGCGGGCACCGGGATATCGGTAGGCAGACAGGGTATGGATATAGTCAAAAATCATTTGGGCTTTTATTGAATTTTGTTCCAGACATTATTAGATACGTGACGACAGAAAGCAGTGGAGTAATATGGATGCGGTCTCCAGCTTTGGGTATGATGGACGTGCGAAGGACATGCTGGATAATGCGGGCATTTTGATTCAGGGTTTGAACAAGGGGTAGGTGTTGATTGGAGGGGACACCTCTAAGGGTCATATTAACTGATGTCCAATCATAATCATGTGAGATCATAGATTGGGGACGAGGGCCGTCAGTGGACAGCCCGATGTGTGCAGCAATGTCGTTGACGGTGATAACGACATGCTGTTTGCAGACATAGGAAGTGAAAGTGGTGTTTTCTATATCGATTTTGATATTGGCAAGAAACTCAAAAGGAAGTTCGGAGTGAAAATGAAAGGCAAGAGTCAAAAGGAATTGAAGGGTGGTGGATGCGAAAAGGTTCATCACCTCGAAATTCAGAGCGGCTTGATTCAGCATGCGAGATGGAGTGATTTTGGCTTCCTTGATTTTAATGTATGTTTTCTCGTCTGCAGCGGAGAAAAAGCGATCGTCGAAACGCCGAGAGGAGGAAGAGCTCCCGACGACCATTCGACCGCGCTTACTGGCACCAGACATGGTTGAAGAAGGGATTTGAGAAAGGGAGGAAATTTGGAGTGAGTGAGTGTAGTCAAAGAATCCCTCTATTTTTTAGAATTTGTGAACTATCGTACAGTACGATTGAGGATCGTACAGTACGATAGGCGCAATAATATCGTTTGGACGACCGTTCAAAAAAGCGAGTCAAATCGTACAGTACGATCAGAATCGTACTGTACGAACGTAAGTGTGAGGTGTTCGTCCCGAGAAGTCGTCTGAACGACCTTTGACAAAAAGGTTCGTACAGTACGAACGAACAGTTGTTCGTACAGTACGAAAGGCAATAATGTTCGTACCGGTCGAGTTTAAATTCGTCCTAATCCATCTGACACGTGGATCGTACCGTACGATGTGTAGTTCGTACAGAACGATGACCAATAATGTGTATCGTACAGTACGAAAGGCGATAATCGTACTGTACGATAATATTAAAATAACTCAAATCTCAGCCGTCCACTCCCATTCACGGTTCAGATCTTTCATGCATTATACCTTTCGTACTGTACGACTCACCATTCGTACTGTACGATACACATTATTGGTCATCGTTCTGTACGAACTACACATCGTACGGTACGATCCACGTGTCAAATGGATTAGGATGAATTTAAACTCGGCTGGTACGAACATTATTGCCTTTCGTACTGTACGAATAACTGTTCGTACTGTACGAACCTTTTTTGTCAAAGGTCATTCAGACGACTTCTCGGGACGAACGCCTCACACTCACGTTCGTACAGTACGATTCTGATCGTACTGTACGATTTGACTCGCTTTTTTGAACGGTCGTCCAGACGACATTATTGCGCTTATCGTACTGTACGATCCTCAATCGTACTGTACGATCCTCAATCGTACTGTACGATAGTTCACAAATTCTATAAAAAAGAGGGATTCTTTGACTACACTCACTCTCACTCACTCCAAATTTCCTCCCTTCTTCAACCATGTCTGGTGCCAGTAAGCGCGGCCGAATGGTCGTCGGGAGCTCTTCCTCTCGGCGTTTCGACGATCGTTTTCTCTCCGCTGCAGATGAGAAAGCATACATTAAAATCAAGGAAGCCAAAATCACTCCATCTCGCATGCTGAATCAAGCCGCTCTGAATTTCGAGGTGATGAACCTTTTCGCATCCACCACCCTTCAATTCCTTTTGACTCTTGCCTTTCCTTTTCACTCCAAACTTCTTTTTGAGTTTCTTGCCAATATCAAAATCGACCTAGAAAACACCACTTTCATTTTCTATGTCTGCAAACAACATGTCGTTATCACCGTCAACGACATTGCTGCACACATCGGGCTGTCCACTGACGGCTCTCGTCCCCAATCTATGATCTCACATGATTATGATTGGACATCAGTTAATATGACCCTTAGAGGTGTCCCCTCCAATCAACACCTACCCCTTGTTCAAACCCTGAATCAGAATGCCCGCGTTATCCAGCATGTCCTTCGCACGTCCATCATACCCAAAGCTGGAGATTGCATCCATATTACTCCACTGCTTTCTGTCGTCACGTATCTAATAATGTCTGGAACAAAATTCAATGAAGCCCAAATGGTTTTTGACTATATTCATACCCAGTCTGCCTACCGATATCCTGGTGCCCGCCGCAAACTGAACCTTGCTTTAGGGCATGTCATAGGATACATTTTAGATGCCAAGTACCAACTTCATTATCCGCTACCTCCAGATCATCTTCCTATCTTCTACTCGGATGCCTCTTTTCGTATCTTGTTCCATCGGGGGGCCGCTTTTGCCGATCCCGAGTTTGATGACGAAGAGGCTGCTGCTCCTGTTGACGCCCCTCCACCACCACCAATCCACCCACCTAGTCTTGCTCCTCCCGACTACTCTCACGACGACATCATTCAACGCCTTGATCGACTGGAGACTAGGTTGGATTCCCACATTGCTCAGCAACATCAGGAACATGAAACTGATATGAAATGGTTTAGAGAGCGCTTCACCTCCATCGATCACCAGTTTGCGTCCCTCCATCAGTACTACCAACTGTTTCCACAACCTCCACCACCACCTCCGGATCAAGATCCAGAATTTTGAGTTATTGTAGTTATTTATATTTTTGTTTCTTGTCATTGTAGTTGTTTCCTTGTTATTCCCTTTTTGGTGCTGTCAAAAGGGGGAGACGTTTCTGTGTTCTGTGTTCTATTTTTGCTTACTATTAATGATATTGATTGTTTATGTTTACTCTTCTATTCTCACTACATATTTTTCTCTTGTTATGATATATCGTACCGTACGATAGACAGACGATTACAATCGTCCCTTCGATCGTACCAGACGAAACCAAGGTTTTTTGTTCTGTTCGTCATGGACGATATTTGTATCGTACAGGACGTTATCCTGAAATGAACTAATCGTACTGTATGTTTAGTGGAGTGCTGGACGACTGACAGAGACGATTTCAGTCGTTCCGTCGATCGTACCAGACGAAACCAAGTTTTTTTGTTCTATTCGTCCTGGACGATATTTGTATCGTACAGGACGATATCCTGAAACAAACTAATCGTACTGTACGACTAGAGGAGTGCTGGACGACTGGCAGAGACAAATTCTTTAGTCCCAGGGATCGTTCCACAGATCGTCCTGTACGAACAGTAGGAATAAACATTATCGTCCTGTACGATATACATATCGTACAGTACGATATGTATAAACTTCGATAACTGTTCGTCTGTACTCGTACTGGATGGAGCTGTAACTGAACAGATCGTACTGTACGATTATATATCGTACTGTACGAACAGAAACGCAAAAGTTGAAACTTTTAAGGTTTTCTGAAGCCTGATATAAAAACAACTTAAATTTTTTTATTGAGAGTTGTTGGTCTATCCTCTTGCTGTGAGAGGCTTTGAGGGAAGAAGGGGATTCATTAGAGAGAAGTTTTTTCTCGGAGAGATCCAGGGCTTGAGAGAGAAAGATGAAGGTGAGCTTGAGCGTGAGGGAGAAGTAGTGTGAGGGGATCACACGGTGGCTCCAAGCTAGCTGCATGCTTTGCTTCTCTTGTGGCTTTGGGAAGCTTCGGGAAAGTTCTCGAGGGAAGAGTCACTTCAAGATCAACATCGTCAAGGTACTCTGCCATCTCCAGGAGGGAGAAAAATGAGAAGGTTCGCTGCCGTCACCAGGAGGGTGACATAGCGTTTGGTATTCCGCCGCACCGAGGGAGGTGAAAGTGAGTATTGTAAAGGCTTCTCCACCTTGCTGTGGGAGCAAAAGGAGAGTCAACTTTTACTAGTGCAAATCCCGGAGTAGAGGACTCCGGGGAGTGGACGTAGGTCAAGTGACCGAACCACTATAAAAATCTCTGGTGTGCTTTTTCCATTTTATCGTATTTTATTTTTCATGCTTTTAATTAGTACTTTAAATTGCCTGGTGAAAAATCATATCTAAATCCTGTGTTGTGTAAGGTACAATTGTAGCATCAATATTGTCATTGTGAACGTGTTACTTGCTTCCGCACTTTACTCGTTAAGTTATCCTTTTAAAAATTACAAAAAGTAGAACTCTTGTTTAGGGTTGATTTTTTAAAATACCAATTCACCCCCCTCTTGGTGCATCTCGTACTTTCATGGAGCCAATGAATGAGCATTATGAGGTCTTCTTCATATATACGCACGCTCCGAAGCATTCCGTTTGGGTGCTTCCTTAGGGAGCACTCTTGGAAACATCCCTCAACAATTCTCTTTGGATATCTACTCAAATGGGTTTCTCAAGCATCTCTTCGAACAGTGTTATGTGGGGTGGCCAAGCTATTTGGGTACTCCAAGCCGAATGAATCCTTTTGTCCTACCTTTCCTATCTGGGTCTCATATCCACTTTATTTTTACACCTTATGCATATAACCTGACTTAGTCGTCTGGGTCATCCAAAAGAACCTTTGAGATTATGGCTTCCCTGTGTAGCTCATATCTTTTCTCAAGAAAGGGGGCGGGATTCTAACGCCCGAAGTATGGTGGATATCATTAGAATGATCCCCTTCATGCAAATTATTATTGTTAACTGAATTAATTTTACAGTTTATATACAAAACAACAAATAAATTATCACATTGGCCACTTATCGCAGGCTTTTCAAGAATGGAAGTCCTTGCGAAGAGCAGAGCTGTCCGAGTACCAGAAGCAGATCGAAGAGAATTATATCTCCAATGTGGACAAGGAGCTTGAAAGGTGGCAAAATGCTAGGAATGCGAGGAGATCAAACAATCTGGTCAATCTCCAGGAGTCCATGGATAAGGAGCTTGAGACACACAGGTTAGTACATGGTCCTAAGACAAGGAGGATTTCTGGAAGCAATGATGAGGACGAGGATGTTGAGGACATTGTTATTGAAGACGAACTCTTGGACGAGGTCCTTGAGCCACATGACAGGCCTGAAGCCGATGCAACAAAAATCCCAGAAATAGGTAACGGTAGTTCTGGTCCAGCATGAGAAACCAGCAGAAACAATATTATTCTTGCATTCGTAATCATCTTACTGCTTAACTTTTACCGTATTCAGAGGCTTCCCTTTATGTTTGATACGATGAAGTGTTCTCTAGAAATCTTATGTGCTTGAAAATAGTATATGCTATAGTGTTTTTGTTGTGTGTTGCTTGTTGACCTTCCTATAACAGCTTTTTCAGTAGCATGACCTCTTTGTTTTCACACTTGTCTACTTTTTTTTAACTAATTAATTCCCTTTTAATTTTTACGATTTGTTCATGTTACCGTTAACTTGTTGACATCAAGAGAATTGAATGTTTATTTGTATTTGAATTTTGTGTGCGGTTTCTCATCAGATTTATCAATGTTCAATGAAATTCTAGATAACTCCATGTAAGGCAATGAGCTAAATGCCATATCTAACTGGATGCATGCCCCATTACGCTTGAGATCTACCTAGATAATTAATTGGAAAAGCCTTGCCTCTCACCTCATGACTAATGACTTTAGCCTCTATTTTGTGGAAAATAATAGAGAAAAATCTCATTTTTTTGTGGATGAACTTTGACGAAGTTCTTTTTTATGGTTTAAATTTTGAAAGTTCATATGTTACTAAGTGAAGCTCTTTTCTTCTAACTCCTTTGTATTGATCAATAGAAGCTTTTAAAGCCCTTAAATCTTGTTGAAACCCTTTGGTTTAGGTAGGCCATTTGTGCTCAAATTTTAATTTTTGATTTGGAACTTTATGAAATGTACTTGCAAACTAATTGAATTTAAGACCACTAGATGATTACTCTTCATCTAGTGTATAACACCATTTCTCCATTTAGAATTTAGGCCCTCATATCTGCACTTTGATGCACACAAAATCAATAACAACCACCAACATTTCCCTCATAGAGATTTAATCCCATAATTACATAAACATCACACTTTTAGTAGACAAACATAGTAAGATACATTTTGCACTTTTATAACAAAATAATTATAATTTTGGGGTAAATTTACACACACCCCTCCACAATTGTTAAATGCAAAATCATTCTTGGATAACATTCATAATAACATTTCAGAGCTTTTATCCTTGTATAGAAATTTTAATCGAAATTCAGACATATATCAAAATACTTAAAACTACATACAATAAAAAATACTCGATGAAAATTTAGAAGAAATATTCAAAATATGCAGAATAATTAGAGCAACAACATACCGATAGTTACATGATGAAAGTTTTCTAAATCTCAAATTACTTCTATTTTTATGCTGTTAAAAATCCAAAAAGAATGTATATCTCCATATTATTAAAAATAGAGAGGTTAAATATAATTTACCTCCATCTGAATAATTTTTACAACTAGACTGTTGGAAGAAAATAGCCCAAAGACCTCTGAAATGGACTTTCTCTCCTATAAATTTTCTTCTCTCCCTATCCTAATAAATCCAATGGCTGAAATGAGGGGTGATGGAAAATTTAGTAGTTTTGACATTGATAAAAATTTTGGTTATTACACCGCGGTGCTGAAGGGACATTGCCACAATACTCCCAAAGAATTTTATTTTCTATTTAGAATATAGAGAGCTTATATCGTGAAAATTGCAATTGTGTCATCGATATCGTTGTTGTAACGAACTAGCTTCCGCATTCTACTTGTTAAATTGTTATTATCCAGGATCCCGAGCACTTACTTTTGATGGTGATAACTAATACTTACTGAATCAATATGGACTTCCTTAAGATTACAAATGTTTATTCTTGTATATGAGCACTAACATTTCAGGTCAAATACACACTGCTCAAGATTACTGGAGACTCAAACTGGGTAGAATAGGAGCTTAAAAATCTTGTAATTTTTAATTTCTTTATTTTTTTATTTTCTTGATTATGCCACAAAAGCATGTATGTGAAAGGAGCAACCACATACACACACAGGGGGAGAGTTGTTTGCATGCTTAAATTTTTTTTTAAACTATCGTACTGTACGATTAATCATTAATACTCAGGTTAATGGCTATTTTTTAGACGATTAGTTTTGTAACCTAATCGTACTGTACGATGGAAATCGTACTGTACGATGAGGTTCAATTGAAAAATCCTAGCCGCCGGAATAAGTTTGATAAGTTTATAATTTTAACTTTTTTTGAACTATTCGTACTGTACGATCCATATCGTAATGTACGGTTAATTGAATACTTATCAAAATTATCTCCCGTAATCAGGAAATAAACGTTGATTTCTTAACTAAAGTAGTTCGTACTGTACGATACTATATCATATCGATGGTTAGAGACGATTTCATTCGTCCCTTTGATCGTACCAGACGAAACCAAGGTTTTTTGTTCTATTCATCCTGGACGATATCCTGAAATGAACTAATCGTACTATACGAATAGTGCAGTACTGGACGATAGTTAGAGACGAATTTGCTCGTCCCAGGGATCGTCCCACAGATCGTCATGTACGAACAGTTAAAAATAATATGATCATCCTATACGATATACATATCGTACAATACGATATGTATTGAAGTTGAGAACTGTTCGTCTGTGCTCGTACTGGACGAAGCTGTATTTGAACTGATCGTACTGTATGATTATATATTGTACTGTACGATTATATATCGTACTATACGAACAGAGACGAAAAAGTTGAAATTTTTAGAATTTTTTAAAGCGTGATTTAAAAACAACTTTAATTTTTCAATTGAGAGTTGTTGATCTGTCTTCTTGCTGTGAGAGGCATTGAGAGAGGAAGAGACTCTTGAAGGAGAAGTTTTTCTTTGGAGAGATCCAGGGCTTGCGAGAGGAAGGTGAAGGTGAGCTTGAGCGTGAGGGAGAAGGAGTGTGAGGGGATCACACGGTGGCTCCAAGCTAGCTGCATGCTTTGCTCCTCTTGTGGCTTTGGGGAGTCTTGGGAATGTTCTCGAGGGAAGAGATGCTTCAAGATCAACATCGTCAAGGTACTCTGCCATCTCTAGGAGGGAGAAAAAGGAGAAGGTCCATTGCCGTCACCAGGAGGGTGACATAGCGTTTTATATTTCGTCACACCGGGGAAGGTGAAAGTGAGTCTTGTAAAGGCTTCTCCGCCTTGCTGTGGGAGCAAAAGGAGAGTCAACTTTTAGTAGTGCAAATCCCAGAGTGGAGGACTCTGGAGAGTGGACGTAGGTCAAGTGACCGAACCACTATAAAAATCTCTGGTGTGCTTTTTCTGTTTTTACCGCACTTTACTTTTCACGCATTTTATTTACTGCTTTTAATTATTTGGTGAAAAGTTTGATTTAGATCTTATATCATGAAAATTGCAATTGTGTCATCGATATCGTTGTTGTAACGAACAACTAGCTTCCGTATTCTACTTGTTAAATTGTTATTAAAAAAAATAAAAAAAATTAGAACTCCTGTTTAGGTTTAATTTTTAAAAATACTAATTCACCCCCCTCTTGGCGAATCTCTGACTTTCAATTGCCACAATACTCCCAAAGAATTTTATTTTCTATTTAGAATATAGAGAGCTTGGCGCTATAGTGCCTTGATATCCAAGGCCACGGTGCACCCAAACAGATCAAAATACAGATAACACAATACCGTAGTGCTCAGATCATTATGCTGCAGTGCTCCCAAAGGAACCTATTATTTCTATTGAGAAATAATAGAAGATAGTGCTACATCATTTAGAAGACAGCGCTGAAATGTTCCCAATGAATTTTTTTACACATGCAAATTTTCATCTACATGGCCCTCCGAACTCAACCTACTACAAAAAACACATAAAAATATTCACAAAGATACAAAATGAACATGTCACTTATCAGGTCCAATTCAAGTCATAACAGGTTCTTGATCACTGCTATAGTTTTCCTCACATACTATATCTTTATAATACATTATGGTGGACCTTCTATTGATCCAAACATGCACTCCATAGTTGAGATGTAAAATAAAAGCTAAAATGACAACAGAATGAGGAGAACTATTATAAAGAAAGGGATATCATATTTAAGAGGAGTATGAGGTAGTTACTTATCCAAAGAGCTTTGAAAGTTCGATAGGGATGTTAAGCCCTTATGAACTAGTCCCGAGGCTAACCAAGAGGGGGGGTGAATTGGATATTTGAAACAAAACAAAAATCTTTTTATAACTTGCAGCGGAAACGAATTAAAACAACGATAAAAAGATCAATCACAGATTTCACCCAAGCAGATAATCGCAGTTAAATAAAGTGCGAAAAATAAGAAGAAAGAACACACCAGATTTATAGTGGTTCGGTCCAACTTGACCTACGTCCACTCCTCGGAGGCACCCTCCAAGTATTGCACTAAACCAAATAGTGTCTCTCATTCAGCCCCCACAGCTAGGCGAAGAAGCTCTTACAAAATCACTTCCACCTTCCCTGGTGCGGCGGAGTAGCCGGGTCCTTTGACACCAAAGAGATCTTCTTCTTCCCAAAACTTCCCTCGAGACGACCCTTGAATCCGATGGTACTTAGGTGCAAGCTTGCCGGAGCAACCGTGTGAACCCCCTCACACTCCCTCGAGAATCCCCCTTCCCAGGCTCTTCTCCCTCTCAAACTCCACCCTTTCCTCTCTCCCTTTCAAGCTCTCTCTTCAAGTTTTCTCCAAAAGAACGAAGACTCAATGGCTGCCAAAAACACCTATCAAGTGCCTTGAGAAAGCTTAAATAAAGAGCTCCAAAAACCCTTCCAAATCAGTTCTGGCGGCAAAGATCGTCCAGGATGATCGCAGGATCGTCCAAGACGATTTGCTCTAAAAGACGGCTTCAGAAAACCCTAAAAACTCAATTATGCCGCCAAAGATCGTCCAGGACGATCCTGCGATCGTCCTGGACGATGTGTAGAATTTGACCTGATAGTCCCGTACGATCCTGGGATAGTCCAGGACGATCAGTACAAATTTTGCACAAATCGTCCAGTACGATATATATATCGTCCAAGACGATTAGAACAAATTTTGACTCTTAAATTCTTGCCTAAATTATCATGGCGGCTAGGGTTTTGAGATCATATTAGATCGTCCAGGACGATTAGTTCAATGAACAGATCGGCCTGGACGATCTGAAATCGTCCAGTATGATTTGTTCAAAAGTTGAACTTCTGGTTTTGACAGGATCTCACTCCCCCTGAGTATGTGTATACATAGTCACAAATAAGCATACACCCTTATAGGACTTGACTCAAAAAATCAAAAAGTACATCAATGAGAAATACAATAAAGTCTATTCTACTAATTCTTGAGTCTTGAATCTTTCTTGGATTGATGCATGCTGTTCCTGAAATGTTAGTACACACAAACAAATATATGTTCGAAATACTAGGAGATGAACCATAATATTTGTTATCATCAAAATAAGAACTCGTGAGCCCGAGTTGCAACAAGCTTCATACCTCCCATATTCTCTAATTTTGATATTACCGAAAACCCATGCTAACATTTAGCTCACTATAGAGGGATATGTTGCAATAATGGCAACAATGATGCTTTATTGCTTCATCTTTTCATGACATTATTTTCTAGGTTTTCATTTGAGTGTTATATCAACATCTCAAAGGTACTTTTATTACCTTTGATAAACTTGAGGAGTTCTTTATTAAGAGCACATAAATACATTATCATGCATGATTTGATGTTTATCTAATAAAAATGATTTGAGACTCTAGTTGATTTTATTTTGAGGTGGTGTAGGTTGGATTTGAAGTGTGAGCCATCACATATGAAAAATAATATAGTTGATCTATTGATAGGAAGAATAACAAGTCTTATTTTTGTACTTCTAAAGCTTTCTTCTATTTTCACTTTTGAAAATTTTTCTACAAAAGTAGTTGACCTTAAGTTTAAGGAATCCACACTAATCTTGAAACATCATAGTGTGCATGGGAATGGTAGAAGAAAATATCCCATCCAATGATGCCTAGCATTAGTGGTGAAAATATTATAACGTTGACTCCAATTAAAAAGGTTAAGAAGAAAGTAATAGCTATGATAGAGCTATGTAAGCCTTCTCTTCCACCTCCTCTAACTAAAAAGCCTCATATCACTTTTAATGAGGCTTGACAAAGTATATTCATTTAAGAATAGTGTAATTAAGATAATATTTAAGATGTTTATTCAATTAGGTATGAAATTGTGAGAGGCTAAGAAGCACGATGAAGTAAACAAGGTAGGAGATCCTACTTACTACCCTTATTATTGGTTTTTGGGGCATACTATTGAAGACTATATTGTGTTTAAGAATTGACTTAAAATGATAATACAAGGTTGGGAAGGTAGAAATTATTGATCAGTTTCTTTAGAAGGACAATCATTTTTTATGAAGTTCATATTTGCCATATTGAAGGATAAATTATACAATTAATACTCTATTTTTAATATATGTTAATTCAACTTTACCAATTGATCCCTTGATGGTGCCCTTCATTTTAGGTATGACACCATTTAATATTGTGTTTGTACCTTCAGCCTTGTGATGCCTCCAAACCTAATATATTACAACACAAGTCTTCCAGTATTCACTCTAGATGTTCCCATGAGACTTTCATGTACCAAATCTAATTCATATCATACATTATAACCTAGTGTATTCAATAGTGACACTTGATGATCTCTCTCCAAAACCCTCGAGTTCATATACAACAACTATACTAACATTTGCATCACATATCAGTTAGTGTCATATCCTAATATTACATTTGTACCTTTTCATTTTCCTTGTTGTGAGTATGTAATATATGATTATATATGTTATGTACCACATCATGTATATTTTGATGTTAATATACTATGTCAACTAATTTTTTAGTAATTTTCTTCTACTTCTAGTTGTATAATACCCACTTTTAATATTGATATTAATGAAAAAGAGGAAGAATATAGTTTGGCTCTTAAAATGGTATTTGTTGTTTAGACTTAAATGTTAGCAAGTCCTCAAATGATGAGCAACCTTTAAAATTAAATTCAACTTAAAACATAGCTTCTTCTTCTAGATTTAAAAAGGTGTCAAAAATTGAGGAACATGATGATGATGATTAGGATTATCATACGACATAGCATGATGATCCATTAGATAATATTCAATAAGTATAATTAAGGGGTGAAAACCCCTTCAACACTAATTTTCTAAGCCTACAATCTAGGGAAAGGATCAAAATATTATAACTAAAAAATATTGATCAACCATCTAATCAAGGCTAATTATTATAAAGACAAATTAAAAACATCTACTTTATATCCTAAAGTAGTTATAACATCTAGGCTTATTTGAAAAACAAACCTACTTTCTTGATAGTTTATGATACTCTTATTTTATCCCACAAGCATCATGAAGCTTTTATTAAAACACAACTTAAGCTTAAGAATTTTCTAGGTTAC
This sequence comes from Dendrobium chrysotoxum, assembly GCA_019925795.1. NCBI lineage: Eukaryota > Viridiplantae > Streptophyta > Magnoliopsida > Asparagales > Orchidaceae > Dendrobium > Dendrobium chrysotoxum. Next base: position 23,540,788 of record CM034310.1, on the reverse strand, counting down.
TTCATTATAAAAAATTTGAAGGATTTTTTTTTCCTCTTAAGGACCTTCTCATAATGAATTTCACAAAAGAAGATTTATTAAAAGTCAGATCATAACAAACTCTTGTATATTACGACCTTGATATATGTTAATACCCAGAACAATATCTTGGTAGATCCAGGGTCCTTAGTTAATATCATGATTGTTTGTTGAAACATCTGTCATCAAGTCTAGGTGATTTTCTGTAACTAATCCTCAATTTTAAGTTAAATGGTACTTATAATTCTTAGAATATTAAACGGAGTAGAAATTAATACAGTTTTAGGATTAAAAAGATGAAAAAAAAAACTTGATGAGGGCACGGGTGTGAACCTTAATGATTGTATGAAAATTTTAGGGCTCTATCAATCCCTAAATAATGCTTAAATTTTTTGTGATATAAAATAAAAAATCCCACTTAATATACATAAGTATATGTGTCGGTATCAAGTAATATAATGATAGAGTAGAGTATCAATCTCACAAGAAAGTATGCTTACTTATAATTTACTAGTACTATTTACTTAAATTACAATAATTATCCTACCAATTAAAAATGATGGTTTTGGAGATTCAATCACTAAATAAAAGCAGTAAAAAATACTTGATACACTTCTTGACCTTGTTTGTCACCCAAGACCACCTCCATGGTGTTTAATGGGTCAAACCCAACCCATTGGGCCCAAACCCTGGTTGACTAGGTCAACCCAGGTTGACCCATTTGGCTTTAATAGGTTAATTCAAGTTCAAATCCAATCCAAACCAATCTCTAGCTCAAACCCTCACCTCCTTGACCCTAATTGACTAGGTTGACCAAGTCAACCCTTGACTTGGTCAACCCAAGTCATTAATGGGTCAATTTGACCCATTAAGACCCATTTAAGGCATTCAAACTATTCCTATTGGGTTCCCTCACTCAAATCCCGTCTAAATTACCCCCTCTCCCTCCTAATTAACTCCTGATCGCATCTTAGCCATCAATCCAAGGATTAGGGGTATAAATAAGCAAATTAGGGTTGAGTTTAGGATCCTTTTTTGCTTGCTCTCTCTCCCTAGATCTCCCTAACCTCTGAGATTTGGCGAGAGATCTCCCACGATTTCCCTTTACCTTCCCCAACCCAAAGACCACCAGTCAAAGCCGCCGCCAGTGAGTTCCCGACGACCCTAGGCCTTAAACGTCCAAAGCTTCGATCCGGCCGATCCAGGGCTTGTTCGATCGCGATTTCAATAGGAGAAACGTACAAGGATAATCAACAAGCTCAATCGAACTTAAATCCCGAAGATCCAACGGTATAATTTCTCTAAAACTCTAGACCAAGGTCACATCGCTTAGGGTTAAATAACTCTTCATATATCGTGTTTTAGATCACAAGAACACGTCCACATGATTGCTCCTCACTCCTAGATGCTAGGTTTAAAATTTCATGAGATTTGATCAATCCGATTGCAAGAATGAAGCAAAAAAACACCCTATGGCTTCAGTTTCGCCCTAAGCCTCGGTGTACTACTTCTCCGTCGTCGATCCTTTGATCAACGGCGGAGATCTCGTCGTTCCACAGTTTCATCCGAACCGCGAGATCGAGCTGCCAGTCGTTTGCTCCGTCCGGCTAGATCGGAGTCGTTGAATCGTTTCGGTGGAGGATCAAATGTCGTGGGTTCGCCACTGATGTGGTTAATGAAACCGCGGCCGCGGTTTAATTATCCCGCAATCATTTCCAATGATTGGCCACCGCGCAATCATTGGAAATGATTGCCGCGGTTTGAACCCACGAATAGGAGCCTGCTGCGTGGCCCACACCGAGCCGCCGCCGCGGATCTCTCTCCAATCATTGCACGGGAATGCGGAGCTAATCCCGGGCCGACACGTGGCCCGCTGTTGCGTCGCCGCCACTGCCACCGATTTTAATTAAAAATTAATTATTTTAAATTCTTTTTTATATAATATTATTTAAATAATTATTTTAAAATAAAAAAAATCAAAAAGGTTATATTTCATAATTTTATAATTATTTGGATATTATTATTTTTATTTTTATTTTTATTATTATTTTATTATTATTATTATTATTATTATTATTATTATTATTATTATTATTATATTTAGTATTATCTTAATTTATTGTTATTATTACTATTATTATACTTATTATTATTTTAATTTATTGTTATTACTATTATTATTATATATATCATTATTTTAATTTATTATTTTTTTTAATATTATTTTGCAAAATACCAATATTATTACTATTATTTTCATATATTATTATTATTATGGTATTATCTTCATTATCATTATTTTTCATTATCTATATTACTTTATTATTATTGTCATTATTACATTTATTATAATTAGTATACTTATTATTATTATTATTATTATTATTATTATTATTTTAAAGCTACTTTGATTAGGTTGTTATATTATTATCATTATTATTTTAAAATTATTTCAATTAGGTTATTATTATTATATTATTATTATTATATTATTGTTATTATTATTATTATTACTATTATCTTAATTGTCATTACTATTATTATTATTATTTTAAAATTTATCCTATCATTATTATTAATTATAAAATTTATTTATTTTAATATTAGAAAACCTTTTTTATAGTTATCTTAATTTAAATTAATAATTATTTTCAAATATTAATTAATTAAATTATTTTAAAAATTACTTTTAAATGCATTTAACTTCTAAAATTCATAACTAATTCGTTTTAAATCAAATTTTGACGCACAATACCTTGAATTTTTCAAAAAAATGTGAATTTTAATTTAAAATTACTTTCAGAAATCAATTCTGACTTTTCTGATTGATTTCTGTATTGTTTAATTACTTAATTATTTAAATATTATTTAAGTAATTAACTTAATTAATTATTTTGAAACTACAAAATACTTTGAATCCTTATTGAGGTGGGTCAGTAGATCTCTCATTCCTATACATTAAATTATTTTCAAATTATCTTATTTTTAAACTTATATAAAGATATACTTTAATATTTATATGTATTTAAATTTTTTTTTAAAATTATATAAATATTTAAATCTTTTAATTTTGGGAGATCTATTTGTGAAATTTTAAACATAGATTAATCCTATGAATAGCATTCATGTGGGGAAGGATTAGTGGGTGATTAGGTCTCAATCATTCACTAATCACTTCATTAGACCCATATTACTTAGTATTTTGTAGTCCTTGCATATGTAAGATGCACAAGCACCTAGTCTAGGCTCTCCTAGATCTAAGGACCATAGTGTATTTATGTTTGTATTGTATTTCCTTTATGTTCTCCCAAGGGTTAGTGATTTACACTTGATCTAATCCTATTTAACCTAGTGACACCTTAAGGACAATAATTAAGGACCCGTCTAGCAGACTTAAAGAAATTCTAGGAGCTAAGATACACCTTTGATTGATTTGAAACTTTAACTATCTGAATTTAGTGATATATTAAACTCCCCAAAATTTTCTAGGAATTTTTAGGACCTATTAAACCCCTTAATTAACAAACCCTAATTCACCCGTTAATTAGGACCCGATAACTTCAAAAAATTCTAATATATCCATTTTAAGTTAGAAAATTACCCATAATATATCAAACTCTTGAGAATTCAGTCTTTAATCCAAGAAAATTAAAACCCCTTTAATTGGACTTCAATCTGAACATTAATTTAATTTTGACTAAAAATTACCTTTTAATTAAATTAAATATTTTAAAATTATTAAAAATTTCAAATTCCTTCCAAACACTTGGGAACACTTCTTTAGGTCATTCCTGACCTTTAGGGGTGATTCCAAGCAGTTTGGAACTGATTTTGATCAAAATCCCTAAAACAGCCTTCAATTAAATAATTTCGATAATTCATTAAATAATCCAAATTTTGAAAATTCATAACTAATTCTAGAAAACTCCAAATTGAGTAAGCTCAAAGGCATTCAACTCACATTAGGGTCTAGTATTTATCAAAAATATTAGGATTCCAAAAATCAACTTAAATTAAAAAAAGTCAACAATCTGGTCAAACTTAGGTCAAAATGAGGTCAAAACTTCGGAAATTCATAACTTTGGATAGAAGAATCCAAATTGGGCATGCTTATAGTCTAACTGATCGAGTTAAGGTATATTATTTTATAAAAATATTAAGTGATTATAAACCCCCTTTAATCAAAAAGGTAATTTTGGACCCCTTTGACCTAGTGGATAGGGTGACCTCGGACCTTCTGAAAACCACCAGCTTAACTTAAATTTCAGAAAATACTACCCTCAACTTAAAGCTGACATACAAATATAATAATAAATAAATTATTATACCTTTTCTTTTAATCTTCAACTCACTAAATCAATTTAATCAACCCATGATCGCTACTAGGTAACCCAAGCCTACGAGGCTATTGACTTAGCCCCAAGGAAGGTGAAATAAACTTCACGGCCTCGGTGTGAAACAAATGTAGTAATCACTGAACCTTTAAAACACACATATTTGATCCTTAACATATTAATATTTAAACTCAAACATAAACCTCTCTTGGGGACCTTCAACAAACATGGACACTAGATAACTTCAAATAACTACCCAGCTTAGGATCTATCTCAGCTACACGGCCTTTTACACACATTTAGATGATTTGCTAGGGCACCACTTCTAGACCTAGGCTAGGTTGGTGTTTACTTTCTTCTTGTGTGCCAAGTTTTTTGAGATTTTACTGCATATTGTGATTGAAACATTATTGGTGTGTTTATTTACTTTTTACTGTACTCTGGGAATTGATGTCATTGCACGATAAATTACCCATAGGTTAGGATCAATTTTGACACTAACGATATTTTTTGCAGGCGGCCATGCTCATGTAGCGCTAATAAAAGGGGGATAATAATCATGATTTAAATACTAATATTATTTTCTACAGGCGCTTCAAAAATTACTCAGCTCCCCTAAATAAATGAGGGCTAAATAATAAATCATCATATAACTACTACAGGTGCTCCAAAACTGCTTAGCCCTCATAATAATTAAGAGCATGACCAAGTGTGTCTGTGATGGGCATTTTTATTTTTCATATAAACTGCTTGGGATGATATATAAACTACTTTGGATGATTTTATTAGGATAATCATGTAGGAGAGTCTAGATTTTCTTGCTTTCATTTAATGTGAATTCTTTGTAGTATGGTTAAGAGTTGTGAAAGTGCACATTTGAGTGGGAACACATGGATCCAAAGGTTGGATTCCCAAAGAGGAAAGGACACCCAATATGAGGATAGTCCTTTTCTATTTGGAAATCCAAATTTGGATCATTCTACTACCCAAGGTGGAAAGAATAACCTCCTGTTTGGGGTATAGTTTTCTTCTCCACCCTGGGTATCCAGCTACGACAAATCCAAGGAGTTCGAAGAGGAGGAGATCCAGGAGTCCAAGGAAGAGAAGATCAAGAAGTTGAAGACCAAGAGTATCCCACTCAAAGTCACTTGCGTCTATTCTAGGATTAGAAATCTGGGTTGTTGGCAGTGGTGCCCGGCCACTTTACTTTCTGTAAACCTTGGGGTGTAATTAAGGGCAGTTGGCCTATAGATATTTATTAATTGGTTTGATTATCTTGATGTGTTTTATTTATAATTATGTGCCTTTAGGATTGCCTGATTTTTTTAGTTTATTGGCAATTTGCATGCCGCTTTTATTTTAGCCTGGACTTCGTTAGGCTCTTTAAGGATTAAAATATTTTTCTACTCATAACTAATATTTAAAATTTCAAGGTTTAAATAACATAGAAATCTAACGACCTAGGGAACGGCCAGAATTGTCCAGGGTCGCATGCATATTAATATATTTCCTCTCTCCTTCTGTAAGACACTTCCCCACCTACGGGTAGAGTCCGGATAATCTGGCCTATGAGGATGAGGTGTCGGACCTAGGGAAGCCCAGTCTACTTCTAAAAATCTATTTTTATAAGCCTTTTTAAAAATCCATGCATACCTGATTTGGATACTTTGACTAGCATGCATTGCATTAGAAATCAATTAAATCAAAATTTTAATTGCATTAGATCTAGTAGCATTCACCCTACATAAGTCTGGGGCCAATTAGGAAACTCTCTAAATGTCAGCCCTATTTCCAAGAACTATAACCTACCCACCGATCTTGCATAAAAATGACTCGACTCAAGGTTTTGAAGCGACTAGGTGGTTAGCTGGCTCCCCAATCCAGGTCGGGGTAAGTCCAGGTTTTGCATTACATTAGCTAGGACATGGGTGTTAGTGTTGCATAGAACACTAGACCCATTTTAGATCTAGGATTCAAGGCTACTATTATTTCATAGTATGCCTCATCAGTAAGTAAGTCTCCTTTCCTTTAGAGGCTATAAACCCTACATATTTATGCTACATAGATGACGCCACCTTCATCCTTCTCTCCTGTATGCTCCGAGTGCATGATTTTCTTATTTTCTCCAGTTTCTTCTCGTTACCTTAATCCCTCCGGATGCTAATTTGAGCAGTGTATGTTGACTAAGCCAAGTTGAACCCTTTTCCCCTTTGAGTAGGAACTTCTTAGTCTCTTTCATATGTGCCAAACCCAATTTAGAAAGTATAATATAGAATCCTTAATCAAGAGTCTTCTCAGGCCCCAGCTTAAGATGTAATTAACTACGGGGGCTTACGTCCATGGGAAATCGAATCTCACTATCAAATAAACACCACTCAAGCTGATGTATTGGGTGGGGGAAACCTGTTGTGATGATCATATCGTATATATTATTACCCATCGGGGTGTGTTAGCGAGAGCCGCTATCCTCAATAGTTAATCATATGTGTGATCGAATCTACCCTCCCATTGATAATACTGTCTCCCCCCGAGGGGCGGCGGTGTTTTTGTTCCCTTTCGGAGGTCCACAACACTATTTGATAAAAATTTTTAGATTGATAATAATAAAATATATATCTTTCCTAATGAGATTCTTTTTATTTAATGTGATTCAGAGCATATGCATTCCTAGATCTCAATTGAGCTTATGTTGCAACTTAGTTTTCATAACTATGCTTTTATATCATATGTTTTTTATGATACCAAAATCTTACTATTTGAATATTGTTTCTCCTAACATATATTGGATATATTTGGTTTGTGTTATTTGTGTGTACTAACGTTTCAGGGAAATCATACTCCAGACTGCTAAAGACTTTAAGACAGATTAGATTAGGGGTTGTTGTAATTGGAGTCTGTACTTTTATTTTTCTTTAGTCTAAGAGAGTGTGATTGTAATTGGGTAACTGTGCACACACACACTGGGGGAGTGAGATAGAACTTGCATTTTTTTTAAACTAATCATACTGTACGATTTTAGGATCATACGGGATGATTTATCCTGAGTGTTCCTCTAGAACTGATCTGATTAACTCAAGTCTGAAAAATTTTCTAAGTTCAGATTGTACTGTACGAAATGTATTCATCTTGGACGCCAATCAGAGTATGAAATCAGGCTCGTCCAGTTCGTCCAGTACGAATACAACAAGAACTTGTACTGATCGTACTGTACGATATGGGTTCATATAGACACCGAACAAAGTATGAAATGGGGTTCATACACAATCGTACAGACGAAAGGGTGCATTTTTGAACTGATCATACTATACGATATGGGTTCATATAAACGCCGATCAGAGTACGAAATGGGGTTTGTATACGTTCGTACAGACAAAAGTTTCATTTTTTGAAATGATCGTACTGTACGATATAGGTTCGTACAGATGCCGATTAGAGTATGAAATGGGGTTCGTACAGCATCATATAACACTTTTTAAACTGTTCGTACATGTGAAGTATGATCGTACTGTACGATCCAAGTCCGTCAAATTTGAAATTTTCAGTTTTTGGATAGTTTTTCTTATCCTTTGTATATAAGGGTCCTAAAAACTGACTGCCATTATCACTTGCTTCAAAAATTCTCTTGAGTGTGCCTTAGGAGTGTGTTTGGGAGAGTGTTTAGAGAGTGGAGAGTGAGAGATCTTGTGAGATGGATTTGTGAGGGGATTTAGAAAGGTGTCCAATAGTGAGGATCTCTTATTTGTTCTTCATTCTTCTTCCCTACTTCCTTGAAGGCTGTTAAGAGAAGATTTTCAGAAGTAGATTTGGTACTTTGCCAACACCTGGAGGGTGTGAAAGGATGCTTGGTACTATGCCGACACCTGGAGGGTGTGAAAGGATGCTTGATACTCTGCCATCACCAGGAGGGTGAAAAAGAATGGTGGGTTCTCTGCCTTCACCAGGAGGGTGAAAAAGGATGACGATTCTCTACCACACCAGGTTGGTGGAAGAGAGGTTGTTGTAAGGACTTCTTTGCTTTGTTGTGGGGGCTAAAGGAGAGACACTAGTGTTTAGTGCAATACTTGGAGAAAGAGTCTCTAGGGAGTGGACGTAGGTCTTGTTGGAGCGAACCACTATAAAATTTGGTGTTTTTTGCTCTCTTTTATTTTCCACATTTTTATTTTATACACTTTAATATTTTGTGATTGAAAAATCTTTTGTGAAAATCATATTCAAACAACTGCATATTTTAAGGATTAGAGATTTAATTTTTATGGAAATGATTTTCAAAAATTCTAAGAAATTTTTAAAATTACCAATTCACCCCCCCCCCCCCCCCCCCCCCCCGGTTAGCCTTGGAATAATTAACTTAGTTTTAACAACCTATTGAGAATTTACAGCTTATAGGGGTGAAAATGATATCTTCTAACCTCCTACAATTAAATCATCTCCTCAAGAACCAAGAATCGGTTACCTGTTATAGACAGACATGTAACAATCTATTTTAATTATTAACTTTTTAATTTTAAAGTGAATAATGTAGCTCAATGATTAGATATGTTAGTAGTTAAAATTAAAAACTTCATTATTTCACCCTCATTTATATTAATTTTCTTATTTTATCCTTTATGAATTTAGGTATAAGATTGTAATCAAATTCTAAGCTTTTAACTAATACCAATTTTTGAATGTACTCATCTTTTCCTTTTCTTCTATTTCTTTTTTTTTTAGAACTATTTTTATAGTTCTTTTTCTTTTTATTTTATGGAGTAAATAGTTAATAATTTTGAATATCAGTTTTTTGCTTCAAACCTTTTTTATAATCTTAATGAACTTTATGTAAGGATTTAATAAGATTACCAATTCTAAATTCAAGTTACTTATGATTTCTAATTTTAATCTACTCATATCTATTCTATAATTTTGATTATTCATCTTTATTTTGAAAATTAATGCATAAAGGTATAACTAATAATTTCAAATTAAAATAATAATTTAAATTATCTGAGTTAGTTAATTATTAGTTTTTCCACTCTATAAAATATAAACAGTGTTCATTTGAACTATAATCTAAGGTTTTTTTATTATTCTAATTTTATATAATTTTTATTTATCATTTTTACTAATGTTAATTAAATAATCAGAAATGTAAGATGTTAATAGAAGATAATAAAAATATTTATAAACATGTGGGAAATTTAAATAGAATGTAAATGAATACAACACAAACAATAATAACAAATAATTAAATACAAACACATGCTTTCATATGAATGATAAAAGGCTTATAAAATGTGTTAAACATAACGGTACATAACAAAAGTTACAAAATAACTAGAACACAAGTGGGTTGCCTCCCATAAGCATTAAGTTTATAGTCTTTAGCCATACTATATCAACTATTTTTCATTAGGATGAACCAATTCAGTTAAACTTCACAAACAATCAATACCTCCTCCTAAATAAGGTTTCAATCTATGGCCATTCACTTTGAAAATATGAAGACTTCTCTTATCTTGAATTTTCACAGTTCCATAGGAATATATTCTTATGACAGTGAGTGGCCTTGATCATCTGGATTTTAATTTTCCTGAGAATATCTTAAGTCTGGAATTAAAAAGTAAAACATCTTGTTCAGGAGTAAATTCTTGCTTAAGAAGCTTTTTATCATGCCATTTATTAACTTTATCCTTATAAATTCTTGAATTTTTATAAGCTTCATTTTTCATCCTTATAAATTCTTGAATTTTTATAAGCTTCAATTTTCATTTATTCCATTTCATTCATTAGTTGCAATAATCTTTTCTCTTTTATACCTTCAAGATTAAAATTTAATTCTTTGATTGCTTAGAACGCTCTGTGCTCTAATTCCACAAGAAGGTGGCAAGCTTTTCAAAAAATTAATTTATAAGGAGTTATACCAATTGGAGTCTTAAAAATAGTTCTATATGCATATAATGCATCATCTAACTTAATAGCCTAATCCTTTCTATTAGAACTGATAGTTTTTTTCCAAGATTTTCTTGATCTCCCTGTTGTTAATTTTAGCTTGCCCACTAGTTTGGGGATGATATGCAGCAGCTACCTAATGGTAAATCCTATATTTCTTAAGGATAATTTCTATTCTTTTATTCCAAGAATGACTTCCTTCATCACTAACCAAAACTCCTTGTATTCCAAATATATAAAGAATATTTCTGTTTAAAAACTTAATCATAATTTGAGCATCAGTTTTAGAGATTGTCACTCGTTCTATCCACTTGGAAACATAATCCATAATAATAAGAATATACTGATTTCCATAAGATGACACAAAAGGTCCCATTAAATCTAATCTCCAAACATTAAATATTTCTATCTCCAAAATATAGTTCAATGGCATTTCATTTCTTTTGGATATATTTCTGACCCTTTGACATTGATCACACTTCTTTATGTATTTATTTACATCCTTAAATAAAGTAGGCCAAAACAATCCAGATTGAAGGATTTTAAAAGCAGTTATAAAACCTCCAAAATATCCCCTATAATGAGAATTATGACATTCATTAATAATAGTTCTATTTCTTCTTCAGGGATAAATTAATAAGCATAAATAATGTTATTTTTATGTGTTAATTTGTCAGTGAAAATATATTATTTTAGCTGTGTTTATGTAGGAACATATAGAAAATGGGCAAATTTTTTTAGTTTGGCACAGTGTTGCGACATTGGACATAATACTATCATGGCGCCATCATTGACACTGCCAGAGCACCCAAATATGGACATGATGGCGCTCAGTCTCTGTTTGACGGCACCGCAGCGTTAGAGGAGTCAGCGCCGCAAAGCCTAGCCAACTATCCAAGCACCATAGTGTCGGAGGATCAACGCTACAGTGTTAGTTCATTTTATGGGCGCTAGAGCACAAGTGCCTCGAGCACCGCAGTGCCAGAATTTATTTTTTATATTTTTTATAAATAGTTTATTTGTTATGTTAGTAGGAGAGTTTAGTCACTTAGTAAAATTCAGACTTCAATGTATCTCTCTAAAATTTCCTTAGGAGTGACAACTAAGGGAATTCAAGGAGCACTAGATCCACTTCTTTAAAGTCTTAAGTCAGTATTTGTGAAAGTAATTCTGTAAGTTTAAGGAGTGTAGAGGAGATCATTAAACCATCTAGTGATATCTTTTCTTCTGTACTTTCTTTCTTGTATGTTATTAATAAAAATGAGTTTTCTCTAATTATTCTTCATGAATAGCTAATTTCCAAAGTTTTGGATTGATATTGTAAATTAAATATAGAATACTAATTATTTCTCTTAATCTTTAAAGAAATGATATAATATTTTTAATATGATAGGTCTTCATTTAATGCACATAGTGGTCATATGTGTAGTTAATATCAAGTGTAATGTAGAGCTTAGGAATAAGAAAGCAGGAATAACTAGGTATATTGGATTGGTATGATGCAAGCATAAGTATAGTGCTTATCATCTATCAAATTTATAGAGATGGTTTGTCATGAGGGGTGTTAACTGTACATGCTTTACTTACTCTTCTAAGATTTTCAAAGGGTGATAGACTATGAGAGTTTAGAGTGGTATTGAGAGTGAAATGCATTAAACCCGTCCTTTATCTCTGCACACTTGACTTAGCGGTCGATGATGTTTATGCTCTAAATAACATCATATTATTAAGAGAATCAGTGGGAAACATATTAATTTTATATTTCATCAATCTAAAATATTTTATTTATATAAGTGTATCAATTACTTTGTTATTAATTTTACTGAAGTGATTGAATCTCTACCAAACCTTATTTTTATTGAGTAGGATAATTATTATAGTTGAAGTAGACAGTACTAGTATTTTCAAGTAAATATTCTTCCTCATGGGTTTGATACTCCACTCTATCACTATATTACTTGATTCAACATGTATATTTACATATATTAAGTGAGATTTTTATTTTTTTTATCAAAGAAAATCTAAACATTATTTAGAGATTGATAGAGCCCTAAATCATATTTACAATTCTTTAGATTACTCCACTGTCCCCATCACACATCTTCTCATAATTTGATCGTCACAAGATTTAAATAAATAAAGTTCATCCCAAAAATAAAATTTGACATTACGTAAAAACTTCCTCTTTTGAGTGGGAGATAATTTATAAGAAAGTATACCACTAATTATGAAATCTACATTGTCATCATACCATGGTGATTTGTTCAAATGTAAGGCAAATAGTTATTCATCAAGAAAATTTTTATTAATCTATCATTTATTTGATGCATGCTTTTCAATAGATAATCTAAATAAATAATCTGCAATTTGATTTTTCAATACCCTTTTTGTCAAAAATCTTTACATCAAATTCTTGTAACATCAAAATCCACCTAATCAATCTAGGTTTAGTGTCTTTCTAGGTCATAAGATATTTGATAGAAGAATGATCAATATAAATAAAGAATTTGGTGCCAATCAAGTAAGATATGAATTTATCAAAAGTAAAGACAATAGCTAGTAACTCTTTTTTAATTGTTTGTACAATTAGACTGTGTAGAATTTAGAGTTTTGCTAGCATAAAAAATGACATGGAATTTCTTGTCTCTCTTTTGTCCCAGAACTGCTCCCACAGCAACGCACTAACATCACACTTCACTACAAAAGGTAAAGACCAATCAGGAGCAATAATAATTGAAGCAGTAGTTAAATGATGCTTTAAAGTATAAAAAGCTTTATAACATGTATGATTAAATACAAAAGGAACATCTTTCTCTAATAAATGACATAAAAGTTTAGAAATTTTAGAGAAATCCTTGAATTTTCTATAAAATCCTACATGACTTAAAAAGCTTCTAATACCCTTAATAGAATTGGGAGGAGGTAATTTTTCTATCACCTAAAATTTTGTAATATCTAACACCAATCCTTTCTTAAAAATCTTATGCCCTAAGACAATGCCTTCCTTTACCATGAATTGATATTTCTCCCAATTTAGTACCAAATTTATTTTAAATATCTTTGTAAAACATAAGTTAAATGTTCAAGATAAGAATCAAATGTAGTACCAAATACAAAGAAATCATCTATAAAAATTTCAGCACTTTGCTCAATTAAGTTTGAAAAAATTGACATCATTCATCTTTGAAAAGTAGCAAGAGTATTGTAAAGTCCAAAATACATTCTCCTAAAAGTAAAAGTTTTATAAGAACTGATGAAGGTAGTCTTATCTTGATTTTCAAGTGTAATAAAAATGTGATGATAATCAGATTATCCATTTAGAAAGCAATAAAATGGATGCCCTGCCAACCTATCTAACATTTGATCAAGAAAAGGTAAGAAAAAATGATATTTTCTAGTGGCTTTGTTTAATTTCCTATATTCTATGTAAATCCTCTAACTTGCGACAGTTCTAGTGGGTATAAATTTATTATGTTCATTTGAAATGATAGTAAATCCTCCTTTCTTAGGAACACAATGGATAGGGATGACCTAAGAACTATCTGAAATAGGGTAAATAATTCCAGGATCCAGCCATTTAAGAATATTTTCTTAACAACATCTTTCATGAAAGGGTTAAGTTTTCTTTGAGGATCAGCTTTAGATATTGAATTAGCTTCCATTAAAATTTTATGTATGCAAATTGATGGATTAAGTCCTTTTATGTCAGCAATAGTCCACCCAAAAGATTTTTTTTAAATTACTTAAAACCCTAATCAATTTAACTTCTTTATGTTGTTCTAAATTCGCTGAAATGATTACATGAAGAGTAGAGTTTTCACCCAAAAAAGTATATTTAAAATGACAAGGTAAAGCTTTACATTCTACTATAGGGGCCTCTTCAATGGCTAGTTTTAAAGTTTTTTCAAAGGATAAAGTTTGAAAAGATTCAAAATTTCCTTTAATTAAACTCTCATCTTCTTCTTTTGTTGTAACAAGTTCCCCCATCATTTCTTAGTTCTTTTCATCCACATCCTCCTCCAACATTTCTTCTTCCAATAATTCTTCTTTGAGATTCTCCATTACAACATCTTCCAAGTCCACCCTAATTAGCTTTATCTTGAAGGAATTTTATAGATTTAAACACATCAATTGTAACCTCTTGATCTTGAACCCTCACAGTCAATTCACCCTTGTGTACACCAATCATGGCTTTTCCCGTTTCTAAGAAAGGTCTTCCTATAATGAGAGGAATTTCCCTATCTTCTTCCATAACTAAAACAATAAAATCCATAGGGAAAATAAATTTATCAACCTTAATTATAACATCTTCTATTACTCCTCTTGGATAAGTGAAAGATCTATCAACCAACTAAAGAGTAACAAAAGTTGGTTGTACCTCTCCTATATCTAACCTCTTAAAGATGGAAAGGGGCATGAGTTTAATACTAGATCCTAAATCACATAAAGCTCTCCAACATAATTTGTCACCAATAGTTAAAGGAATGGTAAAATTCCCAGGATCTCTAAGTTTTTCATGAAGTTTCTTTTGGATAATAGCACTACAATTTTCAATTAGTGCAATAGTTTCACATTCTCCTATCTTCCTTTTCTTTCTCAAAATATACTTCATAAATTTTACATATGTGGGCATTTGTTCTAAAGCTTCAGATAAGGGTATATTGATGGTTAATTTTTTAAAGACATCTAAGAACTTTGAGAATTGTTTGTCAAGATTATGTTCGATCAACCTCTCAGGAAAAGGTGGTGGTGGTCTCTCAACAACTTTTTATATACTTTTTAAAGTTCTTTTATTGATTCATGTTGTTTAGTAGAAGATTCATTTTTTAATGGTTCCTTTACACTATCATTATCTTGATGTTGATCTCTTTCTTTATAAGGGTCTCCTAAATCTTTTACACTTTTAAGTTGGATATTATGACATTATTCTTTTAAGTTTTTATAATGTATCAACCTAACTAACTGCCTTATCTGATCTTCAATTTTCTTAAGAATAGTAGATTGATTTTGCAATTGCACTCTGAGTTGAAATATAATATGCTCTAAAGGCATCTTCTCATTCTTATCATAATAAATTTGTTCAAATTTTGAGGAATAGTGTTGCGGTGCTATATAGCGAGGCACTGTGGTGCTAAAAATTTTAGGATTTCTATGGAAAGTATCATTCTTCATAGTCTTGGTTCTCACTTTCAATTTATCCAACTTTTTTAAAATTCCATCAACTTGTGCAGTCAAGATAGATAATGCATCATTTTTAAAATCCATACCACTCTCTTAGGATTCACCTTATCAGCAGGCCGCTAAAATTATTAGTATCCATTTCTTTAATTAATTCATATACTTCATTAAATGGCTTTGACATTAATGATCCTCCAATTATAGCATCAATTATAGCTCTAAATGATCATACTAATTCATTATAAAATATTTAAATTACCAACCAATCAAGTAATGCTTGATGAGGGCATTTTCTAAGCATTTTGTTAAATCTCTCTCAACTCTCGTAAATGGACTCTCCTTCAAACTGAGTAAAAGAAGTAATGTCATTTCTAAGTTTGGCAGTCTTTGAAGGTGAAAAATACTTACAAAGAAATTTATGAGCTAACTCATTTAGTGTGGTTATAGATCTTGGAGGAAAAGAATTCAACCACATTTTAGCTTTATCCTTCAGAGAAAATAGAAATAATATAAGTCTAATGACATCATCAGTAACACCATTATACTTAAATGTAGCATAAGCTTCTAAGAAGAGAGCTAAATATAAATTAGGATCTTCAACAGGAGTTCCTCCAAACTATAAAATTCGAACCATTTAAATTATCGTTGGTTTTAATTCAAAATTATTAGCTTGGATTATAGGTTTATTAATGCTCTGATGAATTCCGTCCACTAAAGGATTTACAAAATCCTTAAAAGGTCTAGAATGATCTTGGTCTTGAATTGGGTCAGCCATTTAAAAAAAATTAGTTTTTCTAAGTTTAGAAAAGATTCTCTCAATTTCAGAATAAAAAATTAATAATGATTCCTTTCTATGTCTACTAAGCATGTAACCACATATATGCAATCAGTAAATAAATAAAATAAAAGTAGATCTAATTATGTAATTAATTTCAACAGTATAATAAAATTACAAGAAATAAAATACTTCCCTGGCAATGGTGCCAAAAACTTGATGGGAGCATGGGTGTGAACCTTAAGAATTGTATGAAAATGTTAGGGCTCTATCAATCCTTAAATAATGCTTAGAATTTCTATGATATAAATAAAAATCTCTACTTAATATACGTAAGTATACAAGCCGATATCAAGTAATATAATGATAGAGTAGAGTATCGATCCCACGAGGAAGTATGCTTACTTGTAATTTACTAGTATTATTTACTTAAATTAAATTAATTATCATACCAATTAAAAATAATGGTTTTGGAGATTCAATCACTGAATAAAAGTAGAAGAAAAATACTTGATATAATATTTAATAAAAGTGTTTTGGATTAATAATAATAAAATACATATCTTTCTAATGAGACTCTTTCTATTCAATGTCATTCAGAGCATATGTATCCCTAGATCTCTGTCAAGCATATAGGGGTTAAAAGGATATCTGCTGACCTCCTACAGTTAAATCATCTCCTTGAGAACCTAGAATCTGTTACATGCTATAGATATGCATGTAACAGTCTTTTTCAATTCTCTTGGTTATTCTTGTACTCCTCCGTCGAGGACTCTACATCACACTAAATTATAACTACACATATTGTCACTATATGTATTAAATTAAGATCATGATAAATATTGAAAACATCTTAAACATTGATTGCCCAAGATTCTACATTAGTACTAAACATGCATTTTACATTACCAATCCAAAATAAGAGGTTTAGCCGAACATGATATAATAATTAAGCAAACTAATTTTCATTGATACCATGGAAGAATCAAAGATACAAGAGAAAGATATCACCAGGATGGATCAAAGTGTCTCGTCTACAATCCTTATCTCTCAACTTACAGAGTTGCTTCAATAAATTCAGACTAAAACTCTCTAATAGATTATATCAAGTAGTTCCCTAAACACTCTTAGTGTCACTCTAAGAGAAATTTAGAGAACTACTTTGAAAGTACTAAAATTATACAAGTGACTGAACTCATATACAAACATAACACAATGACTATTTATAGAAAAATACAAATTAGGTAACTGGTGCTGCGACACTTGGAAGATTGGCGCCGCGGTGCCCATAAAATGAACTAACGTCATTATGCTTATATTTTTGCTCTACCATAATGCCTGCTGATGTGGATCAGTTACTTAGTGAGTAATCACGTTGCTTTGCTGGCATATAGTGTCCTTTGGAAGTTACAACCGCTATGTCACAGTGCTGTTGACTTTTGAATGATGCGGCATCTAAGTGGCAATTGAAGTCCATGGCATGATAGATTGTGATCTGTGGTGCTTGAAGATAGTGAACACGACACTACTAAGCTGACCATTTTGACATCACGGTGCTGTCAAAAAGAGAAGTTTGTGCCGCCATGTTAATATTATGACACTCCGGCGGTGTCCTTGATGGCGCTACAGCAATGATTCGTCCTTCACCGCAACGCTTGATGATACTTAAAATTTTGTGCCTTTATTATATTTTTCCTAAACAACACAACTAAAATAATATATTTTTACTAAAAATATAACACATAAAATAATACATTATTCACACTTATCAAAATCTAAGTTGGATTTTTTCTATGAGCATCGCAGTGCAAGGGGATTCAGCATTTGACATTGAGCTCTACAAAAATTTGCAATGTGCCTCCATGGTGTTTGGTCTTCGGTGAGCATATTCTGGGGGAATCTAGAAGATTCTCTAGAGCATTCGATGCTGAGACAGTTAGGTGCCATGATGTTAGTTCAAAATGATGGAAATTTTAATATTAAAATATCCTAAACCATTTGCTAAACTCACCCACCTAAAAAATAATATTGAGCAATTAAATAAACTAAATTTATATGCACTATATTTCACATAACAGAATGTCATAGATTTCTCCTTCTTTCAGGCATAATCCAGATTCTAACCGTTTATGACTCCCAATAGAATTCTCCTCTTTCTAACAGAATCTAAGATTCTGTCCCCTTAAGACTCCTAGCATAATTCCCCCTCTTTTAGACAAAATCTAAGATTTGGCCCCTTATGACTCCCAACAAATAGAATTTCAGATATTTTCATATTCAAATTCCTCATCTCAAACATAATCTCAAAGAATTCTAGCCCCTTATATCTCCCACCAGATATTTTCATATCAAAACTCACTTATTTTAATCAATATAGTACATATTTCCTTTTAGTGTAACCATTAAAGTATAAAAAAATTTAGTGCAAAATTTCTCAACTTACTATAATGGTAGCCAATAGAACACACTTACTATAATGACAGGCAACAAAACACACTACAAAGTAGAAATTCATATTTTTAAAATATAACCAAATTATCATAGATTGTGCAAGACATCGTTTTAAGACTTTAATCATACTATAACACTATTTTTTTAAGTTTGGACTATTTTTTATTCAATAAAAATGACAAATTACAAAACTCGTGGTATAAAATTTCCAAAAAATATTTTAAATATTTGGAATCTCAATCTATATAAAATACCAAAAGTTAAACAATGAGGGTTTTACCAATGCAAAGTTATCCACATTTTTTAGTAATAAAATATAAATTTAATCAAAAAAATTAGAAAAACTTTATTTATTTGAAAATTGAGATAGATACAGTGTGACTTGCCTCAATCCACATAACTTTTAAAACTGTGTCGGTGGCTAAAAAATGAGTCAAAGCAGCCTAAATCTCCTTCTTTCTCCTCCAAAATCCTTCTCTCTCTCTCTCTCTTTCTCTCTCTCTCTATCTCTCTCTCTCTCTCTAATTTGGCTGCCAAACAATCGAATGAAAAAAAAAAATTTGGTGGAAAATGATATTTTAAGTACAGAATTTAGCCCAGGGCCTAGACACCACTATTTAAGCACCGTGACGCTAGTTCATTTATTAAATAATATTTAATAAAAGAAATATTTGAAAATTTAGATTGATATTTATGGCCTGTTGAGCTGTTATAGCTCCCAGTGATTTTGCATTTTGTTTTTAGGGTTTGGGAAAGGAAAGGAGCATGTTGATTAGTTGTTTCAGGAATTTGAATTGTATCTTGATAGGTATTATTCTATTTTGATTTTTATACAATCATGGCTAGCTTTTATTATGTTTCATTTTTCTCTTTATTATATAGTCATATATTGTAGTGTAGATTTTATATAGATATTTTGATGATAAAAAAAAAGTATATCTTCTGGATGAGTTTGTTTTTAGTACTTGATGTTATTAGTAGCTCTGTATTTTATTGGTTATTTTAAAGTTCAAATAAGAAGAAGAAATCTAAAAATTTTCCAAAATTAGATCTTGGGAATTGTCTATCCTAAGCCAACATGATAGGGCCTGTCCCATCAGTGGGTCTTGTGGGGTTGGGTTATGACAAGAATGGTTTAGTAACTAGCTATTTTTACTTTTTGATAGAATAGATAATAGCATAAACTACTTCTTTCCATCACCACTTATTTTCAACAAGAGAGTGTAAATATAAATAATTTATCTTTCAATTATCTCTTCTGAATAAAGAGGTTCTCTAACCCAATACACCTCAAAGGTTAGATTGGAGGGTTTGTTAATTAGGACATTTCTTATTAGGGATCATCTTGCACTTTAAGGTGAACTTTTGGATCCCTTATAAGAAAGGGACTTTAATCCTTATTCATTGAACTAATTAATAATAAGGATTAAAAGTTCGATATATATCCTAAGTGAACTATCCCTATGCACACCAAGAGGGGGGGGGGGGGGGGGGGGGGAGTGAATTGATAGTTTTAAAAACTTACTGTAAACACAAAACAATATTTTTAATAACTTAAAAATAATAAAATTATTACCCAATGCAAAAGCAAAATTATGAAACTAAATGTTTTAATTATGATGATGATGAATATCTCAACTCAATATATCATCAAACAAATAATTTTCTACCATGCAATTTTTAGAAATTTAAAGTGCAGAAAAGTAAATTGTAGAAAATTAAAAATAAAAAAGAACACACCAAAAATTTTATAGTGGTTTGGTCAAATAATAGCCTATTTCCACTCCCTAGAGTCCTCTCTGAATATTGCACTAAACTTTAGTGTCTCTTCTTTAGCCCCCACAGCTAGGCGGAGAAGCCCTTATAATCGTTTCACTAACCCAGTGCGGCAGAGAACCTTGACCTCTTTTTCACCCTCCTAATGAAGGCAGAGAACCTTGCACTCCTTTTTCACCCTCCTGGTGAAGGCAAAGAACATCGACCTCTTTTTCACCCTCTTGGTGAAGGCAGAGAACCTTGCACTCCTTTTTTACCCTCCTCATGAAGGCAAAGAACCTCAACCTCTTTTTCACCCTCCTAATGATGGCAGAGAGCCTTGCACTCCTTTTTCACCCTCCTCATGAAGGCAAAGAACCTCAACGTCTTTTTCACCCTCCTGATGAAGGTAGAGAACCTTGTACTCCTTTTTCACCCTCTTAGTGAAGGTAAAGAATCTTAACGATCTTTGAGCTGATCATCTTCTTTCTAGAGCCACCCAAGAAATCAAGCAAGACACTCATAGAAAATAAGGCTAGATGCTTTCTCAGAGAAACTGTGTGAAAACCCCTCACACTCCTCCCTCACACACAAGCTCTCCCTTCTCTTTCCCAAAGCTCTCCAAGATCTCCTCTCTAAGCTCTATCTCCAGAAGACTCAATAGCCAAAGACTTGAACAAGTCAATTAAGAAAGCTTAAATATAAGGCTCACAAAAAGCCCTAAAATTTAATTCTGTCGGCACTAATCATATAGTACAATCCAAGATCGTACAGTACGATTAGCTTAAATAGCCATGTTAGTAATGTCAAAAGAGTAAGGCACTCTTTGATTAATTTAAGTATTTGAGCTGATCATCCAGTATGATATAATGCATCATCTAGTGTGATTAGTTTAATAGAATTGGATTATCATCCTATACGAGTTGTGAAGAATAAATATCAACCCATGCTCGGGTCGTACTGTATGATTAGTCTAATCATTTAGTATGATCTAACTGGATTAATTAATCCAAATTTAATTCCCTAATTACAGGATTAATTTAGGCAAGATTTGATTATATCATCCAATATAATACCTATCGTATTATATGATTAGTACAAATTTTGAATTTTAAAATATTACCTAAATTATGATTGGCGGTAGAGATCTTGATTTAAACTGATCGTCCTGTATGATTTGGATCATACAGTATGATTAGTTTAAATGGATTTAATGATACAATTAGCCATTATAATGATTTTTTGAATAGCTGATCATATAGTACGATATGGATCATATATTACAATTAGTTCAAAAATTTGCACTTCAAATTTTCTCACTATCTCACTCCCCTGAGTGTGTGTGTGTACGGTCACCAAGTTTAGCATCCATTAAATACATGATTTGACTCAAGAGATATAGAAATAAATAGAAGTATATATGCAAACTCTTTAGTACACTTAACCCTATTCTACCCAAACTTGAGTTGATCACTTTACGCGGTATACGGTGGACCTGAAATGTTAGTGCACAAGAAATTAATATGTAATAATAACAATAACAAGAGATAACATAGTAGAGAATCCAATAATATTTGTTATCATAAAAATCACAAGACTTGGGTCCAAATTTGCAATAAGGTTGACTTAGTTTGATGAAATGTAATCATAATCTTAGTGGTATACTAGGTGATTGGTGGGTTTCCAAATATGGAACAATTAGAGGAGTCCAGTTATCAGTACTCTATGATGTTTTGTAAACTACATGATTTCGAGTCAATTATCAAAACTAAAAAAAAATAAGAATCAAAATTCTTTACTTCCTATCCAACAAATATGCATATTTTATTAATATACCAAAGTTATTGGGACCTTTTTTGGCACAAAAAAAAACAATATTTCTTATGTTTTACGCTAAGGACTAACTACTACAAGTTATTTTTAATATTGGAATGAGTTATTCATGCTCGCTATAGTCATTTGAACATGAATAGGGCAATACCATTGACTGATCATCTAGCCCTTTTCTTGAGATGATTCAACATTTTCCTCCTTGTTAATTTTAATTCAAATTCAATCCCTTAAATTCACAAGTTCAATCCTACCTTAGCCTACCTAGAAATTCTATCTCAGCCCTCAGACTAAGAGTTTATCTGAAGATGACTTTCGGATCCTATAAGACTTAAAATTATCTCGAATTCAATTCCCTTTGATAGGTTAGACCTAAGTTAGCCTTTATGTAGACCTTTTCCTAGTTTAACCTTAAGTAATATCACTGGACTTAGTTAAAGGTACAAAACATTGGCTAAAAATAACTAATATAGCCAAATATATACAAGGTGTAGCTTGATTGGACCCTTTGACCTAATTAAACCCTAATGGGCCATTCGACCCTACATAACCAAACCCATCAACTTGATCAAACTAATTAAACTTAAGACTTCAACTAAATTTTAATAAGTGAACCATACATGCTTTAGCCTATACTGGACCGTCAATGGGCCAATTATTTCACTTAGCCTAAGTTGACCCATTTTGGCCCTTTAGGACAATCTGATTAATTTGGTCAATCCAATCAAATTGAGCCAAACCAACATTTGGAAACCTTTTCAATATATTAACCATAGGTGATTTGCTTAATTTATAATTAACCAAACTCAATTTAGCTTGTTGGTTCATTTGAACCAAATTGACTCACTTGAACCTTTTAGTTCAAATTGGCCAATTTGATTAAATCACTCTAAACCAACCCCTCCAATTGATGTGAGTGGACTCCATATATATCAGTATGCACTCAATTCTCCTGGGTTAGACCAATCAGCTCTAACTAACCCAACATAGCACAATTGAACCTTAAAGGATCCATATAGCATCATTAATTATTTAAATTAAAATTAATCCTAGTTAATAAGCATGGACACTCTCATTCTCACTTATAAATTGAACATTAAAACTTTATAAAGTGGCTACCCACCCTAAAATCTATGATAAGACACATTATGTGATATCTCCTACCAACTTTCTATGCTCATTTTACCCATGTATGTCTAGTTCAACTCTAGTTCTTACTCGAGTGAGTTACTTACTTTTACATGAGATGAAGAATCCTTCTAAATGGGATCACTTTTACTTAATCACTTTCTTTTTCATTTCATATCAAACTACTTCCTTTTGAAATAATGAATCATTTTTTGGATAGAAGCATTTCTTCTTCATGTGTTTTTTTTTTTTTTTTTGGTTTGATACTCAAGAACTATTTCTGAATAGAGGCAAGACCTAAGGTATCATCCTCGTCTATGTATCAAAACATAATGAAGTTATCAACACACAAGTAACACAAGCATATTCAAGTATTAAAGAAATAAACTAAGCAAGATATTAATTTTGTAAAATAATAACTTTCAATAAAAAAGATAAGTCCTTACATAACTATTATTGTATCAATCATAAAATTTACCAAGGTTGGCGTGACTCCCTTTATGGTTGTATGATTGAACAGTTTTACCTAGGGTAAGGGGTTGGGGGCATCCCTATGATACCATGCTTAACCTAGGTTGAGTGGCTAAGATTATAATAGGTGATCAAATTTATGATGGAATTTGGATGTCAGCAAGATGAATGAACAACAATACATTTTGAACTCATCCAATAGGATTCAGTGGTAACTGGTCCTTGATTGGTCAACTAATATCCTATCTTCATGCCCATTGCCCTAAACACACTTCTTCATAACTAAAGGGCAAGGGTCTACAAAAATAGATGCTTAAGAAGTGGAGGTTAAGGGATCTATTTTCTATCTACTTTCCTTATGTTTTCCTCCTTCTATAACTAATTACACTTATGCATTCTTTTCTCCTTAACAACATTACTTAACTTGACTTGAGTCAAGCATACTGCATGCTCATTGTCTACCTTCTCTTGCTCCTAGTGGATGAGAGCCTTAATGGTCATCTATATAATATCCTAATTTCCAATTTTTAGAAATTGCTTTATGGGCACCATGGCTAGATGTTCCCCAACTTTGTGCTCTCAGGAAAATAGTGAAAATTGAAAGTTTAGAGTGTGCACTGTGATGTTGAGTCTCAGGAGGAGAGAAGGTGCGAGAATATAGAAGATTCTCTGGGAGCACAGCTACGTTAAGGAGTTGAGTGCTGCTGCACTAGGTTAGAATGGGGGTGTTTAAATATTAAAATATATATATCCATTTCATTAACTTATCATGCCAACCATCCCTCCCTCATTTGCATGCCTTACCATGAGATAAAGGAGAAGAGAAAGGGTGAGAAAGGGGGGAGAGAGAAAGCTCAGTCCAGGTCATTTTTTTCTATCACTCTAATTGAGAAAAGTGTACTGATTGTCATGGGTAACCCAAATCCTATTTTTATTTTTAGTGATTTAGATTTCTCTAATTTTATCTCTCCGAAACTTAATTTAAATGCAATATCTCTTACTCTAGTCATCTTCTACCCTGTAACTTTTGATATGTGATAAATATCATTCTTCTAAGCATTTTGATTAGTTAATATTGAAATTTCACTAGGTGATTTTGCTTATATATCATTTTAAATGAAACAGATAGTATAATATTAGTTATAAAATGATTAGGAATTAATATACTATATTTAGATATGGAATACATGATATGCACATGTATACTATTCATTTTGTGTAATATGCATTTTTGATATACTACATGCATAATGATAAGTATATTGGAAACTGCATTAATTGTATGCAACATTGACTACTATAGTTTATATAATACGAAGGATGTCTAAAAGCAAGAAAGGCTAGCTAGAAATAATTCACTAATTCAGGTTAGATAGAGACATCTAGTGATGCCCTAGAATCTAAATTAGAAATAATTATATATTTTATATTTTATAATAATAACCAGAGCTATAAAATTTTTCCTAATAGTAAAATACCAACAAAAATAAATATATTTATCAAAATATCAATACATATTTGTATTCATTTTTTAAAAAATTAAATATAATAGCTAGGAGGCATACAATTATAACATAGTATCCACTCTCTCATGAGTATAAAAGAATATCTAACCAATAAATGACAATAAAACTTGAGAAATATAGTACCTGATCAGCCTCACACTCCTGATCCTTTTTTCTGACCTGAAATCATTTAAACCACATATAATGAGCTAAAAAAGCCCAACAGGTAAAAAAAATTTACTACTAAACTCAAAGCATAGAAAAGAAGCAATATGCATATAATCAGTCAATTCATATAATAGTTGTCACAACTTGCTCGATATGACCCGATATCACACTCCATACTATGCCCGATGGTGATAAGAATCATAAATTGACCCTAAGATCCTGTTAGAAAAATAGAACTTCCAATTTACACAAAATAGAGCCGCTATTGAATAAAATATAAAGCAGAAGACTTCTAAATCTCATATATGATTTTTCTATATATCATCGAAAATATATATACAATCTAAAGTCTATCTACAATAGCGAATGACAATAGAAAAAACAACCAAAATAAAACCCAAGTCTAAAAAAATAAAACTAACCAAAAAGCATACATATAGTATAGATCAGAGCTTGTTATCAAACTACTCAGCTCCCTCCTTACTCCTTCCCCCGACCTGAAAAAATGGAAGTAAAGGTAAGACTAAGCTAACATGGCTCAGTAGGCTATCGTAGCCTAAAGTATAATTCAATAGCTTAAACTAAAAGGACTGGAACAATGTGTTATAATAATAAATTGAAGTACTATATGAAAAGTTGAAACTAAAATAAATACCGATATTGAATGCATTTAAATAAATATTAAAATTATACTAAAACTAATTGAAATATATATAAACATTTCATAGGGATTATCAAAATGCCTCTCAGGCCCTAATTTTTCATATTTATAATAATTAACAAAATTCTTTCTCACTGCCAATAGAATCCTTTCTCTCTACTAACATAATTCCTTCTTAGGGAATATCAGAATAGCCCTCAGGCTTTAGAACTTTTTGTAACATAATAGATAACATAATCTCTTCTCTCCACCAACAAAAACCCTTCTCTTTGCCAACAAAATCACCTTTCTCCACCAATTCAAATATTTTAATCAAATAAATACATATTCTAATGTATTATATTAAATAAAGTATAACTCAAATTTTGCTAAAATGTTTTAATGGTAGGCAACAAAAATCCTACTAAGTATTGTGAAATGTTGTGTATAACAACATTCTGAAGTTTTAATTGAACAAAAGTACTATTTTTAGATGTCAAAATAAATATATGATTTGATAAAAATCACTGCTTTTCAAAATTAATTGAAAAAAAAATCTCGAATGAATACTCAAAATGACCAGAACAATCATACTTATAAGATAAAGAAAGCTAAATGAATAAAGTTACCTGAATCTGATAAAACTTCATTTTTGTAAAACCAAATTACAAATTTAATTGAAAAAAATTCAAAAATATCAAATTATTAAAAAATGAGATAGGCAAAATATAGCCTTCCTCCCGACAACTAAAAATGACCCGAAGCTACTTAATCAGACTTCTCTCTCTTCAAAATCCCTTTATATCTCTCTCTATTTCAGTCGCCAAAAGAAAAGAAAAGAAATGAATAGTGGTTTAGTTATTTTTAATATTAAAATTTGCTCTAGCACCATGGCACTGGCTACTCAATGCCCGAGTGCCAAAAACATAGTGCTAGGTGCTCTAGGAAAAATTCCAAATTCTACAAACATGCAAACATACCCCTAAAATCTACTACAAAATATATACAGACCTTCAAATGCACACAGAACACTCTCGGACATGAGAAAAAGAGATCAAATGTAGAAATTTAACAGGTTACCTAACATCTAGCAGGTTCAGACTGGTTTGAATAGTACTTTGAATTTAGAGGTCTTACAACTCCCCCCTCCTTAAAAAATATCATCCTTGATATTTCCAAATCAAAGAAAGTCAGAACAAACTTGGATATAGCTGTCTCATCTCATATTCTTTCTCCCAAGTAGCCTCTTTGGCGGTCTTGGGTTTCCACTGCACCTTGACCATCAAAATTTATTATCAAAACCTTGGGTCAATACAGCCATCATCATGGATTTATGAGTATAATTATTTCATCAATTAGACCTTATCAACTTTGTTTGCTTGCAAACAAAGGATAGGGTCAAGCTCCTAATTTTAAGAGTTG
The DNA here is from genome assembly GCA_019925795.1 of Dendrobium chrysotoxum. Taxonomy (NCBI): domain Eukaryota; kingdom Viridiplantae; phylum Streptophyta; class Magnoliopsida; order Asparagales; family Orchidaceae; genus Dendrobium; species Dendrobium chrysotoxum. Next base: position 23,513,185 of record CM034310.1, on the reverse strand, counting down.
TTGTATACATATCAGAACCAAGAGTATGTATTTTAATGAATGAATTTTCTTTATAAAAGACCTTGAAGGCCTAATATAAAAATATAAAATTCAAATATTCTGATTGATTTAATGAGCGACGATCCTTAGAGCTTCTACTTTTAGTATTGAACATTTCTTGTAATAGACCGTAAAGGCTTAATATGAATATATAAAATAAAATACTCTGGTCGGTGCTACAATCGTGTATTATTCGGTGATTCAAGTTGTGTCAACTCCAGTCCATTCAAAGAGGAGGATCGGACTTGAGCCTATATTCACTTTTGACCAGCGCATTATTCTCGCTGGTGAATACTCAAGAAATTCAAAGCTAGAGCCTCGAAATGGCATCTTGATATTATTGCATATGAAGCTTCCTACATGACACCTTTACTTATTTTAATACAAAGTTTTATTGCTCCTTCACTGTTGAATTTTCTTTGTTATTGGGCCCCCATACATGGCTACTTTTTGGGTTATAAATATGGAGCAATTCTCTATTTTAATACACATATTTCAATTAGTGAAAAGTGTTACTTAGATGTTTGGGTGTGCACAAGTTAAGAGCTAAGAGAGAGAAATTTGAATTCTACTTGTTGGTGAGCAACTAGTTGTTCTATGAGTTCACTACAAGCTCTGTTTATTATGCTTTGATTCTTATTTGATCAATTTTATTTTTAGGATATCGTGCATTTATATTTGTTGACTTAGGAGTTTGGGTAGATTTCAATTTCTTTAAATTTCTCTACGTCATGAGTTTTGTTATAAATTTTGGCAGCACTCTGGCGTCGTCCATATGTAGTGGGTTGCATTGAGGTATAAGCTTTCCCGCCTACCAAGAAAGTAGTCACAGTACGTGTCAGGTGACACCACAATCAAAATTTTATTCCCCGCTCACTAATAAAAATGATCACGGGGTCTTCAAGTACCTGTTTAAAATGCAGCATTTCCTCTCCTGTTAAGAAAAATAGTCATGGGTACTTAGTTTTCTTTTCATATATAATAATTTTTTTTGCTCGTCAATAAAAGCGGACATGGGTACTTATCTCATGCAATCAAATTCTCTCGCTCGCTAATAAAAGTGATCATGGGTACTTACATTTCATGCAGATGAATTTTCTCGCTCGCTAATAAAAATGGTCATAGATATTTATATTTCTTCCCTCGCTAATAAAAATGATCACGGGTACTTATATCATACATATAAATTATGAAATACTAGTGTCGGGTTTATATCTTAGGTGCACGACAGAAGAGATGACAACAAACGGCGGTGACGATGACGCACGAAACCTGCGATGTATAATTATTTTTTTCTTTATCATGATTAATACTTATTGTATCTAATTATATGCATATTATATTTATTATTTTTTAGTGGGGGCTAGAGAGAGAAAGAGTGTGTGCAAGCTTTCTAGAGATAGAAAGAGCGGGAATGAGTGAATTTAGCAAAAATGGTGTAGGAAGGTGTTTATGGTGAGGAGGGTGATATTTAGAGAGAGAAAATCCTCTCTCTCCGATTTTAGAGAGAGAAAGAGAGGAATTTTTTTCTTTCTAGGAAGGGAGATAGGAGGAAATGATAGTGAAGGGAAGGGTTTGTGATTTAAAGGAAGGTGTTTAGAATGAAATTTCATGGAATTTCTCTCTTTCTAGAGAGAGAAAATATTCTCTCTAGAATAGAAAGAGAAAGTAGATTGGGATGGGGCTTTTTAATAGAGGATGTGTAGGATATGTTTAGGAGTATTTTTTGTGAAGGGAAATGTGGGATTTGAGGGATAGATGTGGAGAAATAAAAAAAGTTAGAGTTAGGGTTAGGTTAAGTTTGGGAAGAAAATAATGGAGGAGGAAGAAAAAGGTGAAGGAGAACCAGGAGAGTGGAAGAAGAAGAGACAATGGGAGGAAATGCGGGAGAAAGAAAGAAGAAGAAGAAAGAAAGTGGAAAAAGAAGTAGAAGAATGGAGAAGAAGAAGGAAGAAGAAGAATGGAAGGAGAAGGGGAAGAAGAAGGAGGAGGATTACCTTGGATGGCGGGGACGGGAGGACATGCAAGAGAGAGGGAGAGAGCCGAGAGGGAGTGTTGTGCATGTGGTTTGGGCATGAATGATCGTGAGTGGCTAGTTAGGGAAAGTGTTATGGAGTTATATGAGTGGTGAGGGGCGGGGGGTATTTTAGGGATTATTTAGGATTTTTATTTTTTATTTTTTTATCTCTCTATCTCTCTTTATTATTATTTATAATCATATAAAATCAAAAATCTTTTTAATCGTGCTTTGACTCAGTTGCCGTCACATCGTCGTCATCATTCGTGCACATCATTACCTTGATTCACGTGCATGAAATTTAAATTTTTGCCGATCAATGCTCCCAATCAATATGATCTTCAATCTTAATTGTTTCAATTACTCCAAATGCACTGGTGCCATCCATTTTGCTAATGGATGCCATTTCAGTATTTTTTATTTTTCATTGACGCACGTCAGGTGAGTTTCATGAAATTTTGATCTCTTTTGCTTTTGAACCTCACCTTGTGTGGTCGACTCGACCACGACACTATTATTGAGGTCAACAACTATGTAATTCATATAAAATATAATAACTATAATTTTAATAGATGAAATTTTAAAACCAATTAGTCAAAATATCTAGAATAATCAGTACTACAATATACAAAAAGTTACGTGGTAGAAGTACATTAAATACAGAGAAAATACAAAAAAATTAGTTTTGGTAGAAATTAAATGATCAAAATCAAAATCTTTGAAAATAAGAATAGGATAAAAGTCATCTATAGTAATCTGAGCAATTTTCGTATAAGTTATGAAATAAATCCTAATTTTTTTCTCCTCTCTTTCCCCTTCCCTTCTTCTTCTCCTTTCCTTCCATGGTAAGCCAAAAATGAGAGAGAGGGTGGCTGAGTGGAGAGAAAATACATAAAAATTCATTTCAACACCTGGCATCGTGAAGCCATTGACCAAGCACCATTGTGTAACATGTTGAATCCAAAATCATTATAGAATAGAAATTTTAGATTCGTGACGACATTTTCTAGCACCACAGCTCTCTCGGCAATTCTACACTCACAAGCATAGCTTCGCAACGCTCCTACAAAAAAATTCTACAATAAATTGGAAATTCATATTATTCAAATTTTGGTTATTACACATGTTATCCTGTACAAGAGGGTGGGCCGATGAGCTTTCCTTTAAACAAGATCTGTGGTATAATCTTAAATGATATAACAAGGGATGTATAAGGAGATTAATTGATATGATATGATACACAAACAGGCAAGATGTGACAGCTTCTTATATGAAAGCCATCTGGCTGAAGACTTGTGATAGAAACATGAATGATATGATTAAGACAGATTTTTTTAAGATTGGCCTATAGGATCGGATACAAGAAAAATGTCATATGTAGCTAGATGTCCAATGTTGTTGATATTATTTATACATGCATATGCCATCGACATACTTTATACATTACATAAATGACACGATATGATACGATATATATATGATACATGACATAATTGATGCGGGCATGTGATATGACTGATAAGATAGATACAAGGGCATATGATTTATAATATTGATATTATTAGACGTGCATACACATATTGCACTACTGATAAGACTGATATGATTGTAAGACTAATACTTAAATAAAGCATTTAATAGAAACATGATATACATGTATTTTATAGATATTGTACGACATGTATAAGGCAACTGTATTGATTTCATAGAGCATTATATAAACTGATTTGTAATTGATAGGCATAAGAATGATAAAACCTACTATCTCTTTCTTGACTACTGATCATTATTCATAAGATGTACAAGTGCATTTCTTTTATTGCTCATATAATATGACATTGTTCTCTTTGACTGCTACTAGATTTTACAATTATACATTCATACTTATGTTCATAGTAATATTTATTGAATGATTACATGCATATTATTTCCATTGCCTTAAATTAATTGTAGTTGTAGTTTCTAATAACCTACTAAGCAGTTAGATCACTCCATGGTTTTTATATGTTTTTAGGAAGGGGTCAGGATCTAGTGGAGTGAAATAAATCAGGCTTTCCTAAGTTTTAGTTTATTATGTATTTTGGTTTATTATTTTATAGTTAGGAGTTTAGAATGATAAATTGATGTATTGATTGACCTCTTGACTATTGTATATGAATTTTGGGAAATGAATGAAATTATAAATTGAAGAAAAATTTTAGAAATTTCATCACTTTTGGTGATGATTGAATTAATTAAAAAAGGGATTAGTGACTCTGGTAGATTAATTAAGAAGTAAAATGAACAATTCTTTCCAATTTAAATCCTAGGGCGTTACAATCTTAACAATAACTAATGGGAGCATTAAAGCTTGATTATTTGGAGTAGAGTGTATATAATGATTTCAACATGGTGTTGTGGACCTCCGAAAGGACACAAACACCACCGCCCCGCGAGGGGAGACTGTATTTGGCCAATGGGAGGGCAGATTCGATCACACATATGATTAACCATTGAAGATAGTGGCTCTCACCAGCACACCCCGATGGGTAACAATATATGTGACCTTATCATCACAATGGGTTTCCCCCACCCGATACATCAGCTCGAGTGGGGTTTATTTGAAAGTGGGATTCGATTTCCCACGGGCACAAGCCCCCGTGGTTACTTACATCTCAAGCCGGGGCCTGAGAAAACTCTCGATTAAGGATTCTATATTATATTCTCAAATGGGATCGGCACATAGGGCGAAGACTAGGAAATCCTACTCAAAGGGAAAGAAAGGTTCAACTGGGCTTAATCAACATGCATGGCTCAGATCAGCATCCGGAGGGACTAAGGTAGTGAGAAAAAATTGGAGAAAATAAATAAATCATGCACTCGAAGCATGCAGGAGAGAAGGATGGAGGTGGCGTCATCCGTGTGACGCAGATAGGTAGAATTTTCTAATGCAATGCATGCTAATTGAAGTATCCAAATTAGGTATGTATAGAATTTTAAAAAAGACTTATAGAAAATAATTTTTAGAAGTAGACTGGGCTTCCCCAGGTACAGCACCTCATCCTTATAGGTCAGATTATCCAGACTCTACCCACAGGCGGGGAAGTGTTTTATAGAAGGAGAGAGAAAATGCATTAATATGCATGCAACCCCGGATAATTCAGACAGTTCCTTAGATCGTTAGGTTGCTAAATTATTTAAACCTTAATATTTTAAATATTAGTTATAAGTAGAAAATATTTTAGTCCTTAGAGAGCCTAATGAAATTCAGGCTAAAACAAAAGCGGCATGCAAGACTCCAAGAAACTAAGAAAAGCATACAACCTATGCGCAATCAACATCAAATCAAACAATAATAAATAACCAAATTAATCAAATAAATGTCCATAGGCCAATTGTCCTTAATTACAACCCAGGATCTGCAGAAAATTAAAGTGGTCGGGAACCACTGCCTACAACCCGGATTTCTAATCCTAAAACAGACGCAAGTTATTTTGAGTGGGATACTCTCGGTCTTCACCGCCTTGATCTTCTCTTCCTTAGACTCCCGGATCTCCTCCTCCTTGGACTCCTTGGATCTCCTTCTCCTTGGACTCCTTGGATAGTAGAATGATCTAAATTTGGATTTTCAAATAGAAAAGGACTATCCTCATATTGGGTATCCTTTCCTCTTTGGAATCCAACCTTTGAATTCTTATATCCCCACTCAAAATATACTTTCACAACTCAATACCAGTATTACAATTGATTACATTGATGGAAAGCAGTAGATTCTAGACTCTCCTGCAAGGTTATCCTAATGAAAATCATCTCAAGCAGTTTATATGGAAATAAAAGTACTCATCATAGCCACACTTGGCCATGCTCTTTAATCATTTTGAGGGCTAAGCAATTCTAGAGCACCTGTAACAATTTATAATGATGATTTTATTTAGCCCTAATTTATTTAGGGGGCTGAGCAATTTCTGAAGCACCTGCATAAAATAATGTCAGTCTTTAAATCATGATTATTACCCCCCCCTTTTATTTAGCGCTGCATGAGCATGGCCACTTACAGAAAATATCATTAGTATCAAACTCAATCCTAACCTATGGGTAGTCTATCGTGCAATTACATCAAGTCCCAGAGTGCAGTAAGAGTAAGCAAACACAACATCAATTTCGCTCACAACATGCAGTAAAATCTGAAAAAACTCGGCACATAGCAGAAAGAGTAAACACCAGCCTAGCCTAAGTCTAGAAGTGGTGCCCTAACAGACAATTCTATAGTGTGTGTAGGGGCCTGTGTGGCTGGGATAGATCCTAAGCTGGGTAGTTAGTTAAAGTTGCCTACCGTCCAAGCTTGTTGTAGGTCTGAGAAAGGAGTTTTACTTGAAATTCAAATATTAGTAAATCAGGATCCATTTTAGTTAATTTAATATGTGGATCAGTTTTAATGCTTAGGGTATTGATATTTGAAGTTCAAGTTGTATTAGTGAATTTTAGAAGGTCCGGGGTCCACCTATACATTAAGCTAAGGGGGGTCCAAAAGGTCACTATGAGAATTAAGCTAGCTTTGGGGTTCCTAATATTCTAATTAAATATTAAACCTTAAGGTGAGTAATTAGGCTTTAAGTTTGCTGGATTTGGAGTTTCCTACGTAAAGTTATGAATTTTAGAAGTTTTGGGCCCTAGATTGTAGGCTATGATTGACTGGAAAGTTGACTTTCCAATCCAAGTTGATTTCTGGACATCTAATATTTTTAATAAATACTAGACCCTAATTAGAGTTGAATGCCTTTTTGTTTGCCCATTTTGGAGTTTTCTATAATTATTTATGATTTGTAGAAGTTGGGGCAATTAAAGGAATTATCGAAATTGTCTAATTAGGGGTATTTTGGGGTTTTTGGCCCAAATCAACTCCAAACTGATTGGAATCACCCCCAAAGGTCATAAATGACCTAAGAAGGTGTTCCCAAGTGTTTGGGGAAGATTTGGGATTTTTAATAATTTTTAATGATTTAATTAAGGCGAAAAGGTGATTTCAATTAGGATTAAATTAAAGGTTAGATTAATGTCCAATGAAGGGGCCCTAATTATCTAAATTTAGGGACTAAATTCTGAAGAGTTTGAGGTATTATGGGTGTTTTTATGATTTAAAATGGATTTATTATAATTTTTTGAAGTTTCTAAGGCTTAATTAACAAGCAAATTAGGGTTAATTAATTATGGGGTTTAATGAGTCCTAAAAATTCTTAGAAAATTCTGAGGGATTTAGGATGTCACTAAGTTTAAGTGTTTCAAATTTTAAGTCATTCGGGGTTCTACCCTAACTTCTAAAATTTTTCTAAGTTCGCTAGACAGGTCCTTAATTGTTGTCCTTAAGGTGTCACTACGTTAAATGGGTTTAAATCCATGTCTTAACTAACCCTGGGCATAACATAAGGGAAATGCAGCAGATATAAATACACCAAATATGTCCTTAGATCTAGGAGAGCCTAGGCTAGGTGCTTGTGCATCCTACACATGCAAGGACTACGAAAAACTAAGTAAAGCAAGCCTAATGAAGTGATCAGTGAATGATTGTGACCCAATTATTCACTAATCCCTCTCCCACATGAATGTTGTTTATAGGTTTAGTCTAGGTTTAAAATTTCACGGAGTTGACCTCCCAAAATTAAGGAATTTAAATAATAGGTAATTTTAAAATAGGTTTAAAGTACATAGATATTAGGATACATAATAATAATATAAGTTTAAAAATAAGATAATTTAAAGATAGCTCAATGCATAGGTATGAGAGGTCCACCTGCCACCAAGAGAGGTTTTAAAATAATTTTTATTTCAAAATAATTAATTATATTAATTATTTAAATAATATTTAAATAATTAAATAACTAAACAATACAGAAATCATCCTAAGCAGTCAAATTTGAATCTAAAAAATAATTTTAAATTAAATTTCATATTTTTCTAAAAAATTCAAGGTATTGTGCGTCAAAATCTGATTTAAAATGAATTACTTATGAATTTTAGAAGTTAAATACATTTAAAGGTAATTTTTAAAATAATTTAATTAATTAATATTTAAAAATGATTATTAAATTAAATTAAAATAACTATAGAAAAGGTTTTTTGATTTTAAAATAAATTTTCATAACTGATAATAAGATAAAATAATTTTAAAATAATAAAAGTAATAACAATAATGAAAGGTTTAAAATAATAATAATAATAATAATAATAATAGTAATAAGATAATAATAATAATAATAATAATAATAATAATAATAAAAATAATTTTTAAAATAATAATAATTATTGTAATATATAATAATAATAATAATAATAATATTATTATTATTATTAATAAAATAATGATTTAAAATAATAATTAAATAATACCAATAATAATAATTTGAAAATAATAATAATAATAATAATCATGATAAAAAATAATTTTTAAGGAGATAATTATAATAATATTTTAAAAATAATATTAATAATAAATAATAATAATATATAAGTTTAATATTATTATTATTATTATTATTATTATAAATAATAATAATAAAAGTAATATGAATAATAAAAAATAATAATAATAACAATAATAAAAAAAATAACAATAATAATAAAATATTTTTTAAAATAATAATAATAGTAATAAGAATAATAATAATAATGCTGAAAATATTTTTTTTAAATAATAATAATAATATTTAAATAATAATAATAATAATAATAATAATAATAATAATAATCAGTATTATAATAATATTATTATTCAAATAATTACAAAATTATAAAAAATATAACTTTCTGATTTATTATTATTTTTATTATTATATTATAATTATTTAAATAATATTAAAAAAATGATTTTAAAACGATTAAAGTAATTAATTTTAAATCAGAATTGACGGCGGCGGCGGCGCGAGCCATGTGGCAGCACGGGATTCGCCCATTCAAACCGCGGCAATCATTGCGCCGCTAGGCAATGATTACTTCAATCATTACAGTAATCAGACGCCGCGGACGTGGCGTTACTTAGCCACGTCAGCGGAAGCTCTCCGTCGTCCGATCATCCGTGCTTTGAAACTGAGGGCCCAGATCGAGCTGAACGGAGCTCTTGACCGCGGGATCTGATCCGCAGTCGAACAGACACCGCGGGACAGCGGGATCCGAGCCGTTGATCACGAGATCAACAGCTCAAATCGCTCGTAACACATACGTTACGTAAACTGAGCCCTTGATAGGGTTTTTGGGCTTATTCTCTCGATCGGGTACACCAAACATGATGAAATTTTAAACATATTATCTACGTTTGAATAGAAATCATGTGGGGGGATTCATGTTTTTTAAAACACGATGAATCGAACGTTATTTAAATCTAAGTGATCTAAACTAGGGTTAGGGATTTCACCATGCTTAATAGATGGATTAGACCGTTTAAAGGCTCTCTGAACTTGTAGTTTATCCACGAATACTTTTGTAGAAGAAATCGAGAGCCGAAACGCCTTCGATCGAACGAAAAAAGCATTTGAAGTCTTGGGCCTTCGGTTCGTCGGAGATCTCTCCGCCGGCGAGCTTTGACCAATGGTTTTGGGTTGGGGGATGTAGGAGGAAGTCGTGGAAACTCTCCAACCAAATCTCAGGGGCTGAGGGTCCTTGGAGAGAGAGCTAGAGCATGAGGTCCCTCTTCATGAACCCTAAAAGGCCTATATATAGGTCTAAACTCCTAATCAACGGCTTAGATCAACTCTAGGGTTAATTAGGATGGAAATCAAATTGAATTGGCCGTGGATTAGAGCTAGGGAGGATTAGGAAGGAGTTAAATGCCTTAATGAGTCTCAATTTGACCTAAATAGGTCATTTTGACCCATTAAGGGCTAGGGTTGACCAAGTCAATGCTTGACTTGGTCAAACCAGTCAATTAAGCCAAGAGGATGAGGTTAGAGTCCTAGGAAAGGGTTTGGAATGACTTTGATTTGATTTAGACCCATATGGGCTTAATGGGTCAACCTGGGTTGACCTGGTCAACCAGGTTGACCCAAGGCACAAGTCTAGGCCCAATAGGTTGGGCCTAACCCATTGGGTCCAGTGGAGGGGTCTTTGGGAGAATTCAAGGTCAATAGGTATTTACCACGAACTGTATCATGAGAGTGTGGGCATCCATTTTTGCTATCTAAATGCCTTTAACGAACATCCATGCTTCCTTTATCATTAATGCCTCAATCATCACACTCGATACCTCCATCATTACCACCATTGTGAAAGCTCTTGAATCATTTGTCATCTTTTTTTTCCAAACTTAATTTCTTCATTTCACAATGACTCCCATATTCCACCACCAAATCAACATCCATGGCCTTCCCTCATCGTGACCTTCACCTCCATGACACTCACATCTTCTACAGCCACTGCCTCTTCTATCTTATTCTTCACTTGGGACCTCAACCTCTTTTCAAGGTATATAAAGAATATATGTTACATTATTATTTTTCTGACGAGTTCTCATATTAAGAGGATGAAGTCATGCTCGAAACAACCTATTAATTGACTTCTTGAGACTTATAAATAGAGTATTGAAATGAAATGAGAAAGTGAGACTTCTTAGTTCTCCTATTTCATTAGGATATTGTGTCATAATTAAATCCAAAATTTGAATATATCATCACAAATGGAAAAATTTGTACGAGTTCTCAGAGGAGACTAATACAACTCCTAAGATTGCCCTACTACTAAAAACCTTATAGCTCAAGATTTCTCAACCAACCAAATTAAAACAAGATTATTCAATCAAAACCAACATTATAATATTGTTCCTTTATTTTTAATTACTTCAACCCTTTAGTAATTGTCAGATTTCATCGTCAATGCATGGCCCTGCAAAGATCATTTCCTTCCATTTATATAATCAATTAAAATAAGAGTAGAATGATATAATTTTTTAAGGGGTTTTTACATACCTAACACCCAAAAGTTCTCTATTTACTCATTTAACATCTAAACTTGCTTATTTATAGACCTACCACCTAAAACAGTATTTGGCTTTCTAAAATACCCTTCCATCTTTCTCTCTGTAAAAACCCTCCCGAGACCACACAAATCGTCCGCCTGCTCTCAGTTGTCAGCGTCTGTTCGCAAGAAGCTCCAAGAACCGAACCCATTTCCTTCTCTCTCCCGCCGGTCGCCAGCCCTAGTCGACACCGCCAACTTGCCCTAGCCGTCGGATCTCCTTCTTTGCTAGGTGAACTCTCCCCATTCTTCTCTTTTCCTCCTCCCTATTCTTCTCCATATGATCTCTCTCCAAATATACTTATCATTATTAAGTAATTGTTCCATTTATGTTATGATTTTATCTATGAAAAAGAGTATGTGTTCGCTTTGTATTATTCTTCCTAATTAGCCCTAATTTTTTACGTTTGTTGTCTCTTTGCATGCTTTGGTTATCCGATTGGTATTACATCTAAATATTACATTTTTATGTGCTGATTATGGTTATTCGATTGGTTTTCAATCCATAGCATTGTAATTGCACAAGAACAAACTATGATTTATCATGTACAGGATAAGATTATTCGGCTGTGGAAAGTTAAATATAAATTAGTTGTGCTTGGCAAAACTAGTCATTGGTAATTACGGGTGAATGGAAGCTATGTTTAAAATGAAAAAAACAAATTTATACACATTTTTTATGTTTGATGTCTCTTCAGTAATTGTTTTTCTTTTTTGTATATGCTTTAGTTGACTATATTTACCTATTTGAATTTGTTTTGTAATTTTAGATTTCTGACATGAGTTCAAGCCGCTCCAATCCATCACCAAGAAGGCTAGATAATCCAATTTATTGTCATTGCAATCTGCAATGTAAAATCTATACTTGCTACAAAGCTAATAATTATGGAAGAGAGTTCTATAGATGCCCCCGAAATATATCGAAAGATGATTGTAGATTTTTTAAGTGGCTTGATGAAGAGAATGATGAAGCAGAAGATATGAATCACTTAAGGAGTGCAAATGCATCAGAAGTTCATTCAAAGCATGTAGTCTCAGTTACATTTGAGTTGCTTCAAATAAAACTCTTGTTGGTTATCCTTATTTTGCTTGTTGCTGTTGGCGTCAATTCTCTATCGAAGACTTGTTATTTCAAATGAATGTAACTTACAATGTTATGTAACTTAAGAATGTTACTAAGAAACTCTTATGTACTTGAATTTGTAAGTGCAGAATATAAAAGTTATTTGTAAGAAATTCTTGTTTTAGGTTTTAATGAAAATTTAAGTTGTGTTGTTATTTGTACTTGAATTTGTTACTAAATATAAAAGTTCAAGTTCTGTTATGCATTATGGGTGAATGGAAGCAATGTTTCTAGGCTACGTTTATGGATATGTGCTTGTTGTTGTTGTGGACTCAAAGCTATAATTTACAGTTGGATGTCATTGGTATATAATATATTCTGATTTGGAGGGGCATCAATAATTTTTGTCTTATTAGTTAGTGAAATCCATATATGTTGTATCATTATTCTCTTAAGCAGCAGTTAAAACAAAAGTAGTTGTTGATACTGTCATTTAGATGATCATACAATATATAGAATAGTTAAAACAAATGTAAGCTTTAATACTATTAGAAGGCGTTGTGCAGAATCATATAAGAGTACAAAATACTTAAAACATGAACATGTAATTGTGTATATGTTATAAGTTAAAACAAATATATTGCAGCATTCCTTTCAGAACAGCAAAAAACCATCAAAACAGCAAAAACCATCATGCCTTACTGAAACAACATTAATAATCCTATCATTTAATTATGCTCCGAACTAAAGTCTACCCTTCATATGTGTATCTTTGCAGATAATTTAGACTGAGTATTTTTCTCCTTCAATGCTTAAAGGCTCCTTGCAAGTGCTTCTATGGTGACCCCAAGAGTTGCAGCGACCACATTTATGGCTTATTTTTGATTTCTTGGCAACTTATAAGAAGTTTTTAATTCGTCTTTTCTTTGGTCGGCCACGAGGCCTGAGTGTAATGGGCGGTAAAACAAACATGCCATCACTAGCTACGAACCATTTTTCCTTCCCTGGAAGTGGTGCAATAGGTCCATCGTAAGCCATTTTGTACCTGCAAAATATATTGTAGTTAATACAAAAGGCATTAAAATAACAATTACTTGAATCAGCATTCCCCTTATCATGTCGATCAAATCCATAACGGGCTTGTTCGTTGCCTCCTCTATCCAAGAGTTGAAGGATTCAACCATATTATTTGTGTTGTAGTGGTTCTTAATATGCTTTCAGAAAGTAGCTTTTGACCACTTACATGTCAAAGAACTTAGGTAGGAATGGACTAATGCGATATATTTCTTTGACCTTTGCATTAAACTCATGTTGATTATAACAATTTGCAGCACTCCACACCAACTTCTGCAAACTATGGCCATCATCATAATGAAAAAGTTTTTAAATGTTCTTCCAAAGGTGTCTTATGCAAATTATGTGCTCAGCATTAGGAAAGACAACCTTAATAGCTTCACCAAGACCTTTCTCCATATCCAAAATGAATGCTAGATGTTCTACATCAACACTAAAAGCTTCTGCCAAATTCATCAAAAACCACTCCCAACTTCTCTTTGATTCAGATTCTGCAATGGCGAACGCAATAGTGTAAAGACCATTGTTCCCATCCAAACAATTCGCGGCTAGTAGCACACCTAAATACTTTGACTTCAAATGACAAGCATCAATGCTGATTAAATATCGACATCTAGCAAAGAACCCATTAATGCAAACTTTGAAACTAACAAAGAACCTCTTAAATGAGTGATTTTGGTTGTCACATAAGTATGTTATATGTGAGGCATGATTCCTATTGATTGGCTCTAACTTCAGTGTGGGCACCCAATTGTAATTATCATCTATTGAACCAAACATTTGCTCTCTTGATAATTCCCTGGAGCGCCATATTTTCATGTATGGTAAAGACAAACCAAAAGTGGTCTCTAAGTTATTGCTTATGTCCTTTGGTGTAATATCAGGATTTCTTTTTACAAGATCCTTGATTTCATGAGCAATCCAGGTTGCAGTTGCTTGCTTGTTTCCAGCTTTGTTTACCCTCGGATATAAATGTGAGCCTTGTAATTTTCTAACCTCGAATGAATGACCATATGAACACAACGAAGCACGTATTCTCCATGGACATCCACGGTATGTGCATGTAGCAATAACTCTTGATTTGTCACTAGCTTTAATCTTGATACCAAAGTTCTACAAAATTGCATTTGAACGAACAGCTTGTTTAAAATTTGATGAATCCTCAAAACGCGAACCAACACATAAAGAATGCTTCTCTTCAACCTGAGCCGCAAAGCCACCATCACATAACCCATCTATTATAATATCATTGTTCACCCTGCTACTCTCACTTAAACCTTGCATATCACCATATTGAATGTTATCAACATTATTCAAATTTTTCTCAAAATCTTTCGCTACAACCACCACCTCAACTTTATTGTCATTATAGGAACATGTAAGCATGTCCAATACATCTCTATCATTACTAATCGGCGTGTAAATCTTAGGTGATGTTCCATTAATATGATAGTGTAAGTCATAGGCTTGACCCCGCAGCCACCGGCAAACTGATTCGGTTTGTTCTTTCAATAGTAACAAATTAATATCACCTCTCTCAAACTTCAAAGTTTTCTGACTTCCACCTACATATTTCATCCTGCTTTGGCCCTTCACAACAACCCAATATCCTCCATATTTGAAGACAATAGAACACAAATTGTTGCATTCCACTTCTATGAGTCCAGTTATTAATGAAAAAAACTCAAGCAATTAGCATGAACATGAATAAAGAATAGGCAAATAGAAGCAGAAAGGTGAATGAATAAAGAACCGGCAAGAGAAAATGAAGCAGAACTAGAATAAGTTCAAACAAATTTTTTTTCCATTCTCTATAATCTTCAACCTGAATAAAGAACCGACGGCCAAAATGAATAAAGAAGTTACCTGAATAGGACCGGCGGCCAAAATGAGCTGGTGCAACGTTTACACCGGCGGGAGAAAATGAACTTGCAAAAATAATTTTGGAGAGGTATTCAGATGTTTGCACCGGCGGGACGTTTGCACTTGCGAGACGTTTGCACCGGCATCAGATGGGAAGGAGGGAAGGGGAGCTGGTTGTTTTCGGAGAAGACGCACCCGAGAGAGCTATAGGCAATGCGAGAGAGCTAGTCCTGGATTTTTCTCGCGCGCGAAATGCTGTTTTTGCGACTTGGTTTTGACGGGAGTAGACGGAGTGTTAAGTTTGATGAGGACTAGGTCATTACGGTGGTATAATAGTAAACGTTAAAGTTTAGATGTGAGATAAGTAAATAAAGAACTTTTGGATGTTATGTATGTAAAAAAACCCTTTTTTTATTATTAATGTATACTTAATTAAATGATGATCAAGGCTTAATTGATGGAGCCATACCTATTTTGATTCTTCTTGCTCTTGCAACTTCAGAAATCCTCTCCTGCGCTTCTCCAATGGCATCAGCCCCCTCGAAGCTCTACTCAGGTGAGCTCATTTCCATCTCACCCCGGAGATCGCTCTCTTTCTCTTACCAATTTCGTTCTGTGTTCCCTTACTTCAATTCACGTTTCCGTAGACGATGTCAGCCTGGTCGTTGTCCTTCTCGACGCCAATCCTTTCTTTTGGGCCGCCGGAGCAGGCGGCGGAAACCACCCCGCCGCAACTCTTCCATTCGCAAAATTCCTGGACCATGTCAGCTGCTGTCTCCACCTGTTATATCTTCATGACGCATCAGAACCAGATACTGAACTAACCCTAGCGATTCGACGCTTTGTTCGTTTCAGGTAATTCCGTTTTTGAATTCTCTTCTCCTTATGAATCAGCTCAATCAAGTGGTTCTCATCGCCACTGGCATCAATACGTGCGGCTACATCTACGATTCCGGCAACGGCGGCCCCGAGGGAAGCGACAATGTGTCGGAGATATCATCGGAGATACTACGGAGGTTGGAGGAGTTTGTCTGCAAAGACAGAAAGATTGGGAAAGGCACTGAGAGGTCGATGGGTGGTAGCGTGTCTTCCCTCCTCTCCGGGTCTCTTTCTCTCGCTCTTTGCTGTATCCTTGATTATTGCATTTGGTGAAGTCAGCTTCTTTTCCTTAGTTCTGTGTCTTCAGAGTTCAAATACTCTTTAACAAGGAGAAGACGTACAGAAGGTTTTTAGGTCTGGCGCAATTCATCCCCAGCCCAGAGTATGTATCATTATTTCCTCCCTGCTCCTTTTGTTTAGCTCTTTTTGTTTTGATCATAATTGTCTTAATCTTTTATTGGGTCAATTGAAGTCCTATGCCATGCATGTTGTCTAGTTATATTTTCTTTGTTTCTTTTCATTTTGCCTATGAGGTTTAGTTTCTCAACACTAACTACAACATGAAATATATATATGTGTCTGTGAATAGAATCTTGGATATGGTTTCTCCTTTTATTATTCTCACTGTATGCCTTAAAATAGAATCAAATGGGATGATGTAATGAGAACGCTGTAGGTACTATGAATCTCAAGTTTTCCTGAATTGAAATAAATATGAAAAAAATTGGGCACAGGATATTTTGATCAAGATAAATCTCAAGGTGATTGGATTTGCTTTGAGACGAGTATAATGTAAATATTGATTGATTCCTTACAACTTTGAAACTCAGCTTGACCCAAAAAATTTTCCAATAAATATTCCAAAATGGCTGCATCCATCATTCAGTTGATTATGTCTTTCTCTCATACAAAAGAAAAAAAATTTATTAGACATTGATATTAATGTGAGAATACCATTTTATTATAGTTAATATTACCCTAGAAATGAATTACGGGGATTAAGTTGAGTTTGATATCTATTTGATACAAAAGGCTTAAGTTAATAAATGAAAGCTTGCCACAAGTATTTTAACATCAAACATTATTTCTAACTATTCAATGCAGGACTTTCTAAATACTCTTTAAACCTTAGAAGTTGCATACGTATACACTTTAAGCATTAAAAATTTTCCCATTTGCGTCACACAAAGATTAACCAAGTGGTTCACTTCATCACTAGGCACCGTAGAGAAGTTTCTATAATTTTTCTCATGCAAGTGGGAAGATGCCAAAGATCATGAAATTTCATCAACTCGTAAAATCTAGTTGAACCGTCTCCTCTTGGCTCTTATATCAATTGTCAGGAAATGAATCACTTGGGACAAAGTTGGGCTCTATAATGGCTAGCAACATCTTTTCTTTTTTTTTTTTCATGTAAAACTTGCCAATAGTTGAGACTGAAGCACTAATATATTGACCCTTGAAAACATTTTAAACCCTTGTGGGGGATGTACTTTTATGTGCTTTACCATTATAATGTTAAGAATCTTCTAAAAAAAGCTTGAAACAAGACTGCTATAGTGAGGTATGGTTGGCAACTAACATAAGCTAGAATTAATAGGTTTCAGATTACATTAAAGAAGTTTGACTTACCATTTGGAATTTATTTATTGATGTAAACATCCATACAAGATCCAAAGTCTACCTGTAATGGTTTTAGAAATTTCAAACAAAATGAAATTCTAATTGAGCTATTTTAGTGTATGTTTTTTGCTTATGATCTACTATGGATTAACGATGCATCTTTTGAAATAAGTAAATAATTAGAATATGAGGAAATGCTTAGAAGAGATGGGGCTTAAGATTAATAGAATAAAGATGAAGCATTTGATATTCAATTTTAGTTGGGGTGAATAATTATCAATTAGTGTTGGTGGAAGATAAAGTGATAATATATGATGAATTTATTATATAAAAGGGGGTATAAATGAGAATATAATTTTTAGAGCTAAGAGTAAGCAAATAGAATGTGGAAGTGCTTGCAATAAGAGAACATGAAAAGTATTGGTAAATTTCATAAAATTCCAATTATACCATCATGTAAAATTGTTACAAAAAGTCAATGCTAGCCAAATTAAGCTTGGTAAAAATGATATTGTAAGATGGAATTGCTTTAAAGATAGAAAATAGACTGTAATGCCTATTCATATAGGTACTAAAAATAATTTTGTGATTTGGGTGTGCAATAGTGGCCAGAAGTTGAACCAATAAGACTGATAGATAAGCTTAATTTGGAGCAATTAGTAAGAAAATGTGATAGAACCAAAGGCAACATGGATAGAGGTTCTGAAAAATTTTGTGCAAAATGGTATTAGCAACTTATGCATCTCTTAATTGGAAATAAATGACGAAAGAGGCTCGTAAAGACGACCTTAAATAGTTGGTATTAGGCTGATGATGCTGATGATGGTCATGACGAAGTGGGTCTAGTTTTGGTGAATGTTAAACCTCTAGAATCCTGTTGTTCATATCTTAGTAACAACCTGTTCTCAAAATCCATTTATATTAGATCAGATTAAATTAGAAAGTTGAATTCTGTAAGTTCTCATTATGTCAAGCATGAGAACTTTTGATGCTATTTCTCGTAAATGCATTTATTTATGAGTAATTTTTCACCATTGGTTGTTTATTGACTCTATGAGTATGAAGCTATTGTAGGAGAACTGATTTTTTTTTAAGCTGAAATTATTATAGCGAGCCTTTTTAGGCTGTACAGTTCACATGCTTGATTAAGGTTGCATGTATATCTTATGCTCAATTAAATTAGTTTTGCCCAGAAAAGAACATTTACTTTTTATTATGTTGAACCTATCTCTATTTCTTGATGATAGAGGACTTGATTTGTGATGAATAAGGATAAAATCTATAGTTTTTATCTGATTAATATTAACAATGACATCTTGCTGACTTCCAGCAAAGACTCGTTTTTTTTTTTTGCATGAAATTACAATCAAGGCCTCATGTCATATTACCCATTTTATTTATTCATCACCTATCCTGTACCAACTTTCCTCTTGAGGATTTAATTGCATTGTGTTTTATTTGCTTGAAATAGAAATGCTTATGCTGAGAACCTGGAAACTGTGATGCAATAGTAAGTAAAATGAATAATATGCAAGCTTAGTGAGGTAAATTAAAATTTAGAATTTTCAATTTTATATTCTCTCACAGAAAATCCAAAGTATAATTTTTTTTAAATCTTACTCATTTTATTGTGCTGCCGTCTGGAGATGCTATACGGTTTTGAAATTATATTAGTTTTTGGGACAAGTTAAATTTTCTTGTATTGTAGAATGAGATTCCATGCTAATTGTTGAGTATGAGTACTCTGAGCGTCTATTTTTATGCATGGTGCATACTGCACATCTCGATATTATTAAATGCACATTGGTTTTGGGATTTTGCTATACATGGTTTCCACTGATTTAGTTTATGAATGATGTATTATTTTCTCAGAGCTGGATATTAATTTTCTAAGCTCTGTGATTAAATAATTACTTTTTGGCTTCCCCTTACTCCATAAAGATGAACTATTTATGTTGAAGTTTCTAAGTTGAGTGTCCCTGTCGTGTTAATTTCTTGTTTGCTTTGATCAATGCACAACATTATTATTTTTTGACAGCATCACTAAATACATTTTTTGGACCAAGTTGTCAAAGAGTTCACTTAATTTGTTTTTCATTATAGTTGATACATGTCATACGGGCCAAGCATCAATCTAACATTTTGTGACAGATTCTGTGCTTGCAGGCATCTCCAGATGGACCCGAGCAGTACGTTTCTAAGCTATTTATATCTTTTGATTTATATGGTTCAACCATTTAGAGGTGAATTTGCAGATATGTTGCAGTGATGAATGCAATATTCTCAGCACAACGTTCCATGGTATGATCATATATTTTTATAAGTATTCCTTTTATAACTCTGATTTAGAATGTTATGCCTGCGAAAGTGGGGATATTTTTTTTTCACAAATGTTGTGATGTATGTCTGATTTAGGTTGGTTTTTTTATCAACCTTATCTGGTAGTTTAAGCAACGCTTAACTTACAACTTATTTTGCTAGTTTTATCAAACTTATTTGGTAGTTTTATGCCTGCTAAAGCGAGTATATTTCTATTTCATAATTGTTTTGATGTTATTCTGTTCATTTTGGTCCGGCATTTTTTTATCAAACTTATTTTGGTAGTTTCAGCAACTCATAACTCTATTGCAGAATCACCATACAGCTAAAGAAATCCTTAAGCTATCGTTTGTATTTGAAAATGGAAATTCCTAAGCAAATCAAATACAGCTATGTATCATGTGCTAAAGCTAAGCTCAAGGATTATGTGATAACTGACCTTGGTATATATTCACGAAGAACTAGGAAGGCAAACATTCTTACAGTAATTTATTTCGTTCTCTTCATCAAACTCTATTGATTTATAGCTTCAATCTGATTAATTATTCTACAGAAGGCACTATCTCATTTATTTATTTATTTATGTAGTTCTATTATTCATGAATGTTCTATTTATGTTGCATCTTGTTTCCTAGAAGTCAGCTGTTCCTGAAAATTTGGAATTTTAATATGAAAACTGATGCAACGCTTCATCATCATCGACGATGTATGACATGTCATCAAAGTCGTTTGTGAACTTCTATTTGATTTGTTTTATTCTGTAATAAAGAGGATGATTTTTTTTTTTGGCTGAAATTTAAAGAGGATGACTTATTTAGTGGTTTCTTTCATGATATTGTTGTCTTTTATGAAAAATATTAAATATTCTTTTTGATTTCACTTTGGTTATTCTCCCTCTTATTATTTCTTTAGTGGCTTAAAAATTTCCTATAAATTGAGGATGCCTATATATGGAGAAATTATCTTATGAATGTTGAAGAATTGCTAAAAACTTTCTACTCCGTTCGCTCTCTTTCACCTTTTCTCCTCTCTTACTCTTGGTGGATTCTAGTTCTCTCATCTCCCCTTTTCCCCTAGTTTGCATCATTTGGTATTAGATTCATGTCTTATAAAAATCATTTTTCATTAGATCTACCCAAATCAAGATATTACTTGCATTATCAATCAATGCCAAACTTTCCAATGTGGTAAGGCTATGGAATAACCCACAAGACTATACACACTCTTGCTCATCCCTAATTATTCTTGGAAAGATGTTTGTATGGATTTTATTATTGGAGGACCACCCACGAATGTGTCTATCTTTGTTGTTGTAGACTTTGAAAATTCACGCCCAACTCTTTTAAGAAAGAGTGTTCTAGGTTAAATTTTCAGAGGATTGATTGGATTATATAGATTAGACACTACTAAAAAAGTTTGTTCATTTTTGCGAGAACTGTATTATCTGACTCCAGCTTTTCAATTAGTGTAAAACTTTATAATTACTTATCTTTTCTGATCGCGAGTGCACGTTTTGATTAAAGCTAGTTTATAGGCATTAAGTAGTCAACAGCCAGCGTAAAGCTTTTCAAATAATCATGATATGAATCATTTAATAATTATGTTAATTCTTGAGCGTTCCTTGTAAGTGATGTACTGTATGACCTGAATATAGTGAGAAGTGTGCAAGTACACCGACGTCCGAGTACAGTGTTAAATAAGCAAGGGTTCCCACATCACAGATGATGTGGGCAAAGAAGCTAGTCCATGAAAATAAAATTAGGATAGGAACTTGGAATATCAGTTCTCTTACAAGCAAATTAATGGAATTAATAGATATTATAATTCATAGGAAGATAAATATTCTATGCATTTAGAATACTAAATGTGTTGGAGAGAAGATTAAGGATTAATAGTTTATGATTTAAACTATGGTATTTAGGTAGGAATCGTACTAGAAATGAGATAAGTGTGATTATAGATAAGAGTTTGAAGGATAATATGATAGAAATTAATAGAAATGGTGATAAAATTATAACTTTAAAGATTATTCTTGATGTTAAGATTATTAATATCATATGTGCTCTCAAGTAGGTTTGGATATGTATTCAAAATTAAAATTTTGGAATGACTTAAAAGAATTAAGATAAAAGATACCTCTTAAAAAAGTTTTTTTATTGGAGAAGGTTTAAATTGATATGTTGGTAGAAAGGTTGAAATATTTTAAAAGCACATGGTGGTTATCGGTTTAAAACGACTAATGAAGGTGGTAGGACTATATTGGATTTTTCTCTAGCTTATGATTTTATAATTACTAACACCTTATTTAAAAAAAATAGAGGAGCTTCTCATCACTTATAAGAATAGACATAGTAAAATAAATGAATATAGTAAAACTCAGATTGATTTTTTTCTTATAAGAAAAATATATTATTTACATGCAAAGATTGTAAAGTTATTTCGAGTGAAAGTTTATGTACTTAGTATAGCTTACTAGTTTTGGACTTTAAGATGAAGGGGTGAAATATGAAAAGTAAAGTAAAATGTTGTCCTTGGATTAGATGAGGACACATAATACAAAAAAATATTTTGAGAGTAAGATTCAAGATTTTAAGATTTTAACTGTACATGTGAAAACTAATGTTATGTGAGAAAAAGTAGTTAATGATATTAAGAATGTTGCAAAAGATGTGTTTGGGGTATCCAAAAAAAGCTCCTAATAGTAAAAATAGTTGGTGGTTGAATCAAAATATGTAAGAAAATATCAAAAATAAGAAACTTTATTATACAAATTGGTTTAAAAGTAAAAACTCAAAAAATTAGGAAAAATATAAAGAGGCCTATAAGGAGTCTAAGAAAGCAATATGATGCAAAGAATTTAGCTTTTAATGATTTATATAATAGATTAGATACTAAGGAGGCTGAAAGATATATGTATAAGTTAGCCGAAAAAAGATAAGTAAGAATTTAGTTCAACTGAAGTGCATTAAGGATGAAGATCAAAAAGTGCTTTTATTAGTAGAGGATATTCAACAAAGGTGGATGAGAGATATTTTGATAAGCTTGTCAATGAAAATTATGAGAATTTGATTGACTTTACTGGCTTTAATACCCTAAATGAAAATAGAGATTTTTATTTTTATCAGTCGTATTAGTAAAATTAAAGTTAGAAAGGCTTTAAAGAAAATGAAATGTGGAAAAGCTGTTGGACCTGATGATATTCTAATAGAGGTGAAAATGCTTAGGAGATGAAGGAGTTTCTTTGCTTTGAAGGCTAAAAAGATGTCAGATGAGTGGAGGAATATGTTGATTCCTATTTTTAAGGATAAAGGTGATGCACAAGAGTGTGCGAAATATAAAGAAATTAAGTTAATGTGTCATACATTAAAACTTTGGGAGAGTTATTGAGCATAGGTTACGACGTGATACTAATATTTCTCAAAATCAATTTGGGTTCATGCCGGGTAGTAGGCCTACTATGAAAGCTATACATTTATTGAGAGGTTTGATGGAGAAGTATAAGAGAATAAGTAGGATCTACATATGATATTTATTAATTTAGAGAAAGCTTATAATAAAGTTCTAAGAGAAATGCTATGGATAGTTTAGGAGGAAAAAAAGGGTTAATAATGCTTATACTCAAGTCATTAATGATATGTATGTAGGAGCTGTTACTTGTGTTCAAATACAAGGTGGTTGAACCAAGTATTTTCCTATTTCAGTTGGATTACATCAAGGATCAGCATTATGCTCACATCTTTTTGCTTTAATCATGGATGTTCTTACTAGACATTTGCAGGAGGATGTACCCTAGTGTATGCTTTTTGCTGATGATATTCTTCTTTTTGATAAGACTAGAGAGGGAATTGAAGAAAAACTTAAATTATGGAGGTCAATCTTAGAGTCTGAAGGTTTTCGTTTGAGTAGATCTAAAATCGAATACATAGAGTGTAATTTTAGTAGTAACAGATCTAATGGTGGGATTATGACTTTGGGCGATCAAGTCATTAATAAGAGTACACGTTTTAGATACATTGGGTCTATTGTCTAGAGGGACGGTGAAATAGATGGAGATATTATTAGTAGAATTCAAGATTGATGATTGAAGTGGAGGAATGCATCAAGCCTTTTGCGTGATAGAAAAGTACCCCTCAAACTTAAGTGAAAATTCTATAAGATGGTGGTAAGACTTACAATGCTTTATGGCGCAGAATGTTGGCTATTAAAAGAGAAGCATACAATTAAGTTAAGTGTGGCAAAGATGAGAATGCTCAGGTGGATGAGTGGCTTTACTCTTAGAGATAGAATGTGAAACGAGCATATACGTGAAAAGGTTGAAGTAACTGCAATGGCAGATAAGATTAGAGAGAGTCGCTTTTGATGGTTTGATCACATAAAACATCGGCCTTCTGCTTACCCTGTTAGGAGAATAGATGTGTTAGATTTGGCATATGTTAAGAGAGGTAGAGATAGACCTAAAAAGACTTGATTAGAAAATATTAGAAATGTCCTTTTTTTTATTAAACATAAATGAGAATTTGACTCTTAACAGGACATAATGAAGAAAAAAGGATTCATGTAGCCAACCCCACGTAGTGGGATAAATGTTTGATGTTATTGTTGTTGTTGGTAGGTGTTAAGTGCATAACTTATAATAGCAATAATTTGGGTTTAGGATTAAAAATGTATTGACTTTAGCTTAAAATGGATGGTGGGAGAAATACTAGCGAACCTGATCAAAATTTCATAGTTCTGTCTTCTCGGGTTATCATGTGCACTTGGTCTATTTAGTTAATAGAGATCGTTGACCCAACATAATCAAAGGATCATTGTCTGCAGCTATGGTTGTATTGTCCAAGGGAAAATATGTTGACCTGGGGTAAATTTTTGTGAAGTGATAATTTTAAGTCAACCTTAACTAACAAAGGGGTTCATGCCTTATCAAGTATACTCGATGATTCACAACTCATGAGTTTAAGCTAATGGAGAACTTGTGGCGGCTTTTAGTTGTGATTGTAATTTAATGTATAATTTCATGGTGACCCAATAAGAGGGCCCCATTCATAACCATTTATTTGTGGTGCCATTGGTAGTGAAATGTTCGGGTAAGAGGATATGTGTCATGTCCTTACCCATGAGAGATTTTTTAGAGAAATCATAAAAACACTCAATATAAAATTGGCTCTTTATTAGCTTAGGTTATCTTAAATTCATCATCCTTTTCATACTATTACAGAGGTGAATGAGTATTTTCTTTTTAGCTTATGGCAATAGATTTCTCTGAAAAATTCTTTCATATTTTAGAAATATTTAATTTTGCATATTTTCTCAATATTTGAGCCTGGAATGATTTGCATTTGGATTTGAATGCATTTTGAAAATAGAATCTCCTATGATTGATATTTTTATCAATGTGGTCATCATTTAAGTATTTTGATTGTATTTTATTATTTTGAACCTTGTCAGCTTTGTTTATTTGCTAGCCGAGGATTGGGTTCATAGTTTTGCATACAACTTGAATTCATTTGGACATTCATTGCATTACAAAACCCTGTCAACTCTATCCCTATATGTAGAAGATTGGGTCTGTAGATTTGACCTTATGATTGTCCATTGTTGTCATGGCACTAAGAGTTTGCATTTTGAAAATCAAACTTTCTTTGTAAAAGGATTTAATGGCTTTATGCAAATGTGAAATAAAATATATTGTGATTTTAGGTTTATTGTGTAGATGCTTATCACGAAGTCTTATCAACTCCAATCATTAGGATGTGGAGGATCAAATTTGAAAAATTGGACATACGACTCTACCTAGCAGGCAAGGCAGCCCGCTTGAGAATATTGTGCGATGGAATGATGATTTTAATTTTAAAAGAGAAGGTTTACAAATTTTCAAAGTAATTGCACATCTTTTCAAAATGATTGCACAATTCTTGATGCAATGGCATGCTTTTAAAGAATTTCATTTGAACTAGAAATTACTTCTTGATGTGTGTAGAAGAACTAATTTTTTTTAATTCAATTGCTTGTGCGTATGCATCGACATTGGAATGTGCATAGCATTTAGTTTTGAGTTTTGATATTCGCATCCTCTTTGCTTGTAGGTACGTGTTGTGAATCTGATTGTGAAGGTTGCAAGTTAGAGTTTAAAACAATGATGTTGCATTTAGTTTATAGTTCTTTCATATAGACCCACACAAGGAATACAATTTAATTCACATTGTGTTCTGATAATTTAGCAAAAGTATGGAAGCTTTTTCCGCTTGTAAGTGAGCTACTGAGTTCACTAAGTCCCCTGTAAGTTTATTTCCATTTCTATTTTTATTATTTTAGTTCTTTCAATATGAGATATAATAGTCTAAATGTTCATTGAAAGCTCATGTTATGCTCATTGGCAAGCTTTCAAGTCCTTGTAATTTTTTCTTATGTTTAGTTCTAGTCTTGTAAGGCAACAATCATTTTATTTGAAAGTCCCAATTTCTAATTTTTGTTTTCATCTTTATGATTTTATATTTCATTCATTTTCATTTTGTATTGTATTTATGTCCAAAGATTCATTTTAGTTTTGTTTTTCCAGTGTCATTTCACTGAAAATTTTTGCAACCTCCCGACATCTCCCTCATATAGATGTATCTATGGGGAGTGCTAGGCTTGCCCACTGCACTCAAAAAAGCATGCATGGCCAATGCCGAAGAACCACCGCTGGAGGTCTTGAAACATGCTTGAAAAATTGTGCATGGGACTTTATGTACCCACATGAAAAAATATTGTGCTCATGGAGCTTTCCCGCTTTGTTGAGATGACTCTCCTAAGTCTTTAATTTACACTTAAAAAAATTGTGCATGTCTTCTATACTTGCATGATGTTGCAAACTTAGCAAGCTTTCTTAGTTGCATTGAGACGATGTACATGAGTACTTATATTTTTGCGGTATGGTGAAGCTGTCTTTATTATAATTGTATTGATTCATATACTTTAAAATGTATTATTTAGTATATATTGATATAGTTTGGCAAATCCTCTTCATTCATTCAATTCAATTTTATGTTGTCACTTTGCACACATGTAAAATTTTCAAATTTCTCTTGTGCAATGACCCATGTAATATGGCCATTCTTACCAGATAATTTCAACATTCTAGATGCATCGGCTGATTTCGTTTTGCATAATGAGGATGCTGAGACGACTTTGATTACAATTGAGGCATTATCATTTTGTTTTATACAACATTGTGTCAATTGTCTGTCATTGTGTCGTGTTTAATCAAATCGACTGTGGGGGGCCCTTCTTGGTAATTTTGACCCTCCAAACACTTCGGCCTTGTTCATTTTGTGAAACATGCGCATTTGAGTATTTTTTATGCAAAAGAAGTACTGTGAAATGATTTCATGTGACATTGCTTTTTGTCGTCTGTCATCTTCATCATGTTTGCTCGAGTTGAATTGTGGGATAATTATGGAGTTCAACAGTTGTGGTTGATTGATTCTATAAGATGGATCAATTTTTTCAATGCACACACATAGCTCATCTATTTTTTGCATCATTCTTCCGCCTCCATGAGATCTATTATACTTCTCCATGACACATTTTGTTGGGCATTTCTAGTGCACATTGTGAAAACTTTTTGCATTACTTGAAATTTTATGGTTTGATTTCTGTCCATAAATAAATGGCCAAACAAATGCGGTCAACTACAGTTTAAGGATTTGTTTATATTATATTGTGGATCAACATTTAGGCAAGTGGGAATTATTTCAGAATTTGCTTATGTTAGTGCTCCGCAAAGAACCATTGGTAAGTCCTTTGAAATTGTTTATGGTAAAAGGCCTCACATCCCTACGAATCTTTTATCTTTATCCGTCAATCATGCTATTTCTTTTTTTCGCACTAAATTTGTTGAGCATACACATATGCATGCTGATATCAAGAATCAAATTGCTTCATGGATTGAAAATTCTAAGTTGGCCGCACATACTTATAAAAAATTGCATGAATTTTATACAGAACATTATGATTTGATTTGTATTTGCTTGACACACTTTCTAGCAAATTTTGCTAAGAAACTCTATGCTCAATCTTCTCGACCTTTTAAAATCATGAAGAAGATCTGTCCCAATGCTTATTTAATTGATTTGCCTTAAAAGTCATATTAGTTATGTTTTCAATATCGGAGATCTATTGCCCTTTTGAGGCAATTTCAAGCATTCCGTGTTGCCCATTAATGTTGCTATATTGCTGCAAGTGGAGTTTCTCCTAACTGATTGCTACTTTTTTTGCTTTGATCCTTCCTTTCCCACAAGTATTGCTTAGCATATCTTCATTGATGAAATCGCTACTGGCCCTATTGGACAACCACCATCTTATTGTTCAATGGCACGGACTTTCTGTTGATTCATGGATGTCTATTGAAGAGTTGCAACTTGCTTCTCCTATTTTTTTTTTTTGAAAGGAGTATCTTGCTGAGCACTCTCCACAATATTATTCTTTCCTCTGAAGGAAATGATGCAATGCATCATCAAGAGAAAGCATCACGTCATCTATATTTGGCACATCATAAAAGTCTCACGTGCAATGCTTTTTGATTTTTTTTTTTTTTTGGACATTCAGGCTAATTAAGGCAAATTCACGCACATATTACAAACGTATGACTCAAATCCAAGACTTGGTTGATAGCCAAAGCTCCCAACCAACAGACCAAGTTGAGTTGTGTTTTCTTGATTTGTTTTATTGTATAACAAGGATGTCTTATTTAATCGATTCTTTCATAATATAGTTCTCATTAATAATAGATCCCAAATTTATTTCTCATGGTTTCCTTTTGATTATTTTCTTTCTTGTTCTTTCCTTTACTTGTTTAAAAACCTTTTATAGATAGAGGATGCTAATATATGTTGAAATCATCTTATGAATATTGAAAAATAGCATGTTTTGACTCCTCTCTCTCTCTCTCTACCTACCTCCGTCCCTCCCTTTCTCCTCTCAGTGGATTCTGTTTCTGTTCTCCCTTTACCTTCTTGTTCGGATCAAAACTCTTTATGAACCTTGCAATATTATTTTTTTTATGACCCACCAAGTATAGTTACCATAGGGTAATTAAATCTTGGTTATTTTTTATTTTTGGCCTGCAGGAAGTTGATGACAAGCTTGAGCCATTGATGACTTTCGAAGCTTGACTTTTGGCTTGAAAAGGATTTTTTAGTTTTGCTCCTTTTTTTTTTCATCGGATAATATCTATGATTATCATTGAATATTTATTTCTTTTTCTTCTTTCTGTCATAATGGTCTGCAATCAATTTTAATGAAATGCTTTAGCATGTATGCGTCTTTTTAGTAATTTCCACATTTTTTAAGTACTGAAGTAAAGAATCTCACAGGTGCCTATTGATTCATGTGTGGTCGGAGTGCAGCATTCTGCATTTCTGCAGCAGGTAATATTGCGTTAAACTGTTGAAGTTTCTTCAACTAACATTTGTTTTCCGCGTTTTTTTCTCCATTTTCTGTACATATTCAAGGGTACTATGTTTGCAGGCTTCATATATTACTGGTGGAATTTATCTAAAGCCTCCACAACTAGATGGTCTTTTTCAATATCTCGCAGTAAGTTTCTGATTTCCATTTATGTTAACAATTATCTGAAGGATATCATACATAGCTGCAAAAATAAAGCACCATTAAATGCTGCAACAACGAACTACTGGTTTCATTATGTTAATTGAAAATTATTTTTGAATTCAATGGCTTTCTTCGTTAAAATGTTTTGTTGTTATCTGTTCCATCTAGTGTAAGTGCATGACATTCAACAAAATTGGACAATGAGTTAATCGTATACATAAGGGTATGGGATAATTAGCACTGCAGCTACGCTAGGAGTAACCTGAAGGATGCATTTGAATGGAAGTTATTAGTTGAGTTGTCTCTTATTAATTTCAATCATCATCCAACAACAACAACATCAAGCCTTTGTCTCACTACATGGGGTCGGCTACATGAATCCTTTTTTTCCATTATGTCCTGTTAAAAGTCAAATTCTCGTTTAAATCTAATAAAGAAAGATCATTTCTAATATTTTCTAACCAATTCTTTTTACATCTACCTCTACCTTTCTTAATATAAGTCAAATCTAATACCTCTACTTTCCTAACTGGGTCATCGGAAGGCTGCCGTTTGATGTGACCAAACGATCTAAGGCAACTCTCTCTAATCTTATCTTCCACTGGAGCTACTCCAACCTTTTCACATATATGCTCATTTCGTATCCTATCTCTAAGGGTAAAGCCACTCATCCACCTGAGCATCCTCATCTTTGCAACACTTAACTTAGTATTATGCTTCTTTTTTAATGGCCAACATTCGACACCATAAGGCATTGCAGGTCTCACCACCATCTTATAGAATTTTCCCTTAAGTTTGAGGGGGACTTTTCTATCACACAATAAGCCCGATGCATTCCTTCACTTCAACCATCCAACTTGAATTTTGCTGATAATATCCCCATCTATTTCACCATCACTCTGAACAATAGATCCAAGATATCTAAAACGTGTACTCTTATTAATGACTTGATCGCCCAAAGTCACAATCCCCTCACTAGGTCTATCACTACTAAAATTACACTCCATATATTCCGTTTTAAATCTACTTAAGAGAAAACCTTTAGACTCTAAGGTTGACCTCCATAATTCAAGTTTACCTTCAACTCCCTCTCTAGTCTTATCAACAAGAATAATATCATCAACAAAAAGCATACACCAAGGTACATCCGCTTACAAATGTCTAGTGAGAACATCCATGACTAAAGCAAAAAGATATGGGCTTAAGGCTGATCCTTGATGTAATCCAACCGAAATAGGAAATTTCAATCATCATCCCATGAATATATATTCCGCATGTCATTAAAAATGTTATTTAGGAATTGATCGCTTGCTGTTGATGACATGTCTTTTCCTTGCAAGTGAAAGTGATAACTATAAGCAACATTATGTTAATTGGTGATTTCTTAGAGGTCATATCCAAGGCACTTTTCTTTGGAATGTTGTGTTACATTTAATTCATCATACGCTATTTACTTTTTTCCCTGTACCACTTCATGTTCTTGTTATTCCCCAAAATGTTTTGTCATGGATGATATAATATAGGTCTTATTGAATATTTCTGCGACTCTGCTTCTCACCCTTTGATTTCATTCTTCTAATTATGGATGATTGCATGCAGGCAGTATTTGCAACTGACTTGCAATCACGCAATTTCCTGCAACTTCCGAAACCTGCAGGCGTGGATTTTCGTGCCTCGTATGTGTACCTATGCTTTATAATTATCTAATTTTCCTTTGCTAAACCCTTATTAATTCCTCATATGATGTCTTCTTAAATTAATTACATATCCCAAAAGTACTGGGTGATAATCTAACTAGATTGTGGTGACAAAAGACATGGATTTGGTAGGACATGCCGGAAAAATCAACAGGACAAGCTAAGATATAACCGGTTCATAAAACACTATAATTTAATTAAGTTGATAAAAGTACCCAATTGCTAACTAAGCCTAAATTTAAGATTTAGGACATGAATTTTAAGAACTTTGAATGAAAAGATGAGAATCAATTGGCATAATGATTAGAGGAATATTTTTTTATTTTTTTCAACTATTTAAATAGAAAGGGTTAGAATTATGGGTTGCTGGGGAAGATTAAAAACTATCATATGTTGTGAGGGTTAACAATAGGAATGTGATAGGGATGGTTAGTGTTTAAAGAGTCAAAAGAAAAAATTATTGAGGTAAATAGGGTTGGTGAAAATATGACTGCTAAAAGTTAATTATTGGCACTGAAGATTATAAATGTGGTTAGTAGTATTGCTTCTCAAGTTGTATTACAAAATAGTTTTCAAATATTTTTTGGAAGATATTGATGAACTATGATTTCTCATACCTAATAAAGATATGATAATTACTGGGATGAATTGGATGATGAAATGCATAAATACGTTTTTAGTAGGATGAGCTATAAGATGATTCATATTAAGTGTAATGAAAGATAGAAATGCAATGGAGAGGCTATGATTGATTTTACAATAGCATATGATATTTATAATAGTGGGATAAAGGCTTGATGTTGTTGATAATATATTGGAAGAGTAATAGTTTTTCAAGATATGTTATTAAAATTTATGAGAGAGATATTAGAATTCTATAGTTGAGCTAAAACTTAATGTAGGACAAAAGGCATAGTTTCATTTAAAATGTTTTTGTAAAATAGGAGAATCTTGAAAAAAAAATCTTACAATAGGAGATTAGTGGTGAAGTGAGCTGGTAAAAATGTTATTGAGGAAAGGGTCATGTTTGTAAGATTTTGGAAAAAATATCATCAAGACTTAAAATGATTATAAGTCTAGAATTCTTGTAAATATGTTAGGAAGAATGGATATGCACTAGCTGCCCATAGCTTAATGTTCATTGTATGTTTTTCAAATATTGTATAGGATTTTCAAACTATCTTGTAATTTTATACTATAATAATTTATCGAATTAATTTATTTATGTTTATTTCCTTTTATATTATATCTTCTGAAATTGTCATTTGAATTTATGTATATATATGTATAAACTTTAAATTTTAATTAACCTTTTTTTTTTAATTTTCAATTGAATTTATTTATTCAACCTTTAATCATTTTAAGTCAAGTTGGGGCCTTACTATACAAATGATTCAATTTATTTTTATAACTTTGATCAACCCTTGGAATGTGAGTGTACGTGTGTCAATATTGATCTTATTTTGCAGATTTTAAAAAAATATTCTGAGTTATAAGAATTTACATGGTTTTTTTTATAACATTTTTTACATTAAAAATGTGAAATATATTAAACTATTGGCCACTTAGTAATTAAGATTATTAGTTAAAAGATAGCTGATGTGGTTTATTTGCATTATGAAATAAAATGATATAGCCATATATTAAAATTATTGTTTAAAATAAAATGATTTTTTTTAAATGAAAGGTTCATATTTTATATTGATGAGATGTCAATTCTCTTTTAATAGTAGTATAGATTTTTATAATAGTTTAGGAAGGAGAAAAGAAAAGAGGTAAGTGATCTAAGACTTATTTTATGAAGGAACAAGATAATTATAAAAATTAGTAGAAGGAGCACCGATTAATTAAAATTTAAATGGGAGCAAATGCGTCAAATTAAATGACGCATTCTAAAATATGCTAAATTATTTGGCGCAGTGAGAATAAGCCATTTAATTTGGCGTATTACTCGTGCACAAGAGAGATAAGAGGGGGGAGAGAGAGAGACAGTGAGAGATGGAGAGAGAGAGAGGGAGGGAGATGGCAGCGGAGAGAGAGAGAGGGAGGGAGATGGCAGCGGAGAGAGAGATAAATATTTAAACTAATATTTTAAATAATAATTAAATATTTAAATTAGTATTTTAACTGATTTTAAATATTTACATAGTTTAAAAATATAATATTTAATATTTATTATTAAAATACATATATTTAATAATTTAAACCAAATATATATAAAACATTATAAGTTTTAATTAAATATAATAATTTATAAAAATTTATTTAATTAATTATTTAATTTATATTATATTTATTTCAAAAACTAATATTATTAGATATTAAAAAAAATCAAATAATTTAAAAGATAAAATTAGTTTTAAAATAATTTAATGTTTTCTTAATTTTAATTCAAAATAATTTAATGTGTTCTTAATTTTCATTTTTTTAAATCTAATTTATTAAAAGATAAAATTATTAAGAAAATACAAATTAAAATAACTTTCTAAAAGGTATATTTTTAGATAATATAATTTTATTTAACTTGCGAAGGCTATAATTTTTTTTAAATATCTAATAATATTAGTTTTTAAAATAAATATAATATAAATTAAATAATTAATTAAATAAAGTTTTTATTAATTATTATATTTAATTAAAACTTATAAAGTTTTATATATATTTAGTTTAAATTATTAAATATATGCATTTTAATAATAAATATTAAATATTATATTTTCTAAACTATATAAATATTTAAAAATTAGTTAACATACTAATTTATATTTAATTATTATTTAAAATATTAGTTTAATTATCTCTCTCTCCACTGTGATTTCTCTCCCCCCCCTCTCTCCCTCCTCTCTCTTCATTGCCATCTCCCTCTCTCTCTCTCTCCGCTCTCACCTGTCTCTCTCCCTCTGCCCCCTCCTCTCTCTCTTGTGCATGAGTAATGCGCCAAATTAAATGGCGTATTCTCACTGTGCCAAATAATTTAGCGTATTTTAGAATGCGCCATTTAATTTGATGCATTTGCTCCTATTTAAATTTTAATTAATCGATGCTCTTTCTACTATTTTTGATAATTATCCTGCTCCTTTATAAAATAAGTCCAATGATCTATATATTTTGATTATTATTAAATATTTATTAAAGTTATGACATCAATTAAAGATGAAATTGACATTTTGTGAAATCATTAAATGTGATTTTGATGAAATAGATACTTTTAGAATAGCATAATGAACATACTAATGAATTATATTTTAAATTAAAAAAGGTGAAATGGGGTTAGTTCTAAAGGAGATATATAAAAGTAAAGTTTTGGGTTCAAGATGAGATGCCTTTTGATATTTGTAAATGGGTGATTTTTGTGATAGAATTTGAAATTAAGAGTATACTAATTTATTTGATAAGTGGGAGAGAATTATAAGGGATACATCTTTTATTGAATTATTATTTAGCACAAACACATATGTGCTTGTATATGGGCAAGAGAAGAGAATAACAAAGTAATATGTAATAAAAGAGAATATCCTCAATAATGGAAAAATATTACAATGATAAATAATTTATATTTTTATTATATGTAGTTAACAGATGATAATTTAGACGTGGAAACACTCCTTCATAAACTGAAAGTACCATAAAAGATGTCAATTTGAGTTTAAAACCAATAGTGACTAGCGATATAGCTAAAGATTTTATTTCTTGGAGATTTCAAGCATCAAGGAGCATGATTGATCTATGAAAGAGACGGTATTGCAAATCAAATGCAAAGACTTGACAAATAGAATTGTGTTGGAGATAACATTGATAAGATCCTTGAATGGAAGTATCAATAGCGTGTTGATAGAGTTATGTCAAGGAGAGTCATCATAAAGTATTGATAAAGAGTATTGATAGCATCAATGTATGAGGACAGAAGTCTTCCTTAGTGGTCAATGATGGGGTTGAGGATCTCATGGAAGTTTGAGTGCAACATCGATGAGGTGTTTAGAGAAGGTTAGGAGGATTTTAGGCCGTTGATCTGGTACCATGTTAAAGAGGGAGAGAAATGTAATATATATACACTGAATAGTCATATAGTATAAGCACATATGTGCTTATATATAAACAAAAAAAGAAATAATAAAACAAAATATAATAATGGTAATCTTCTCAATAGTGAGGAAATATTACAATAACAAGTAGCATAGATTCTTGCTATAAATAGTTTGCACATATAATTGTTCAAATATGATAACAAGAAGTATTTTTGTACTAATTTTCAATAAAAATGAGAT
This sequence comes from Dendrobium chrysotoxum, assembly GCA_019925795.1. Classification (NCBI taxonomy): domain Eukaryota; kingdom Viridiplantae; phylum Streptophyta; class Magnoliopsida; order Asparagales; family Orchidaceae; genus Dendrobium; species Dendrobium chrysotoxum. The sequence continues at coordinate 23,477,776 of CM034310.1, read as the reverse complement.
CATAGGATTCCATTATATAAGGGAATCTTAAGATTATGAGTTTTACAATCAAGTTATGGAGTAGAGTAATATAATATAAACTAAAATATTACGTTGATATTGGTGAATTAATTTATTTTTATATTAGAAGAATATAGTATATAGGCAATTTTTTTGCCTAGGCAATTACTAGAAATTTATGTAGAGCAACGAAAGGTCTTCTTTTTTTGTTGATCTTGAAATCATACTAATTGATTTGGTGTCAGCCAAAATTGGATAATCAATTTATTTTTATAGTAGAAAAATACATTATAGAGGCCTTTTTTGTGCCAAGTATATTACTATAAAAAGTAATAGTAAAAAGAAAGGTCCTCATTTTTTTAATCTTAAAAGGCATATTGTTTGAGTAACACGAGAATTGAGTTGGAGTGTACTAGAAGATATGAAACATATTGTAGTTATTAATTATATGCACAAGATAATTATTAATTTTGTAAAGAGACTAAGGAATTCCCAATGAGATCATAAGACATCAAGAATTAATACTATGTTCATATATTTTGCATTTATTATAAACATATTTGTAACGGATATTCAAAGCTTGGTAGTTTGATTATATGCTTTCTATAAATGACATAGTTCTAATTGGTAGAAGCTCCGCTGAAATAAGTAAAAATTTATAATAATTGATAGAATTTCTAGAAGGTTAATGTTTTAGGATTAGCATAATAAAGGTTGAGAATATGATATGAAATTTTAGAGGGCGTGGTAATAAAAAATATTAATTAATATTATTAGAAGATAAAATAATATTATGAGTTTGAATATGTTATATTTATTGTACATAAGAATTATGTTATAGATGAGTATATAATTTTGAGAATTAAGTTTCTATTGTTAAAATAGAAAAGTGTCTTATGGGCATTATGTTATAAAATATTATCATGTATACCGAAAAAAAAAGAATTTTTTGTTAAAAAAAATAATATTTTTTGGTTATAATATGTAAAATGAAAGGTAGTAAATGCATTTTTTTGATTGGTAGGTAAAATTAATTTTGGACATTTGTAAACCTAAGCCAACATTGAGAGAAAATGAAAATTTGCAATGAATATGGAGCCACGCTTAACATGATAGGTGTGCAAGGCCTAAGCAAACACCTTAGGGAACATTTAATATAAATAAATGAAGAATGAGGATTCATCAAACCAAACTCAAATACTTGGGGTAAAGCTGATGATTATTATGATGGTTTTAATGTAGCATTGCTGTATGGGCACTCTAGCCGGCATGTTAGGATGATCCATCAGGTACATCCTGCTTGGCTTCATGCTGCAAAATTGTCAAAACGGTAGCTTAGAAGTTATCTTTCTCGTTTTTTTGCTAAATCTTTTTTACCTCAACACAAATGGGAATTGTTTTTGAATTATTGATAGATGCTGGAGGTCATGTTGAATGTTCTATCAAATCCATTGTAACTGTGGTGCATTTTTTAATTATAAATTTGATGCCTTAATTGTATACTCATTGATTACAGATAAATGTATGTGTATTTTCTTGCTGCATTTAACTGCATAACAGCATGTGTTGTCTGCTTTTCTGAGCTTCGAGTTCTGCAATCCTTCTAGATGCTTTTGTCACAAGAAGACCATTGACATGGGATATGTTTGCTCAGTCTGCTTGTCAATATTCTGTCAACATCACAGGAAGTGCTCAACCTGTGGGTTAGTTCATTTAACTTCTACAACATCTTTCAATTTGAAGCATTCCATTTCTCGTATTAAGCTCAAAAGTAAATAAGGACTTCTTTTTAGTATTCCCTGTAGAAATTAAATTCATTCTTGCTTTCGGTCATTGGCTGGTCCCGTTATTTAGAGCTTGGACATGAATAAAAGAGAGTCTCAAGGAACAATGGCTTGAAATTGGCACTAATTTGCCTCTTTACACAAATCCTTGAAATCCAGGTGGATGTAAATTTATTTTCTATTAAATGGATCCATATTCCAGCTCCTAATATTCATCATTGTACATGATTGCTCTGACAAATACCGAACTATGTTGTTTTTATGTGGCCATGTTTCACTTGAGCAAGCAAATGTCGAACTGAGGGCCTGCTTTTAACCTTAAACATAGGGCATTCTTTTCAGCTTTTTCTTTTTTTCATATAATTAGAGTCTTCTCGCAGTCGTTGAACTGAACACCCGAATATTGTTCTTCTATTCAAGCAGAAGCACTCAGAAAGTTCATATCAAACTTATATGCTCAACTCTTTGATAAAGTGGGGTTTTTTTTTTTTATATAAATCTTCCCAACATATAAATATCTTTAACATGTAAAGGCAAGGTTTTTATTTCAGAAGTATTGAATGGAAGCTAAAGCAGCAGCTTTTCATGCTACAAAGTAGTAGAAAAGCTCAAACTAGTATTGCCTATAAGTATATAATTTACCTTTCATTGGTCTGAAACCATTGCAATTATGGCCAAAAAATATGTTCAGCCGCATTATTCTGGTTAGTAATAATATGTGAATCTTATGCCATTTTCAGGTCTGAATTCAATCAGGCTCCTCGAGAGCCTAACTCAGCATCAGATACAATAAGGAAGGCTTAAGAGTAAGACCAGAAGCCCTAATTCTTTCTGAGAGAGTAGATTTTGAAGTTTTGTGGGTTATATCGGGTTCTGCGTTGCTCTTTTGTTAGGTGGAGTTATAAGTAACAGATGCAAGTCATGATGCTCTCTGTTTTGTTAGGGAGTAGTTTATGATTTCTTAGCATATGAACTATGCCAGTTTTTTTTTTTTTTTTCTTCTTATTGCTTTTCTGAATTTTGAACTCTGTTCATTTGTTAGTGATGTTCTTCAAGAAGTCACCTTGGGATTAATACCAGGAGTTCAGGACTGACCTCCATAATTTCTTTGTAATTAGTTATATTTTATGCGAATAGCTTGACGAGTTTTTTTGAAGAATTGATCTCGACATTGATTTATATGGTACTTCTTCCTTTTATTTTAGTTGTAACCCTTTTGATTATTTAGGCTTTATTTGAGATTGTTTTCTTACTGTTTTCTGAACCATTTTTATAGTAAACAGTAAAAAAATAGTGGCCAAAAATTATCTCAAATGAAGCTTTAGTTGAAGAAGAGAAAAACCACTCTATTCTAATCTCGTTGCTTTGGTTGTTGCAAGTATAAAATAAAATTAGTGTTAAGTAAATGCAAATAAATAAATAATAATAAACTAACCTGGAATGTGGGGTTCGCTCATGATGCCTTGGGCGGACACACTGCGCATTTGGGTTTGAATGTGAGTTTATGAAGTGTTTCATAGTATGACTATATTTATAAGGCGTGTCACTCTCAAATTACATGAAGGGGGGTCTCTTGGCTTGAGATCAAGAAAGCTCACGGGTTTGAAGAATCTCGATGCTCTACCCAAGCATCAGCACCAGACCACTACCATGGAATTGCGATCGCCGATCAATATTGTTGAATTGTCATCGCATAACTACCAATCTTATCATCACCCCCTTGATTGTTATCATCAGACCATTACTATCACCAAATCATCACAATCGAATCACCATTGTTAAATTACACCCAGATGTCTTCGTTGAACCATTGCTTGTAGAATACCATTATCAAATGACTGTTGGCTAACCATTGTTATCAAACCGCCATCATAACCAGACTACCATCATCGGACTACTACCACATGACCTCCACCATCAACATCTTGTGGGCTTCGAAAATTCGCGCACCCCGGCCTCTATGAGCCTTGCTTTTTTGTTGTTTGATGGGGAGAGTTTTAATAAGTTTAGGTTCCGGATAAATTTTGAGAAGGCATATTAGGTTTTAGAAAAAAAAAACACTACCCAAAGATTTCATCCTCATTTTGTGAGGACTTTATGATTTGAGTTCTGGTTTCCCATAGATGCAAGCCCTATGGTTAATTACCCCTCCCGATAATGAAAGAGAACTTTTGATTAAGGCTAGTCATGAGATAGGCATTTAGAGCTCAGCGTATAGTAATAATAATTTTAGAGTTTTGAATTTAATTTTGAATTTTAGAGTCCATGATTTTAAATTTATCACCGGATATTTAAAACAGGTGATAGGGGAAATGAAGACAAGTCCGATTAAGATCCTATGGTTCCATCTTCCCTGACTATCATGGTCCTTGACCTATTTAGTCATAGAAGGTAGTCGACCCAACTTAACTGAAAGCACCTTATCAGCAGCTATGAGTTGCTTTGTTCAAGAATACTTTGTAGATCTTGGGTGGTGTTTGTCTAAAGAGATACATTTGAATCCATCTTAGCTAACAAAAGGGCTTTATGCCTATTGAGTATACCATATGATTCATTATTCAAGGGTTTGAAACCATTAGGGAACATACGGGCTTTGGCCATGATCGTAATATAGTGGCGTCATTTTGCAGCAAAACCACTCAATCAAAGAGCACATGTCATGTGCAAGAGAATATTTGAGGATAAATCTTAGCTATACACTTGACACAACATTCGCTCTTTGTAAGGTGAGGTTAATTTCAAATTTGTCAAACCCAATGAATGGTTGCGGGACGTAGATTGATTTTAGTTCTAAGTTTTTAGGTGATATATTTTATTTTAAGAATTCAGACTTTTGATTTAATTTTGAATTGTGGAATTCTAATAGGATTTAAGTATTGACCCCTCACGGCCATCATCAGAGTGACGTTAAAATCAATTTAGATGCTTGTATTTTATAGGAATTTGGAAGACATTTTAAATATTTGAGGCCCGCTTTGGTTGAGATTTTCTATCAACAAGGCCATCATTAGGAATTTTTAAATGAATGATTATTTAAATCTTGTCAACTCTGTTTACCTAATTCTGTTTGCCTGCTAACAAAGGATCAGATTTAACAATTGATGATTATGCGAATGCTAAAATCGAAGGTTCATGTTTTATGATGAGTTTTATCTAGAAAACTTTTAAACGGCCACAATAGATTCATGGCTATACATTCATTTGTTATTCCAATCCTTTCAAGGAAGGGGATGAAATTTGGAATATTTGACCCGCACAGCATTCCCGGACTGTTGGATTAGGAATCAAATATAATGATCGGAGCACATGCGGGGTGTTATTTTCATATATGAAATGCTGACAATCTTTTTTTAATGTTTAGAATCTTCTTGGAAGTCTTCAGAGGCAAGCTTTACATAAACACCAACTTGTGAGTGTTATGATTTGGGTACATTTGTTTGTTCAAGAAAATTCTAATCCAAGATTTGTTTTTTATGATTACAAAAGTTTATTGTTTGTTTTATTCTTCTCCTGACAATTATTTGAGTTTTGTTGTATATACTAAAGTATTTTTCAGGAAATTCACACTCTAGATTGCTGAAGACTTCAAGTTCAGTTGTCCACTGTAAATGAAGTCTGTAAATTTTCTTTTTCTTGAGTATGAGAGAGTGTGGTTGTAAGTTGGATAACTATGCACACACTCACAATGGGGGAGTAAAAAGTTTAAATTTTTCAAACTGATCGTACAGTACGATTTGATATCGTACGGGACGATCTGTAGAATTTGTCCTCCAGAAAGAACCCATCTGCCAAGAAAATTTTTCTAAGGCATGTTCGTACAGTACGAATACAATTCATACATTAGTTTTTGCTGTACGAACTGCTCAAAATTGGGTTAGTTCAAGGGTTCGTACGGGACGAATAGTTCGGACGAAGCGCTCTGTTCGATTCGTCTAAGGGTTCGTACGGGACGAACAGTTCGGACGAAGCGCTCTGTTCGATTCGTCTAAGGGTTCGTACGGGACGAACAGTTCGGATGAAGCGCTCTGTTCGATTCGTCCAAGGGTTCGTACGGGACGAACAGTTCGAACGAAACACTCTGTTCGATTCGTCCAAGGGTTCGTACGGGACGATATGTTCGTGCGAAGCTCTCTGTTCAAATCGTCTCATTCTTCGTACGGGACGAATCGTTCAATATTTTGAACTATTCGTACAGTACGATCGTCGATCGTACGGGACGATCGGCACGGATTAAACTTGAAAATTCAGTTTTTTGGATGGTTTTTCCAGTCCCAAGTATGAAAATGACTCAAAACTAACTGAAGAAAAGATCCTTCTGCGAAAATTCTTTTGGGAAGTGAAAGGAGAGTGATAGGAAGAGTGTTTGGGAGTGAGTATTGAGAGATCTTTCAAGAAAAAATTGTGAGGGGATTCACAAGGTTATCCAATTGAGAGGATTTCTTTTACTTGATCTTCAAGCATCTTCCTAGTTCCTTGAAGACTTTTGTAAGAGCATTGTTCGAGAGGATTCTGGTTCTCTGCCGCACTTGGAGGGTGAAAAGGACGACGGTTCTGTACCGCACTTGGAGGGTGAAAAAGACGACGGTTCTCTGCCGCACTTGGAGGGTGAAAAGGACGACGGTTCTCTGCCGCACTTGAAGGGTGAAAAGGACGATGGTTCTCTGCCGCACCGGGGTTGGTGGAAGAGAGTTTGTAAAGGCTTCTCCGCCTTACTGTGGGGGCAAAAGGAGAGTCACTTGAGTTTAGTGCAATACCTAGAGAAGGAGTCTCTAGGGAGTGGATGTAGGTCGTGTTTGACCGAACCACTATAAATTCTGATGTTTTCTGTTCACTGTTTATTTTCTGCTTTTTTTATGCAGTTTTATTTTCTTTGTGGTTGAATTTCTGTGGTGAACTAAAGAGCAAAATTATCTCTATTCGTACTGTACGAAGTTATATCGTACTGTACGATTAGCTTTAAAATTTTCCAAAATATCAAGAGCAATTTTTTAAAAGAATCAATTCACCCCCCCTCTTGGTTAGCCTAGGGACGTGAGCAAGAGGACTAACAACCTATTCGCACTTTCAAGTGGTATCAGAGCCAATTTCAAAAATAACTGTTTTAAATACTTTTTGAAATTTCGATCATGGCTAATTTTGGAAATAGAAATACTATGGAAGGATACTCGATCACTAGACCACCGTTGTTTGATAATATCCCTTTTGATTTTTGGAAAACTTGCATGTCTACTTTTCTACAATCACTTGACTATCGCATGTGGATGTTAGTTCAGGATGGTTATACTGAACCTACTAGGATTGTAGAAGGAATAAGAGTTCAAACACCTTTTGCAAACTGGATTGTAGAAGAATGTGAATTAGCTCAACTGAATGCTAAGCGTTTGAATAATTTCTTTTGTGCTTTAAAGTTAGAAGATTACATGCGTGTGCCTACCTGTAAATCAGAAAAAGAAATTTGGGATAGGCTTTGCATCACATATGAAGGTATGAATGAAGTGAAACAAACTAGATTGAACATTCTCTTGCACGACTATGAATTTTTTCGCATGAAACAGAATGAATCAATCTCTAACATGTACACACGTTTTACACACATAGCCACTTCATTGCATGCTTTAGGTAGGGAGTTGACGAATGCAGAGAAAGTTAACAAGATATTACGTTGTTTACCTCCTGCATATGATGCAAAGATAACTGCAATAACAGAATCTAAAGATTTGAATGTTTATTCTATTGACAATCTTCTTGGATCATTAATTGCTTACAAGCAATCGGTGACTCAAAGACAGATTGATGCAGGTGAGAAGCGAAAGGAGAAGAACATTGCTTTAAAGGTGGACGACTCTAAAAGTGATCAGTCACTACCTGAGGACGAAGAGAATTTGCCCTGATGACGAGGTAATTTAGAAGTTTCCTAAAAAGGAAGCAAAGAAGACGCCAGCATTGGAACAAAGGTAAGTTCCAGAAGAATGTTAAGGCTTCTAATGAAGTCATTTGCTATGAGTGCAGGAAGCCAGGACACATCAAGACATAATGTCCCAATCTCAAAGAAAATCCTAGCAAGAAGAAGACCGAGGAGAAACCAAAGGATAGAAGGGGTAAAAAGAGAGTACAACGAGCTTTCTGGGCGGACTCAGCTTCAGATTCGTCATAAACAGCACCAGAAGAGGAAGTTACCAATTTGTGCTTAATGGCTGATAATCTCGACCATTTAGATGAGGATGAGGTATGTGATTTAAGCTATGAAGAATTATTTGAAGTTTCTGAACGCATACACTCTGCATATAGGAAACTTAAGAAACTGCACGCTAAGTTAAATTTGGATTATATAGAGCTGCAGAAAGATTATGAGATCCTTAGGAAAGATCATGCATTAATTGACAGCAACCATATGACTTTGTTGGATGAGTATGATTATTTAAACAAACAGCATAATCTTTTAAAATCATCAAATGCTGAACTTGAAAATGATTTTAAGACCTTTATGGATGAATCGGATTCTAGAGAGCATGAGTTGAAAATTGACAATTCAATTTTAGAAAGTGTTAATACTTATCTTGAAGTTCAGATTAAAGCACTTAAGGAAAATAAAAATTCACCTAAACTTGAAGAGTTTCATAAATCTTACCACAAGATCATTAACTCAAGATCTAAAAAGAAAATTTTTAGGAAGAATAGGTTGGTGAATCCCTTTCCAGGGATAAAGTATTTTTCTTGTGGTAGTTTAGGACATATTTCCCACACCTGTACACTTAAGTATAGAACACAGTTAGTGTGGAGACCTAAGGTGCATAAATCACAGCATATCACACATGCATCTGGTTTAAAATTGTCAAGAGGTGAACCCAAACTTGTTTGAGTTCCCAAGACTAACGTTTGATTATTTTGCATGAACGCTCTCACACAAGACATCGTGAGAGTATTTGGTACCTTGACAGCGGCTGCTCAAAGCATATGACTGGAGATACAAATCAATTTATATCGTTGGAAGCCAGGAACGGAGGCAAGGTGACACTTGGAGATAATACCACCAAGAGAGTGGTATGTACATGTATAATTAGAAATTCAAAAAACTTTGTGATTGAGAATATACTGTTAGTTGAAAGTTTGAAACACAATATGTTGAGTATTAGTCAATTATGTGACAAGGGCTATCATATAAAGTTTTTACCTACAAGTTGCGTTATTAGTCTAAATGGAACTGTTATTTTGAATGGTGATATGGTTAACAATGTTTACATGCTAGATTTTAATTCTGTTAAACCATCTACTGCATTGTGTTTGAAAACTGTATCTGATGAATCATGGTTGTGGCATAGAAGACTTTGTCATGCTAGCATGAAAAATCTTAAGAAAATCACTCAAAAACAACTAGTTAGAGGAGTACCTAAATTAGATTTTACTAAAAATCACTTGTGTGATGCATGTCAACTAGGAAAACAAGTGAAATCCTCTTTCAATTCGATCAAGGAAATTAGGACTAGCAAGCCCTTAGAAATTCTTCACATGGATTTATTTGGACCTGTTAGTACCTTAAGTTTAGGAGGAAAAAGATTTGGGTATATTATTGTGGATGACTATACTAGATTCACCTGGATTAGATTTTTTAATCATAAGAGTGAATCATTTGAAAAGTTTAGAGATTTTGTCACTTAGATTTAGAGGAAACTTGATTTTGAAATAATTAGTATCCAAAGTGATCATGAGGGAGAATTTGAAAATGAAATGTTTAATGATTTTTGTAAATCTTTTGGAATTGAACACAACTTCTCAGCTCCTAGGACACCTCAACAGAATGGAGTTGTAGAAAGAAAGAACATGACATTAGTTGAAACTACTAGGGCCATGTTGGCAGAATATTCACTTTCTAAATATTTTTGGGCTGAAGCAGTTAGTACAGCATGCTATGTATTGAATAGGGTGTATATAAGATCTAAATTGAATAAGATACCCTATGAACTTCTTAAATGTAGGAGTCCCAACCTCTCGTATCTATATATTTTTGGATGTAAAGTGTTCATTCATAACAATGACAAAACTCTTCTAGGAAAATTTGATCCTAAATCAGATGAAGGAATCTTTTTAGGATATTCAAGTGTTGGAAAATCCTATAGAGTTTTTATTAAGAGAACATTGGTAGTTGAAGAGACCACGCATGTTATTTTTGATGAATCTTATGATAGTAAAGGGTCTAAGTTGGATGAAGATGAGGTTGAGGTGTTAACCTAAAAACTTGAAGATCAAAAAGTTGAAGAAGGGGTTGAAAAAGAAGATGAAAACCAATTGCCTAGAGAATAGAAATTTGTAAGGAGTCATCCTAAAGAGTTGATTTTAGGAGAACCAAGTGATGGAGTAAGGACTAGGCATGGTTTGAGAAAAGAAGTAAATCATTCAGCATTCATTTCAATGATTGAACCCACTAATATAGAACAAGCACTTTTAGATGAATTTTGGATTTTGGCTATGCAAGAGGAGTTGAATCAGTTCAAGAGGAATGATGTTTGGGAGTTAATTGAAAAGCCAAAAGATCAAAGTGTAGTTGGGACTAAGTGGGTGTTCAAAAATAAGATGAATGATTCATGTGTAGTTGTGAGAAATAAGGCTAGATTAGTAGCTAAGGGGTATAATCAAATTGAAGGAATTGATTTTGAAGAGACTTTTGCCCCTGTAGCAAGACTTGAAACAATAAGAGTTTTGTTAGCCTTTGCCTGTTTTAAAGATTTTAAATTGTACCAAATAGATGTTAAAAGTGCTTTCTTAAATGGGGTGATAGAAGAGGATGTTTATGTTGAGCAACCTCCAGGCTTTGAAAATTCTAAATACCCTAATCATGTTTTCAAATTAAAAAAGGTATTATATGGACTAAAACAGGCACCTAGAGCATGGTATGAGAGGTTGAGCACTTTCTTATTAAACGGATCATTTGTTAAAGGAAGTGTGGATACCACTCTGTTTTTGAAAAGAATTGGAAAAGATATACTCATTGTTCAAATATATGTGGATGACATCATTTTTGGATCAGCTAATAAAGCTTTATGTGATGAATTTTCAAAGACAATGAGTAGTGAATTTGAGATGAGTTTAATGGGTGATTTGAGTTATTTTCTTTGCTTTAGCATAAAGCAAAATGAGGAAAGAACTTTTCTTTGTCAATCTAAATATGTTAAGGAAATCCTTAAAAAATATAAAATGGATAATGTTAAACCAGTAACTACACCCATGAGTTCCTCAGTCCTATTAGATAAGGATCCTAAGGAAAAATCTGTTGATTAAAAAATATTTAGAGGAATAATTGGATCTTTGCTTTATTTGACTGCTAGCAAACCTAACATCATGTTTAGTGTTTGCTTATATGCTAGATTTCAAGCTGATCCAAAAGAATCACATTTGACAGCAGTAAAAGGATCTTAAGATATCTTTTGGGAACTCAAAATTTAGGAATTTAGTATCCTAAGAACATTTCTTATTTTGAAATTATTGGATACTCAGATTCAGATTTTGCAGGCTGTAGGGTGGATAGGAAACACCAAGGTACATCCTCTTGCAAATGTCTAGTGAGAACATCCATGACTAAAGCAAAAAAGATATGGGCTTAAGGATGATCCTTGATGTAATCCAACCGAAATAGAAAAATACTTGGTCAAACCACCTTTTGTTTGAACATAAGTAATAACTCATGCATACATATCTTTAATGATTTGAATATAAGCGTTATTAACTCCTTTCTTTTCAAGAACTCTCCATATCACTTCTCTTGGAACTTTATCATATGCTCTCTCTAAATCAATAAATATCATATGTAGATCCTCCTTATTCTCTCTATATGTCTCCATCAAACCTCTCAATAAATGTATAGCTTCCATAGTAGACCTACCCGGCATGAATCCAAATTGATTTTGAGAAACATTAGTATCACGCCACAACCTACACTCCATAACTCGCTCCCATAATTTTAAAGTATGACACATTAACTTAATTCCTCTATAATTCACACAATCTTGTGCATCACATTTATTATTCAAAATAGGAATTAACACACTCATTCTCCACTCATCTGGCATCTTTTTAGTTTTCAAAATAGTATTAAAAAGTTTAGTAAGCTAAAAAATTCCTTCATCTCCTATGCATTTCCATATTTCTATTGGAATATCAGCATGTCCAATAGCTTTTCCACCCTTCATTTTCTTTAAAGCCTCTCTAACTTCGGTTTTGCTAATAAATCTATAAAAAAATAAATCTTTATTTTCATTTAGGGTGCTAAGGTCACTAAAGTCAATCCTATTTTCACATTCTTCATTAAAAAGTTTAATAAAATATCTCATCCACCTTTGTTGAATACCATCTTCTTAGAAAAGAACTTTTTGATCTTCATCCTTTATACACTTCACTTGAACTAAATCATTACTACTCCTATCTCTTTGTTTGGCTAACTTATACATATATCTTTCTCCCTCCTTAGTATCTAATCTATTATATAAATCATTAAAAGCTAAGATCTTTGCATCGCATATTACTTTCTTAGATTCCTTACATGCATTTTTATATCTTTTTCAATTATCAGAATTTTTATAATTAAACTAATTTTTATAATAAATCTTTTTATTTTATCTTTTCTTACACATTTGGATTCCACCACCAACTATTCAAACACATCTTTTATAATATTCTTAATATCATTAGTCATTTTTTTCATATAGCATTAGAATCCTTATGCACAGATAAAATCTTAAGATCTAAAATCTTACTCTCAAAAATATTTTTGTTAATATTCTTTAAATGCCCCCATCTAATCCTAGAATATCATTTTACTTTATTTTTTTTATTTTCGGCCCCTTTATCTTAAAGTCCAAAACTAGTAATCGATGTTGGGTACATAAATTTTCACTCGGAATAACTTTACAATCTTTGCAATCTAAACAATCTAATTTTCTTATAAGAAAATAGTCAATCTGAGTTGTACTATATCCATTTTTATAAGTGAAGAGTTACTCATCTCTTTTCTTAAATAAGTTATTAACAATTAAAAAATCATAAGCTAAAAAAATTTAATATAATCTTATCACCTTCATTTGTCGTTCCAAACCCATGACCACCATGAATACTTTTAAAATCATCTACCTCTCTATCAACATGTCCATTTGAATATCCTTCAATAAAAACTTTTCCTTCAAGAGATATCTTCTGTATTAATTCTTCTATGTCATTCCAAAATTTTAATTTTTAACCCATATCCAAACCTACTTGAGGAGCATAAGCACTTATAATATTAACAATCTTAGCATCAACAATAATATTTAAAGTTATAATTCTATCTCCATATTAATTTTTATAACATTATCCTTCAAACTCTTATCTATAATCACACATACACTATTTCTGGTACGACTCTTACCCGAATATCATAGTTTAAATCCTAAATTATCAATCTCCTTAGCCTTCTCTCTAACCCATTTAGTTTCCTGAATGCACAAAATATTTATGTTCCTATGAATTATAATATCTATTAATTTCATTAATTTTTCTGTAAGGAAACTTATATTCCAAGTTCCTATCATAATTTTAGTTTCATGGACTAGCTTCTTTTCCCACATCTGTCCTTGATGTGGGAACTCTTGCTTATTTAACACTGCACCCGGGCGCCGATGCAGCGGCCCTTGCACATTTGTTGTTGTATTCAAGCTATACAGTTCGTCACTTCTAGAGGACGCCCTAGTATTAACACAATTTTTTAAAAAATTCTTGTCATGATTATTCGATAAGTTTTACGCTGGCTGTCGACTACCTAATGCAACCCTCCACTTTTCTCATCCAGGACTTATGACCCAACAACGACAGTGTTTAGCTAAAGATGTCAATTGTATTAAATTTGCCTCTTAATAGCAAATGCATAACATAATTAATGTCTTTCCAACCACTTGACAGGCAAAATAATTTATAAGTTACATTGAAAGCAAAGCACAACCATAAATGATTTAACAAAACTATAACACTCATCACAATTAACTTATTAAAACTTAAGTAAATAAGTGAAAAAACACAACTATGTGAAATATTGATTTAAGGAGATTATGCTAAGCATGAGTGTAATAATAATTTGACCACAAATTTATATAGACTTTCTCTTCACCATGCAATAAGTACTTTTTTTCAATCACCATAGATAAAATAAAAATATTAATGAATTATAACAAGTAATTTAATAAATGCGCAAGTAAATACAAGATAAGTAAAAAGAATTTGTAAGAGACGACACACTTTAGTTAACTCCTGAAACCTAAGTTAACGCTTAGCCAACGCGTGAATTATAATTTCTATTATCTTTTTTTTTTTTGAAAAATTAGGGGAAACGCCCAAACACACACACATAACATATACACGAGACTAGAACTCAGAACCTCTTAGTTTAGAGTCAAATTCCGAACCAACAAACCAAAGAGAGCTACGTTAATTCCCATTATCTCAAGTTTGAGTTTAAAACTCACTCTTTAATGGCGGTGGAATCTTGCTAAATATAGAGCAAATAAAAATACACTTGTGATATAACAATGCTTTAATGATAATCCAACAAATATGAATAACTTGCAATAAATTAATAAATATAATGCTTACAATTTAATTTAATTCATTTGAAATTTTAATGAATGCTAAATTAATTTGAATAACAATGAAATCTAATTTGATAATAAATTAAGACCAACATCTTTTGACATAATTTGGAGAAAGCAAAAAAATCAATATCAAAACTATTATTCAATTTTCTAGAAAAATATATAATGATAAACTTAACACAATATTAAAAACTTTGATGAGAATGAACTCACAAATATATTTAAAATAAAACTAAATTATTTAAATCATGCAAGAATTAAAATGAAAATATTAAGAAGAATCTTTGAGCATCTCCATGATATGGATTGGAACAAACTAATTTGTTTAAAAGATTATGGTATCAAATCTGCATCCTTTGCTTGAAAAATTATGTTGTAGGATCTTAATACAAAGTTATTTTGGTGGGGCATTAGATGTGCTTATGCTTAAATCATATGAAATCTCACTCATTTAATTTCTATGGTTGTTCTTAGATTTTAGGGTTTAGGGACTCTTTTTCTCAAGTCCTTCACCATACCTCTTCTATTACTAATCATGTTACAAAAAGATTCTATCTTTTGGCTCTTTAGATCTCCACTTATTACATTTGAATTGAAATGAATAGCATTCCCATTGGAGTTGGCCAATCATCCAAAAAGAAAATATTTCACTATCTGGATGGAAATAGATAAATAAAAATTTAGGTTTTATTTGGGACAACTTTTTTACTTGCTTTCTAAAACAGCTTTTTAGTATAAATTTTTTTGAACTGAAAATTTTTATACTAAAAAGCTGTTTTATGAAGTAATAAGAAAACTATCTCAAATGAAGTCTTAAACATGAAATATCAGATGAAATCATGCAATTTATTTTATATATTTAATGCATTTGGCCATCTGTGGCTCTATGCTTTCAATTTCTTTTTCTCTGCTACCCTAGCACCTTTTCTAGTTTTAATGGTTACTGCTGCTGCCATGCTTCACACCAATTGTTATTGATGTTTTCCATAACACAGCTGTGATTTGTTTTGGTACAGTTTCATGGATGGATGCTTTTATGATTGTTGACCTACGTACCTCGTCTACTCTAAAAAATTTGTTGAAAGCCCGCCGAACTATTGTGATCCGACGCCGTTTGCGTCTCTTCCCGCTGCTCCTGTGACCTGCCTCGATCGTGACCTGATCCTACTGATAAATCGAAGGCGAAATGAAGCTCTGTTGTTTTTCTTTTCATCGCACACGGGCCCCTAAGTCTCGTCTCCTGCTCTCTCCATCTCTCTCAACCGACAACAACCTACACTTCAACCGGTTGTCGATCCCACCTCCAACTTCGACCCTATACCCGACCCCAGCCGTAGTTCCTCCTTACGTGATTAGCCCTGATCTTCGTCATGTGCCGACCAATCTCGAAGCCATCTAGTGTGTCGATTCTTCCGCACGATCAAGCCATACCCATCAAACCCAGCTACTATGCTGAAGCCATACCCGACACCTCCAATAGTAGCCGCCTCCACCTCGTCAAACACACAAAATCGAAGACCCCAGCTATGATCCCAACTCCCTCATTCAAATCCACACACCCAACCTCTGTCTATTGAGGTCGAACCCGACTCTGCAATCCCTTTCGAACCACACGACAGGCCCGATCTCCGCTTCTCATTCGAAGAATCCAGCCACAGTCATCCGACCTTCTTCTGCTTACAAGACATCAGACCCAGCTACACTGGATGGATTCTCTCTATTTACAGTAGCGCAGTCAAAACTGTAGCAACTGAGCTTTGATTACGCTTTTACTGTAGATAGAGAGAAAACCGGACGATTCTCTTCCTCCGATATCCGCACCTAATAATTTGCCTCGATTTTGATCGAGACCCTTCATACCTCCTTGCCGAAGTCCAATCTCCTGTAGCTGACTGTCTCCATCCCAAACAGCCGAAGGAATCCCTACTCTGACTCTTACCTCACGTTTCCTCTCCCGCCTCTTCACAGCAACCCTATAATTTCCCAACCACCTTCCTACCATCTAAAACCCAACAGCCCAAACAACATACAACACCTAATATCCCTCATCCAATACAACTCTAGCCCACTTACAAAGGCCCATTAACCTACCACCTCCTCCAATCAACTTCCCTTCCACTCTTTACCATCTCTCTCTCTACATTATAAGTAAGTATATATATATAGACAAATATATGTAAGTATATATATTTATATATTAAAAAAAAGAAGAGACAAAATAAGAAAAAAGAGAGGAAAAGTAAAAAAAAGGAGAAAAAAGAAGACACTTGTGCGCACATTTCTCGCCGTCAATATTGTCGTTGCTTCATCACTAAGATATAATGCTCATCAAACTTAAAAAAACTCAAAATCTCATTTTCAGAGCTCGCGGTGCACCAAAAAATCACCTATATACGATTTTCTATAGCGTGGTGGGAGGGAATCCGATGCGAAGCTTGCGGCAAGACGGGTAGGCTCTATACACGCTTTTCTCTAGCGTGGCAAGGACAAGTATAAGTACCAGTAGATGCCTCAATGCCTAATGGAAAAGAACTGCGTATTTCAAATAGATACCCTGAAGGCTCATACACGCCTTTCTCTTACGTGGTAGGATTGAAGATTTATGGTCACGGTGTCATCCGACACCTACCGTACATGCTTTTCTCTAGCGTGACGAGAAGGCCCGACTCCTGGAATTTTCTCTAAACAAGGGAGACGTTAGGAGGCTGTCAAAATTCAAAGTGAACAAGGGACTTAACTTGAACCAAAATGCACATAACCTATGCAAATGCAATGAACTTGAATAAATACAGAGGACCTGAACTAATACAGGAGAGTTGATTTGGACCACATGGAACAAAACTTACAAAAATAAATCGGACATAAATAAATGCTTAAAAATGAGTTTATAATTCACCAAATGATGAATAATTGAACACAAATAGATGAATATGGAACTCGTGTTGGGCAAGGAATTCCAAATGCGACTTATAAACCACAAATGCAATCTCTTTAAGGAACACTAGCTTATTCATGAAAGCTATGTCAGATAGAATGCAAAAGCCAATTAGCAACAATGCTAATGTTATCACTCGTATTATGAACCAACTGACGACATGATGAAAGAGCCGCATTATGCATAAAGAATTATTTAGAGGTGTTGATAAGTGGCATACAATGAATATAATAATGTGTCAACGGGTTTTATGCAACGAGTGCGACATCCATGTAAGCAAAATAAGGAAGTTGAGAAGAAGTTAATTTCCTTGCCATCGACGTCAGTTAATTTGCAAACGAATACATATCAGATTCCCACAAATGATAACGACCAACATACAATGAATACGAAGGACATGTGGTAAATGTGATAACGCTTTGCCATCAATGTTAAGGTACAAGTAAAGGCCCTCGACCTTGCAAAC
The DNA here is from genome assembly GCA_019925795.1 of Dendrobium chrysotoxum. Lineage (NCBI taxonomy): Eukaryota > Viridiplantae > Streptophyta > Magnoliopsida > Asparagales > Orchidaceae > Dendrobium > Dendrobium chrysotoxum. Next base: position 23,459,983 of record CM034310.1, on the reverse strand, counting down.
AATGAAATTAAAAGAGATATTCACAAATGAAGCATGAGGGATATGCAACAAATGCAACGAAGGGATATAAGCATACAAGCTCCTACGAGCTGCTGTAGAAGGCCCGCTATCCATAAGCACAATGCAAAGGGAAATAGCAAGCAACAAGTAGTGTGTGTGTGTGTGTGTCTATATATATATATATATATATATATATATATATATATATATATATATATATATATCATGAAAATGTTGACAAGCATAGCATAACATCACGCCACCGGAGCCGCAACATGCATACGAGCGGACAAAAGGCGTTTATAAATTCCCAAATGGAGACCCATGTATTTATTAACAACAACTCATCTACAAGAAGCAGCAGACAACCATAATGTAACGCTATGCCACCAAAATCTGCAACACTCATATAAGCAGACAGAAGGCATCCACAAGCTGCTACGCCACGCCACTAAATCCGCAACATACGTACAAGCGAACAGAAGGCATTTGGAAGCTTCTAAATAGAATGTTGCAGATATTCAAATGACAGTTGCCCGTATAGCTAATCAGTGGAAAATTTTTTAAAATGCCCTCAAACATACATTGCAACATGTATACACACAATTACAGAAGTGCACATGCAAGCATCCTAGTATACAAATAAAGTATAAACGTACATGCATGCAAATAAAATATAAAAAATGCATATGCAATTGTATACTCGCATGGGCACTGATGAGCGTGTTATAGGCACACGCGTGACATCTGAGGATGCTACGCTGGTCATATATGAATCTAAATTCGAGCCCGATCCTTCAATGTAAATGAATAGGAGTTGACACGGCTCGAACTATCGAACAAATATGCGTTCACAGTATCGACCGAAATATTTATTTTAATACGTTCATATTAGACCTTCAAGGCTTATTACAAGAAAATTCAATATAAAGGCGTAAAGCCGACAACTAATCTGATCCTTTGTCAATAAATCGACAGAGTCGATAGGGTTCAACCAACAAAATATAATTGCCCATGCCACCCTGATGATGACCGCGTTGATAAAAAATCTCAACTTGAGAGGTTCACTCTACACTTTTGAATGCCTCCAAATGCTTATGAAATACAAATATTTCTAATTGACTACAATGTTATCCTGATGATGGCCGTGTTGATAAAAAAAACTCAACCAGAGGGGACCACAAACATTTAAAATGCCTCCCGAATTCTGACCAAAATTCAAAATCACAAAAATCAGCAAAAATTAAAATATTTAAAATTGAAATAAATCATAAAATACTTAAAGTAAAATCCATCTACCCTCCGCAATAATTTATCAAGGTGGAAAATTTTAAAAATTATTTTAGCTCACAAAGAGCTAATGTTTGGTCGAGAATATCACTAGGATTTATTCTCAATTCATTTCTTGTTAGTAAGAATGTGGCATTAGTCCTATGATCGGTGGTTTGGCCAAATGGCTCCATAAAGAAGCAGTGGCTTGGCCAGACTGGTTCCACGTGGTTAACGATTATGACAGATACCCTTTGACCTAGTGGCTTGATCAAACGACTCCACTGTATTACGGTTACGGTCATAGCCCGTATGCTCTCCAATAGCTTCAAATCCTTGAGATATAAATCAATAGGATATAATTAATATAACACAAAGCTCTCTGTTAGCAAATTTGGATTCAAATTTATCCCCTTAGACAAATATTTACTTCAGGTCTACAAGGTTCCCTTGGACGACGCAACCCATGGCTACTGATAAGGATCATTCTGTCAGGTTGGGTCAACTACCTCCTCTGATTAAGTAGACCAGGGACCATGATGAACTGGGACGATGGAACCATGAGATTTTGATCGGGTCCATTATCCATTCCCCCACCATCTACTTTAAGTGCAAGGTGGTGAAAATTCCAATTTTAAATATTAAGTCTCAAAAAAAAAAAAAAAAAAAAGATAAATAAACCCATGGTTCTACTATATGTCAGATATCATATATCTGTTTGATGACTAGCTTTAATTGAAAGTTCTCTCTCACTATCGAGAGGAGTAATTAACTATATGGGCTTGTGCCTATAGGAAACCTGAACTCAGATATAAAGTCCTCACAAAATGAGGGCGAAATCACTAGGTGTGTCTTATTCACAATCCAATTTGTTTTCTAAAAATTTGCCTCGGAACTTAAGCGCTAAAACTCTCTACAATGACCGGAATAAGAAAGGAAGGGTGTCCGTGGAGAGGCAGGGCCGCGAATTTTCGGAGCCCACAATGATAAATTGATAGATCCTTTTTTGAGGGTTATAATAATCAACTCTTCTCAGGTGGTTCACCTCGCTATTTTCTGAGTTGTGTTTTCTCTCGAGTCTGTCTAGGTTTTTGGGTTACAAATAGTGCGTACTGCGACTTTAGCAAAGGAAGGTAGCCTTCTTGATATCAAGGAGAAGATATGGAGCAATCAGTAAAGATATATTGTACTTATACTTAGAAAAAAAAACAATATTAACTAAGAATACCAACTTTCCAAAAATAAAGAGCTGAAGAGACAATGCTAACATTCAAATTGGCTGACATAAGAAAACAAAATTTAGGATCAGAGTTGAAGGTAATGTACAAAATTCAAATACAAAAAAATAAAATAAAAACCTTCTCATCATTTACAGCAACAACAAAGAGTAAAAAATAACTGGAGTGGAGTATAGAACTGAATAAGATTTATGGTCCCAGTTTGGAAGAAAAGAAGCATAAGCATTTGGTGGCTTGGCCATCAGGAATCATACCACCACCTTTGCTTGTATTGATAGCCTCCAAAAGCCCCACAACCTCATCCATTTCAGGCCTATTATCAGGACATGGATCCCAACATTTTCTCATAATGTTTGCCAATGCACTTGGACAACATCTGGGGATATCTGGCCTCATGTTCTGTCACAAATTCAGACCAAATATTAAAATCCTACAATTCATTATGATGATATATTTAAAAACTTTCTTAAATCTAGACAACAAACATGATCAGATTGCCAATTTCCTCAATCTGAGATAAAAAGATTGTGCAAACTATGGTTATAATCATGGTTTAAAAAATCGGATCGAGACTAGCCGGTTCAACTGCGAACTCGTCTCCCAAATGAATTAGTCCATAGTTAAAACCATTTTGCTCAGCAAAGATAGAACTTGCAGTTGGACCAATGAATTGTTGAGCCAGTTGCAATTTCATCGAATCAGTTAATGTTATGATCAAATTTCTCACCATCAACAGCTAAAAATAACCTTGATATAAATAATATAGAGCCTAAATTTATTAAATAAATTATAAAACGACATAAACTCAGAAATTTATTAAATATTTGTGTTTAAATTTAAAATTATATAAGATTTTTTTTTGTTATGTTATATATTTCAGAAATAAGATTTCTCTTATTTTGTATCACATATTTGCATCATTATTATGCCATAAATAATACTTAAATAATTTTAATATTTACTATTTCATCTTGTTCAACCTCTAATTAAATTCCAGTTGAAATTTAAACCTTCCCTTACTCTGGTTCAATATCCAGTTCGATTATTCTGCAGTGTAGACTAACCTGTCGAACAACAGCATAGGAGATTTCAGAAAAGCTAAGATTCCAGTATGGCATGTCACAACAATAAATCTCCCACAAGCATATGCTGAAGCTGTATACATCACATTTTCTGTTGTAAGGCTTACCGTCAAGCACCTACATATTAGATATTAGTTTAGAGACTGCTAGAAACTTTAGTAAGCCATGAATGAATCTAGTAGGAAATACATATACAACTCGCTAACCTCTGGAGCCATATAACCAAGAGTTCCAGTTTCACCAGTCATATCCTTGGGGTTTTGTGCCTCAACACGAGCAACACCAAAATCAGCAATTTTAAGATTGATGTTCCTATCCAGTAACATATTTTCAGTTTTGACATCACGATGAACAATCTTATGTGAATGGAGATAGCTCAATCTGCAATGAAAGAAATTATATTGCTGTATTATTACTGATGCTATCAAATGTTCAGTAAAGTTGACAAAATAATATTGCACTTACCCCCTAGATAGATCTAATGCCAATTTTATTACAGTTTTGTAAGCAAGCTTCTTCCTACTGTTTCTTATCAGGAATTGTTTTAATGTCCCGCCTGGAATATATTCCACAACAACACAGCATGATCGAGCCGGAAGAGATTTGTTGCCATTGCTTGTTGGATTCTTCTGTGGAATTTTGAGTTCATTGGTTCCCATTGCTGCGCCGATAAACTAAAACAAATAGCAACCAAGTTGACCCTCAGAGTGCTTCCAATGCAGCAAAAAAAAAAAAAAAAAAAACTTAAAAAAATAAATAGGAAAATTTACACCCATACCAATGAATTCTTACGCAGTAACATATCTAGCACCTAAATTTTTATATTTACTTATATAACACCTTAATATTTAAATGCCACTAACATTGATACGTTATTTCATGAATATATTTTGATATGATTTAGATGCTAGAGTGTTATAAAAATTTTGGTATTAGATAGAAAAATACATAAAGAATTTTATGATATGAATATAAATCCCTCAACAAAACAACAAAATAAGGGTATGGAAAGACATATAGATGTGTTCACCAGAAAGCTAACCTTGGTTACATTTGCATGGTCAAGTTTATGCCACACAGCGACCTCCTTCTGGAATGTTTCCCGGAGAGCAACAGTTTCAGCATTCCTAGCAAACCCATCTTCTCCCCAGTCCATCAACTTCACTATAATACATACAATACAAATCATCCAGATTTTCATTGGAATGCAACCATCATTATTTAGTGAAAAAATAGTTTAAATTAATTAACCCAATAAAGCTGATAAGATTTCTAAATCCGAAAAGTAAACTCAAATGCACATACAAGGCTGTTTTAAATAACCGTTTTTTTAACCATTTGCTTGGATGTATTAACTTAGTCTTACACAGGAAAAACACAGGGATCATAAACTAAATGCCAAAAAAAACAAGGCGCTAAGCTAAATCAAAGCAACAGGAGCTAGACAAATCATAGTATGAAGGTTTGGGGAAGTATTTGTTTAGAAAGCCCACTTGGCACCAACCTTAGCATTAATATGCAATTGTTAATGAAATATATTATTTACATATATGTACAAACACTAGCATATGCATGAATACTCACATAAATAATTAAAAATGTCAATAAGTCATTTGGTTATCCAATTTTACAAAGATGAGAGTGAAGGTGATGGGCCTACTTTAATCATTAGTCATGAATAGTCTTTGTTTACTTTAGTCATGTTTTCATTGTCATTTCATGTTATTTATCATAATAATGATCTTTAGAAGTCATAGAATATAACATGCATATGTCACTCACACACATTGAAAATCATAATGTAATGATCAGAAACAAGAGTTGAATTAAACTAGTTCAATTGACCTTTCCATCTTGTTTAGACAAAGGCATGCCTTATAAGCCCCCAATCGAGACTTAGGGTGTAGGTCAAGCAAACGAGCAAGTATTGACCTCTATATACAGCTCACAACCAATTCGAGCAAATACAACGGAAACAACAGTCAATTGACATTACATTGAACAAACAGGGTTCAAAATACCTCGATCACGATTAAAATCATCCGAATGTCGCCCATTTACAAAGCAGACTATGCCGACACGTTTAGAGTGTAGAAATCAACAAAGAAAGAACCCACAATCGATTAGATCAGTTGCAATGAGAATGATGGATGACAGATGAAACGTCACACAAATGTTATTAGAAGGTCACTCGTTTGTAAAACGAACCACGCAGACACATCTAAAACATCAAAATTACCCAAACAAGACACCCATATTGCTTTTGTTGTCGCATAAAGGGCGAAACTCAAAATTCGCCCGCACATGAGGCAACGGTATGAATTTCGGGACTCACAAATACAAACACACATTTTTTATTATATTATTATTATTTTATTATTAATTACTATTAATATTTAATTTATTAAAAAAATTTAAATCAAATTCTCCTCAATTCCCGTCTTCCTCTTATGTTATACAAATCCTGTTGCCACAACAATCGTGTCTCCAAAAAAAAATCAATCCTCAACAGCTTGATGAACATAAAGCAAATGACACATAGATTCATGATTGCACTATTGGTGAAGTATGTCAATATCCATGAAATTTGATAGTTTTCTTTTTTAATGAGAGATCGCTAACATTTTAGTGGATGAGGAGTTATAAATATTAAATTCATAACTTTTGAAATTGAGGATAAAATTTAGAAGAAAATTTTTATGGCCTTTCTTCCTTGATTTATTATTATGTCGCACCCCAATATAACATAGAGGCTTGCATGGTTCTAGTGTTATTTTCCAAATCAAATTCTTAAGGATATAATTAATACAATGAGCAACGATATGACCTATTTCAACTTTACTCCTGATTTTTATCATTTTATTTTTATTTTAAGTACTTCCTCATGAATTATAACATGCACTTTATTAGTATGTTCAAGTCAATAATGTTAGGCATAAATTTACACGATCCAATGCCTTCTAATATATTTTGGTTGTATTTTGAGTTATTTATTGCTTTCTTTTAATGAATAATTTTGAATTTATCTAACCATCCTTAATTTCCTGCCAAAGTTGACAAATAATGGGAATTTCTAATAGCTCAAACTTTTAAATATCAAGATATTATCTATTTTGATCTCATAAACTACATAAGTTTGTCCCTTGATGCAGCTTCCAAGATATTATACATCCTACGAGTGCTCCAATATAAACACACCTAGGATGCTCACAACTTTAGCTCTTTGGTGCAACTTCAAAGATATATCATTCATCTTAAGAGTGCTTCAACATAAGCCTCACAATTACATCCAGATTGTCGGCATCTCTATATATTGATAGTTTGGTGAACATAAAGTAAAGAACCTATAGCTACGTACATGACTAGTTGACTACTCTATTAGCGAATTTTGTTAATTTCTATGAAATTTGAAAGAGGGGTTTCTTTTTTAATGAAAGATCATTAACTATTAGTGGTTGAATAACAAGTTAAGAATTTAAAAAGGAAAGTGTTTTAGATGAAACCAAGAGGTGTAAATCTGGTAAATTTTGGAGAAAAATTAATAATTTTTAGCTAAACTTATGGCTTTTCTTAATTTATTATTATATTACACTAAAATAGAACATAACCAGAAACATGGTAAAGGGAAGCAAGCTTCACTCACATGGATGTGACAATTGAGACCAGCCAATTCTTTAAGAAAAAAATTACTTTAAATAGTTCAGCCTCTGTCAAAAGTCAAAACAAAGAAGACTTTTTGAACTGCACGCGCTTCTAAGATTATCATTGCAATTACATGTAACATTAAAAGAATATAGAACTGAAATTGCAGTAAAGCAGCATGAAAAACTAATACCTAGCAAGCAACAAGTTATGATAGATCTACAACATTACAAAGAAAAGATTCAATACCTGCAACGTCGCGACCATCATAAATTCCTTTGTAAACTATACCATACGTCCCTCTTGCCAGTTCATACCTTAGCTCAAGCTTAGACAGATCAATCTCCCATTGATTCCCAGGCATATCAACAGTATGCTTGCACCAAGTATTTTTCAGCTGCTTCGCTAGTTGAATATCCAAACTCTTAAGATCAATTTTATCTGCTCTAAAAAACATATCTTTTCTACCAAAGCTACCAAGAGCTTTCAATTTAGACCGAAAGCCCCCATCCTTCACCTCAATTTCAGTTCCCATCAAACCGGCCTTCTCCTCTCCATTGAAATCCATTTTCAAGGACTAAACCAAATAAAAGCACTCGAGCAAAATCGTTCTCAATCAAAGAAACAGAAAAAATGAAAAGTAAGAAAAGCTGTCGGATTCTGAGATTTCTTTCACTGCGCGAAAATGCTAGGAGTGAAAGTGAACCCTAAATTCTCTTAATTTCAGAGAATTCCCTCAATGAAAATAACGAGTAGATGAAGCCCAATATAGAGCTGAAAATTAGAAACGTAAGAAATAAGGAAACTTCGGCAACCGTATGAGGAACCAAACAATCCTTCAACGAATTGAAAAAAAAAAAAAAATCTGAAATATCAAATTAAAGAATAGATACTGTAGTATTCAATGCCAGTACAAAGACCAAAAGCTCAAATGCACCATGCGAGAACCTTTCAATCTGATAAACCTCGGTCGAACAAATCACAGACAAGAAAAAAAAATCCACCTTCACTGACCGGAATTGCTCAAAAGAGCCCAATGTCCTCTGCATTCAGCATAACGACAAAAGGAATGGAAAGAGAAAGAGAGGCCACCAGTAGGAAGAAAGACGAGAGAGCTGATATCACCTGCAACGTCGACCCAAAAAAAAAAAAAAAAGATGCAGTTTTGCGAATAGGAAACAGCGATGCAAGTACGAAAACTCGAAGTATAGAACATTCTCACCGAAAAACAACAAGAGGAAAGACAAAGCAAGCTCAGAGCTCTTTGCTGTAGTTTACTGTAATGAACTTCACAATTTTCGGTTCAAATTGGGTGATAACGTTACAATAAAAGAAAAACTTGTCGGGAAAAAATTATGCGACTAGAGGTTCAGTATCATTGAATTGATTACATACAAAGTTAATTAATTTATAGCTATTAAAGTATATCAAGAATTTTAATCGGGGCTAAAAGGGCTATTCGGTTTGAAATAAAGGGGTATAAAATATTTCAAAAACAGAGGTTTTGAGAATATTGATTTTTATTCATCATTTATTTCATTTTTGATGTATTTGGAATTCCTTATATTTGAATAATTTCTAAATATATTGAAACTTCATTGCCCATCGCCACCGCCTGTCACCATCGAAGGCAGCCTTCAACCACCGTCGCCCACCACCACTATTGGCCATTGTTGCCCACCTTCAGGCCCCTTCACAGGCCGCCACCACCACCGGTTGTCGCCACTATTCATGCTTTACACTGAATTCATTTTACTTCAAGCCAAATAAAAAATGCAATTCCCCGCATTTATTTTATATTCATTCAAACAACTCTGAAGTATTACAAATACACTACATTTCTTTTACATTCCTTTTTCAATCAACCAAATAGCCCCTAAAACAGGATGACAACCCTTAAGAAAGAAGCTTTCCATGAATTCTCTGACTAGTTTGATAACTTTGGCGACTTCAATTGATAAGTTCATTGATTGAATTTAGTAGACGAGTTCAATTTCTTTAGCAACTTCAAACTTGAGACTAGTTAAAGATGTTTGATGACTTCAATATAATTCAAGATCTTTGATAACTCATAAAATTCGATTGACCCCATTAATATAATTATAATGGAACTATAATGAATGCTTACACATTTCAATGAAGTTCCTTTCAAACGTCACCGTAACGGTTGAATTCGGTCAAAAAATTAAAAAAATAAAAAACAACTGAATTATATATATATATATATAAAATAATGGATTTTGGATTAGTTCCATCAAAGCCCTAAAAATCTAAAGCCGTATGATAAATTCTTGGCCGATTCGGTCCTTTTTTTTTTTCATGAGCCAGTGGTAAACAATTTATAGTAAGATTTTGATGAATTTATCAATACTTTAATTAATTTGAAGCTTTTTTACTTGTGTTAAGATGATAAACAAATAATGTATTAGTTTAAGATTTTCATAATTTGATGTGTAATTAACTCTTTCATTATAGCATATTAGAGCCCACCTCCCATGATTAATCTTGCTCTGGAGTCTATGCCAAATGCTTAAGTTGGCTTAAGCACAATTGACACCTAATAGGGCTTGTACAAGAGATTAATAAACTCTACCAAGTAACCAAGATCTAAACCTTGTGAAAACTAGATTTTATTGGCACTTTTTAAAGAGAGATTTTTATAGGATTGTTAATTCATGATAGAGTTGCAAACATGTTAAAGCGACTACGAAAAAATATATATCGAGAATGAATATTTTGGGGATATAAATAAATCTAAAAAAGACAAAAGAGTATATCGAGAATGAATATATAAATACCTAAAAGGAATACCTTCAAATATAAGAAGCTTGATGTAATGGCTTATAGACCTTAAAAAATCATTTAAAAATGGTACCAAAAATAAATTTTCTAGAATTGTTAAATGGCATCCATGTAAGTTATATATTCAATATTGAAGGCATTTTATCATTCCAAGAAGATATTTTAAGTAGGAACTTGGAGACTAACTCTTTTGTAGGTAACCAAAGTACCCAAATGCATTTGAATATCAAGAAAATATTTTTGAGGTGAAGAGTAATAATTTAGATGAGGAATCACCTGATGAAATAGGAGAATATAAATTTCCGATTAAGTGAAAGATAGACTAGCATTTAAGGACACTTAGCTTATATGGGAGAAAGTTGCCAAATTGCTCAAGACCTTATAAAAGAAAATGTAGATTTCAACTCTTCAAGTATGAATGTATGTGTGATTGTTTATGTGAACATGTGAATTAAGACATCATGTATTATGTATGTGTTTGGTCGAATCCTAACTTTTCCTTGTTTTTTTTTTAGAACGGGGGTATCTACCTGCTGCCACCCACTTAGGAGACGCTTGACGGCATAACTAATCCCTCGGCTGACCTAGAAGAGGCACCCACCCTAGTGACCTCCTGACCCGCACTTGATCAAGCCCCATTTAAGAGGCGTTGCTGCTCGAGGGGATTAGAGCACGGGTTGGAGGGTTCCCAACCGTACTCGCCCACCAACCAAGCTAAGCAATGGTGAGTGTAACTTTTCCTTTGAAAGAAAAAAATAGAAGAAATACTCATTGATGTGCAATCTGCCAAACTAGTACAACATGATCTAATATAGATTTTTCCCTCATTCACCCAACCAAAAATATATGAAAAATTATGCAAAGTCCAAATCTGATCTAAAAAGTTTCTAAGTCCATAGGCCCTTCCATTTGTAAACCCTAATTACCCAAATTGCAAGTATATGATTTCGACAAGAGGAGAGGTCCAGCTTCTTTAGCTCCTTGCAAGTACTTTAAGAAAATAGGACAGGGAAGGATTTACCCAAAAGAGAAATCGTTGGAGAAAATTTGAAATTTTAAATTTGATTCATTCCAAAACTTTTTTTTTTCTAGGAAATACCAATTTCTCTCTTATACAAAAACTTTTTAATGCATGAAAAATCTATTTTCCGGTCAAAAAGCATTCGTAGACTGATTCATTTTTTAGTGCAAAGATGTGTTGAAAATCCTCAACTTCCACAAATTACTTATCTCACTGATAACAATGGCCTCAAAAATTACAACTAGCCTTCTATGTTGTTGGTCATTAGCATTATCCTATTTAAGATCAAATCATTGAAGCACCGGCAAAAAACTTGGGGCTGTTTAGCCAGAAAAAAATAAATGCAAAGTAAAATAAATGTATTATTTTTTTACTTTTTGATGTTTTATTAGATGAAAAGCAAATCCAATATAAAATAAATAGAGTGTATTCCATTTTAATTTATTTTTGAGATAAAACTTTGTCGCCCAATTTGACCGAAAACGCTTTACACTGCTCAAGTGCTTCCTTGACCACCCACAATAGCCATTGTCTCCACCGCCACCTGTTGTCTGGTACCCGCTGCTAGCTGCTACCGTTGACCAATGGCCCCCGCCAACCACCACCGCTACCAACCGCCACCACCTCAGTCACAACTTTCTTACAATTTACATAGCATTCACTTTATTTCAAACCAAAGAAAAAAAAATAAAGTCTTACTTTCTTTTTTCACTCATTCAAATAGCTCCAAAATATTCCTTTTACATTGTATTCTTTTTTACATTACATTCTTTTTTCAGGCAACCAAATAGCCTCTAAGTGGAATAGCAAAAATATAACAAACTATAATATTTGCAGATGACTACAGAGATGTTCATCATATAATTGAAAGTTTAATAAATAAAAGGGAAAAATAACAATCTTAAAGAAACTCTTGCACCAGCATGCCAACCATAACATTGCAATATAACTGTGTTAGCCAGAGCACATTAACAAGTGCAGCTTCACTTCCTAAACTTTATAAAGGGAAAAGGGAATCAACAAGGATCCCTAAATTTGAATTACACACTTATGCCCATCACTACTTGGCAAATAAAACTGTGTGAAATATGCATGTAATAATTTCACCATAATAAGAGGGTTTTCGAAGTACAACGCTGGATCAATGACAGAGAAAATGAATGTTCGAGTGAGGTATACTAACGGCTAGTTTTTCATTTGAATTCATTTTCCAAGGGTAAAGAAACAGGTGGCTGCTTTCAGGGTTTATCTTTTTAAGGAAGAAACAGTTGATTAATTAAAAATCTTCAAAAAAAAACAACCTTCCAAATAATTCAAGTTCGAATTCTCAGGTGAATAAGTAGTATATCTTCATAAATCTATGGCGAAAAAACTCCACAATCAGACAACCACAATCTTCGCCACTCAGAGCCATCAAGCACATACCTGCATTATATTTCAAAACCAAGAAGCTTCAGCTTCGAACAAGTTAGCACAACAATATGATATGAAAACAAACCATGCAAGATAATCTCAAATAGTCGTTTGGATTCAGGATGAGAAATAAATGGCATGGAACATAAAAAGGAACGCTGCAATTGAAAATAAAAAGAAGAGGAAAAGATACCTTGTAACTGGATTTTCCAATCAATCTTTAATTAGAAACATTTTAGTTGTTAAAAACATAAATATGAAGGAATGACGTAGGTAATCCTCAGGTGTTCATTGTCTTTTGTACCTGCAGTTAACCAGAAGTCCTTTTACTGATATATAGTATTTCGGACTTTTTTGCATTTAGAACACTGATATAGAATGCTACCTGAAATACTCATTACAAAAATAAAATAAAATAAAATAAAATAATTTGAATGCGCAGGGCTCTGTATTTGCAGGTTTCCAATTATCTCTAAAAATTTCCTGAATGAAATTGATTGAATAGTTTGGAAGATCTTTAAAATCAACAATGATTCCAGGTCTGGCAAATTATGGGGATATAGTTTGGAAGATCTCAAAATTGACAACGATTTGAGGACTAGCAAAATATGGTAAACTAAGCAAAGCTCACCTTTTAAACAAGCTAAGACAAATTTTATTTGACCATACAACGCAAGTTTAAAACACATTTTTACTGAAGCGACCAACAAGAAAAAACAAAGAAAACAAAATCTATCCGCCTGCTCATGTAGGTAAAAATTGAGTTACTCATAAAAGAGATGGTGTTGGTCACTATAAATAGTTAACTCCAAGTAACTATATTCACAATTTATTATTCAAAAAAGAAATATATGGAACAAAAAACTGCATAAATAAGAAACTAGCAATAAAAATAAAAAACAAAATAAAAACATACCAAAGTTGATGGCTTAAGTAGCTCTCTGATGGCCATTGTGGCATAACATGAAGCAGGAAGAGTAAAGCCTAACTTCAAGGCCACCTTTGGATCAGAATAATCACACTCCGCTGGTGCAGTCACCCCATTTTGATCCTCAGACATAAAACTATCAGAACCATCACGTTTTCTAGTCTGCAGATAGTCTACTTGATCATCCATACATGTATTAATAGAACTCTTGTTTGTCACCAAATCAGTGGTCTTTGACCCAAACAAGATATCCATATCTGTTTCTGCCAAGGATTCATTGTTATCTGTATAAGTTAGCAACTCCCTGTAAACATTCACATCAATGCTTTGTCAGATTTCTTTTATGATAATTCTTTTGAGGTTCAGAATCGTTCACTCACCAAATATAATCTATAGGACGCTGAAAAACACGCCTATAATCTCCCGTCATGCTAGTAATAGAGAATTCCCTTCAAAAGTTGACCGAAATGATCAATTCAAAGAGAACATAAAATTTGGGTGGCAGAGGTGTTTTGTCATTCGTGTATGTTACGTGTAACAACCATAAATTTTTTTTTTTTTTTGGAAAAGAGCTTTGTTTAAATAGCATGGAGTATCAAAAATGATGCAGCAACTTACTTAACACCATGAACACTTTCTGTCAAGCTGACACCATCCTGAGTCCAAATGAAAAATAAAATAAAATAAATGTCAAACAAAATGGATAGTAATCATGAGGAGAGACATGTCTTATTCAATTCATTGAAAGAAATCCTATGAGATACAATATTGAAATAGCTCGACTCTGATCCATGGAGAGATCTTTCAAAGACAAGGCATAGACGTACTTTCTTCAGTAGGAATGCAAGTCAAACCATACAACATTGCATTTGCATCTAAATTCATAAACGACAAGTTTGTTGTCAAAATTAAATTTAATAAGTAAAAGTCCAAAATAGTCCCCTGACTATTAGTAAATGTTCAATTTAATCCCAGACCTTCATAATGCTCCAATTTAGTCCCCCGATTATCAGAAAATATCTTACTTTAATCTCAAGGCCAAAAGTAACAGATAAAGTTAATCCCAACAGTTAAATGTGAGAATATTTTGGATATTAAGATACATGTGAGATTATTTTATTATTTTTATATATTTTATCATTTATTATATTAAATTAAATACAAAAATCATAATAGAAGTTAACCACACTTATTAATTATTCACTCTTATTATTTAATTGGTCAACTTCTATTATGATTTTTGTATTTGCTTTAATATAATAAATAATAAAAAATATAAAAAAATAATATAATCTTAATACCCAAAATGCTCACGCCCTAGCAAGGTTAATTTTAACTGTTACTTTTATACTTGGGATCAAATTGGGACATTTTCTAATAATCAAAGGATAAATTAGAGCATCATAAAAGTCTGGGACTAAATTGAGCATTTACTAATAGTCGGAGAAATATTTTGAGCTTTTACTTAATAAACTCATAAACAGAAGCACTCAAATATAAAAGTCCGTGAAAATCACCTTGCTGTTGAGACAATTATTAAGGCACGAAGGAGCAATCAAAGTTTTCACTCATAAGATTTACATTTAAAAGTCTAAATTTAGTTTTATTAGTCGGTATCACTGTTTACCACCAAGATGGGACGTTGTAATATTTATTAGGATGAAAACATGACCACAAACCACTAGGAGCCCAGTGGTAGGTGAGGTATGGGATTCACATGATAGTTACACATTGACTAATTTTCCTTCTCTACTGTTATAACTTCTCATTACAATATCATTTCCTAAATAATCATGCCTGCAACCCTTTTTCTGATCCAACACCATTATCGTATTTCCTCTTTTCTCAAAAAAGCAATCACCAATTGGAATTTCCAATGCAGGAAGAACTTTTTGAATTGTTATACCTATCAACTTAATTCCTTTTCCTAGGTCATTATGTTGCAACCTTTTATCGATCTAGCATTTCTTTTCCTCTTTCTTCCTCTCTCACTTTGCAACCCTCATTCTGAATGCAGAAAGGCAGATAAGTATGTCGGTTTAGTCACAAAATGCTATGAATCCTGCATATGATTTCTGAATTAAATCCAATTCAAAAGTAATTTATTGAGATTGTGCATCCTTTTTCTATTTATGCTATAAAAAAGATTGCATAAATATAAATAAGTGCCGGTGAAATCCAATCTTTTTTTGAAAAACACAACTCGCACACAATACACCCAACATTATGCTTAGATTTTTTAGAGTTATTGCAAAAATATTGGTATTGAACTCGAACTCCAAGCAGATGTTCAGTACCTCAAGAAAACAAAAGAATCAATTATGTTTTTCATATGCTCTCACATATAGATAAGACTAAAAAAGAATATAACCCTTTTTATCACTACTTCTTATTCTTAATGGAGTTTAAGAATTCCCAAATTTCTTTGTTATGATTATATTTTTATTCTTCCATTTTTTTATATAAATAACTCCATAACATAAAATTAAATAAATATATGAAGTCACCTCAAACATGTTTATAGCAACAAATAGTGATAGGATATGACTTCTAAATTAAAAAAAAAGGTAGTAGTGGAGAAGTTAAACTTGACAAAAAAATAAACATATCATCATCATCAATAACCTTATCCACACAATTTGAAGTTGGCTTTATTAATCTCCACTATTCATTTTTTAAAGAGTTAATCCAAGTACCCCCTCAATTTTGTACATGTATTTAGCTTCATGATATATATATTTATAAATGAATGATCTTATGGAGTATATATATATCAACACCATAAGATCATTCATTTATAAATATATAGAAAAATCTAACTCTACAAGATCACTTAAATATAGTGAACACTTAATAAAAAGGTGTCTTTTAGTGTAATGATCAATGTTCCATAAGGAACTTCATAATTAAGTATGCTCATCTAGGAGCACTTCAAGAATTGGTGATCTTCTAGGGATGTTGTACCAAGAGAGTAAGTCCGGAGTTCCATTAGATCATAACGAACAATATCTTAGTAAACAAGAGTTTAAGCTTTTACAAATGCTATCAGAACAATACATAAGCCAGAAGATACAACATAGTGTCCTGCAATACAAAATGCTACACAATGGCAAACACATCTTGAACCATTTGGGACAGTTATAAATGGCGATAACCACCTTTAAGGTCCTATGTACCTAGTGAGTATATGATAATGGGTTAAATAAAGCTATTAATGAGGAAATCATTTCCTTGATTGGGGAGATTAAAAGCACGATGAAGCAAACCTCTTAAATAATAAGACATCTTTTAGTATATCAGTTGGTATTTCGCTGGGAACTTCAAAATTAAGGGTGACCATGCTGGAGCATTCCTAAGATAGTTGGCCTTCTTAAAGTTGCACCAAGAGAACATAATAATACTTGTTAAATCAAAACGGACATTATCTCGATACATTAATTTTCAAACTGTGACAAAACCTAATTGGCAATTAGGAATGACAGTGCAAATAATCAATTAGTTCAAACAGCTTAACCCAAGATATCACTGACTAGCAATTAAATCACTGTTTAGGGCAAGCTAAGGTGGTTCAAAGTTTTAACCCTGGCTAGTCTAGATCAAATGGAATGTCGGCTTACTACAAACATAAAAATCTCACTTTTAAATCTCGTATCAATAAAATGCACTTCTTATGTAGTTATGTTAACAAGCATTCAATAGATCTGATTAAAGCAGAACGCATGCCAAGCAAAGCCACAAACCCTTCAACTTTGTATATTACCTGCATTGGTTTGTATTCTTCTCATGGTTATGGGTTATTCAAAATACTTCAAGGGTTAGAAGCTTTAAAGAACATGTACATTAGTAGATGAAGAGCTTTAAGAGGAAATCAATTGTCAGCTGAGGATAGGTGGCGTTGTCACGTGAGAAACTTGCATAAAAATATGAAAAGGCTAGAAGAGATGAGAAAGTGCTATGAAGAAAAGTAGGCATAGTTAGCAAACAAAAGATTAGACCAACAAGAAATTAAAAAAAAGCACAAATCAAGCAGTTGTGATAAAGCTACCATGATAGACCTGGATAAAGGGGAAAAAAGCCAATGAATTCATCATCAGCATGTAATAAATCTGAAAAAAAAAAAAGTTATTTTAAACTACCATGAATAAAACTCTGAACAAGGTTTGCTTACCTTCTTAGATATATCATGATAAATTCCAGCTATATCATTGTCCGGATAGATGGTTCTTGATCTGCAACCAAGTTAAAATGATGAAGATGATGATAATCAGGCCGAAAGTGAAAAAAAAAAAATAATAAGGTTCAAATTTAGATGGATTGAGTATTATAAGAACTCATTTACCCGGGCAAAGGAAGTACAACGTCTTCAAATGTATAACCACCACTAATCAGATCATCAGAATTTATAGTCTGGAACAACATAGAGTTGCACTCTCAAAGTGTGACTAGGGTCGCATATGAATAGCTAGCAAATAAATTCTAATGGATAAAAGTTATATGCATGAATTAATCACCTGATTTTGAAGTTCAGATCAAAAGAACAGAAAAATAGAGAAAAAAAAAAAAGCATGCTGATGTGTGTATGGAATACTTGTAATAAGTCACCATCTCATTAAGAAAACAGAACACACCTTCACAAGCTGAATCTTTTCCTCAGGAAGTGCGAAATCAGATATATCAGGTAAACTATTATTGTCCTCTCCATCATGATGTTCATATATTGGTTCAACGCTCTCAAAAGAAGCTACTTTCTCAGAAATAGGACCCTTGCAAAAGACCAAATCTCCCACCACAACTTGTGCAATACCTATTGTTCAAGGGACATTTTAGTGAAGAAGAACATAAATACCTCAAGCACTCATCCCAAACATCTGGCAAAATGAAATCTTTTAAGACAATGCCAATCATTCCTATCAGGAGCTATGCATATTGCGAGATACTACCACAATAAAATATGGTCAAAGATGCATAACTCAACATCCAAAGGTATCAAGTAAATTAAAAGCATTATACATGTCTATTCTATAATGTGCATGACCATATTATTGCTTGAAACATGCAATTGAAACCAAGCAGTAGCAAATAAATTTACCAGACCAGTCACTATGAAACATCTGAAGTTACTGTTGCATCATTTAAATGAATGAATGCACACCAAACATAAAAATCTACCAAAAAATTCCCCAGCATTGTTATGGACAGGCCGATTTGATTGGGAGGGAATTAGGAAGTTTCCTAATCAAGAGTGAGCTGTCTAGGAAGGTTCTTAATCAAAGGGGATTAATTAAGAAATGTTTCCTAATTGAAGAGAGCATATTTGGGGGCTGATTTAGAGGGGATTAATTAAAAAAAAATTCCTAATTGAAGAGAGCAGATTTGGAGATGATTAATTATGAAATGTTTCAAAATTGAAGAAGGCAGATTTTGGCGCTGATTTGGGGTTGATTTGGAGGGGATTACTTAGGAAATATTTTCTAATTGAAGAAGACAGATTTGGGGGTTGATTTGAGGGCTGATTTAAGAGGAAAATAATTACGAAAATAAGAGAGAATTGGGGGAGGGCTGTTTGGGTATTTGATGTTTATTATTTGCTTTAGGTAGGTGATTTTCCTATAATTACGTGTATGTCTTTTGCTGAATTTAGATTGTTCTTAGAGTATTTGGGCTCTATCCAGCGGCTAGAGATTTCGGACAATTGAAATCTGAAATTTCGAATCTCCAAACTCAATTTTCAGATTTCAAAAGTCAAATTTTAGCTGTTCATGAGAAGATTGATGGGAAATTTTTAATCCTGGAGAAGATGTTGAAGAAGTTGCTCGAAGGAAAATCCAAGAGGGAGGATGGGGAGGTGGAAATTTTGGGGGAATAAGAAGAGATGCTACCTTTGGAGCCACTTCCAAGGAGGGGGAAAGGGGGAGTGAGATTTTCTGTGGAGCTGCAGAGTTTGAAAGGAGAAGAAGATGGGCAGAAGATACCAAACACGGTTCAACCACTCCTAGAAAAGTATCGAGAGGTGTTCCAGCCCGTTCAGTGGTCGCCTCTTCCGCGGGAACATGAGCATGCTATCATTTTGAAGAAAGGAGTTTCGCATATCAGTGTTCGTCCATACTGTTCTTCCCAACTCCAAAAGGATGAGATCAAGGGATTGATCAGGGATATGCTGGAGGTAGGGATCATTCAACCTAGTGGCAGTCCATTTTTCAGTCCAGTGTAATTAGTCCAGCGCTTCAGCAACAGTTTCCTTCGTTCCACCTTGAGGACAAGGTGGTACTTTGGGAGGGGAGTAATGATGGGCCAACCGATTTGATTGGGAGGGAATTAGGAAGTTTTCTAATCAAGAGTGAGTTGTTTATGAAGGTTGTTAATCAAACGGGATTAATTAGGAAATATTTTCTAATTGAAGAAAGCATATTTGAGGGCAGATTTAGAGGGGATTAATTAAGAAATATTTCTTAATTGAAGAGGGAAATTTTGGGGGCTGATTTGGAAGGGATTAATTAGGAAATATTTTTTAATTGAAGAGGACAGATTTAGGGGCTGATTAATTATGAAATATTTCCTAATTGAAGAGGGCAGATTTGGGGGCTGATTTGGGAGGAAAATAATTAAGGAAATATGACGAAATTAGGGGAGGGTTGTTTGGTTATTTGTTGTTTATTGTTTGCTTTAAGTAGGTGATTTTCCTAGGGTTAGAGATATGTGTCATTCACTGAATTTAGATTATTCTTAGGGTGTTTGGGCTCTAGCTGGCGGCTAGAGATTTGGGAGAGCTAGATCTTCCTCAACAATTGAAGATCCACTTGATCCTAGTCTTTTCTTTCATAAGACTTTAAATAAAAAGTGTTCTTGTGTGTTATATTCCTGGTTTTATTGTCGTTGGTTTTCTGATATTGCTGAAATCAGATTTCAGCCGACGCTTTTTCTAAATTTCTACAAGCACTTCCTATCAAATTGGTAACAGAGCAGTTTCTTGAGCTGAAATAGAAGTCTTCCTTGATGATTTTTGTTGCATTTTCCTCTCCAATCTTATTGTTTTTTTTTTTTTGCTGTTTGGAGGCCATATTCACAACAAAGTTATTTTTTACTGTTGGAGCCTAGATCTTGGTACCCATGGCAGAAAGAAAGGTAAAAGTATTGGAGGGGAAAATCAAACAATTGAAATCTAAAATTTTGGATCTCCAAACTCAATTTTCAAATTTCAAAAGTCAAATTTCAGCTGTCCATGAGAAGATCGACGGGAAATTTTTCATCCTAGAGAAGATGGAAAAATTGCTCAAGGGCAAACCCAAGAGGGAGGATGGGGAGGGGAAATTTTGGGAGAAGAAGAGGAGATTCCATTTTTCGAGTCACTTCCAAGGAGGGGAAAGGGGGAAGGAGTAGGATTTTTAGTGGAGTTGCAGAGTTTGGAAGGAGAAGAAGATGGGGAGAATATACCAGACATAGTTCAACCACTCCTACAGCAGTATCGAGAGGTGTTCCATCCAGTAAGGGGTTTCCTCCTCCACGGGAATACGAGTTTGCTATCATTTTGAAGAAAGAAGTTTCACATATCAGTGTTCGTCCATACCGTTCTCCCAAACTCCAGAAGGATGAAATCGAGATATTGATCAGAGAGGTGCTGAAGGCAAGGATAATTCGACCCAATGGCGGTCCATTTCAATCCACTATTATTAGTCCAGTGTTTCAACAGCAGTTTCCTTTGTTCCATCTTGAGGACAAGATGACACTTTGAGAGGGGAGTATTAATGGACTAACCGATTTGATTGGGAGGGAATTAGGAAGTTTCCTAATCAAGAGTAAGTTGTTTAAGAAGGTTCTTAATCAAAAGGGATTAATTAGGAAATATTTCCTAATTGAAGAGAGCATATTTGGGGGTTGATTTAGAAGGGATTAAATTATAAAATATTTTCTAATTGAAGAGAGCAAATTTGGGGGCTGATTTGGAGGAGATTAATTAGGAAATATTTTCTAATTGAAGAAGGCTGATTTGGGGGTTGATTTGGAGGGAGTTAATTAAAAAATATTTCATAATTGAAGAGGGCAGATTTTGGGGCTGATTTGAGGTCTGATCTGGGAGGAAAATAATTAAGGAAATATGAGGGAATTGGGGGAGGGCTATTTGGGTATTTGTTGCTTATTATTTGATTTAAGTAGGTGATTTTCCTATGGTTTGGGGTATGTGTCGTTTGCTGAATTTATATTATTTTTAGGGTGTTTGGGACTCTAGCCGGCAACTAGAGATTTGGGATAGTCGGATCTTCCACTTAAATTGAAGATCCACTTGTATCTTATCTTTTCTATCATAAAACTTTCAATAAAAAGTGTTATTGTGTGTTCTATTCTTGGTTTTAATGTCGTTGATTTTCTGACATTGCTAAAATTAGATTTCAGCCAAGGCTTTTTCTAAATTTTTGCAAGCACTTCCTATCACATTGCAGATGGATCAACAAAATTTAAGACAGAAAAAAAAAAGCTAGCCTGAATAAATGCTTCTAAACTTAATCAGATCAGTATTGTTTACAAAACCACAAAACATGTTATCTTTTTTTCAAATTGTTTTTTCCAGATAGATGAAATTTATATTTAAATGGATAGAGAACTTCAAGACCAACAATCATAACCTACTATTCAAAACCAATGACAAGGCTTTCATCGTACAAAGCACAATGAGAAATGCC
This sequence comes from Dendrobium chrysotoxum, assembly GCA_019925795.1. Taxonomy (NCBI): domain Eukaryota; kingdom Viridiplantae; phylum Streptophyta; class Magnoliopsida; order Asparagales; family Orchidaceae; genus Dendrobium; species Dendrobium chrysotoxum. Next base: position 23,437,913 of record CM034310.1, on the reverse strand, counting down.
TAATCTCTGTCAGTATCAAGATAATCCTAGTGATATTCTAGACCAAACATTTGTTCTTTGTGAGCTGAAGTGATTTTCAAATTTGTTTACCTCAACAAACTATTGCGGAGGATAGATGGATTTTTGCTTTAAATATTTGATGATTTATTTCAATTTTAAATATTAACATCATTAAGTGTCTTTTATGGGAATTTGGAGACATTTTTAAATGTGTGGTTCCCTCTAATTGAGATTTTCTATCAATGCGGCCATCATCAAAGTTTTCATGAGCAATTTCATTTTATTGGTTGAACATTGTCGACTCTATCTACTTGCCGACAAAAGATCGAGTTTGTTGTAAGCTTTATGCCTCTGTTAGTGAATTTCCTTTGTAATGGACCTTGAAGGGCTAATATATATGTATAAAATAAATATCCCGATCGACGCTGCGACCGTACATTTGTTTGGTTGTTCGAGCCATGTCGACTCCTATCTACCAGCATAGAAGGATCAAGCTCGAACTTAGATTCATTTCTTGACCCACACAACATCCTCAAACGTCACGTGTATGCATGCATCACGCTTTTCGGGGCCCATGCGAGTAATCATATTTTAATGTATGAGGGAGGAGAATTTTAAATATTTAATACTAATTAATTATGTGGGCAACTATCATTTAAATATACGGAGCGCTCTATTTAGAAGCCTTGTAGATGCCTTATGTCTGCGTGTATGAGTGTTACAGATCCGGTGGCATTATTTAACAGCGCGTTGGGCCTCATTTATCGTGCATCGGCAATGCAGTTTAATTATTTTATCTTCTGCAAGTTGTTATTTTCTTCAATATTCAGCCCGTAGGAGAGTACTTCAGCCTGGATATACAATGTACGACGCATCAGGAGATTTTGGTCTGTTGCTTGCAAGCGAGCTAATTTACTTGGTGTGACAGCCTGACGTTTCAAATTTTGTTTCAGTTTACCAGTGGCCTGCAGTTTCTTTTACCACGAATTCCCTGCTTCTGCTTACATGTGAATTGTGTTGTTGCTCCACAAGTCGCTCGTTGCCTCTTGCAAGGGAATTGTTGCGCAGCGCAAGCTTTGTTAAGTTTACTTGTAGGTCATCAGCGGGCCTTAAAAAATCATCAGCCCAGCTTGTAGGTAGATCGTTGTGTGCCTTACAGGCTTTTTGTCGTTACATGCAGGCAAGTTGAAGGGAATGTAGATCTTCTAGTACTATTTATAAGTGTTTACATTTACTACAGCTCTTTTGTATTTGCTTGTAGATAGCATATTGCACACATGACGTGTCTTTCTACAGCGCCTCGTAGATGCTCGTATTTGCTACATATCGACCATCTTTTCTTGTAGAGGATTAGTGCATTTGTTGAAATCTTGATTGTTGTTGATTGTATGAATGTCCTGGCATCTATTGCATGTTATTCGTCATTACCCGCAGGTGGAGTACTGTATGCATATGCAGTTCTCTCATTTATATTTATAAGGGGCCCATTACATTCATAGTTTATTCATTGTCACTACTTGCAAGTAGACTTGTGTATTCATTTGCAAGCCGACTGATGTTGAACATAGGAAGACTACTACATTCACAGTTCACGCATTGTCATTGTTGCTTGTTTGTGTCAGCATGCATTATAAGTTTATTGTCTCTATTTGTTGACACCGGGCCTTGCTCATTATAATTTCCTTATTTATGCTTGATGGGAATTCGTCAGGTTCATCATATGTTGACCCCCATTGTTTGATGTGTATGCTTTCAAGTTGACTTTGTAGAGAGTGTTACTGCTTGCAGGGTTTGAAGTATTTAATTGTATGTTGATGTTGACTATAGGGCATTATTGTGTTCATTTTCAGTTGCTTGTTAATGCCTTCGTGTGAGCTGTTCTGTGCATAAGGAGTTCACAATTCTTGCCCGTACATGAACCGTCAATGAATGTTCGCATTCATTCTTTGTTACACCATGTTTGTTTGTTGTATTGCATGCTGATGTTTGCTTGCAATTGATTGAATTCTACGAGTTATTTTAAATTCATTGTTCGTCGTTCGTGTGCACTAAGAGTTTGTTCACCACGAATCCCCTGATTGTTTACTCGTGTTCACTTGAATATTTTGGATTTGTTACTTAACATTTATAATTTCAGTGCAGTCATGCATTAATTAGTTTAAGGTCCGATTCCCTGCTTATTATTCAAGTTCTATTCCCTGTTATTCATTCAAGTTTGAAAGTTCAGTCCCCTGTATTTTTGTTCAAGTCAAGTCCTCTATCAGTTAAAAATTCGACAGCCTCCTGAGGTCTTCTCTGTTTAGGGGAAATTTCGGGAGCTAGGCCTTCCCTACTATGCTACGAGAGTGCGTAGGGTAGGTGTCGGGCGACACTACAGCCATGATTTTTAATCCCATCATGCTACGAGAACATGTATGGGTCTTCGAGGTACCTGTTTGAAATGCAAAATTTTTCCCACATGCATTGAAGCACGTACACAAATACTTAAAATTGTCCCCGCCACGCTACGAGAGCGTGTAAAGGCCTACCCGCCTTGCTGCAAGCATCGCAACGGGTTCCCTCCCACCACGCTACGAGAACGCATAGGGTGGTCCCCCAATGCGCCACGAGTGCCAAAAGAGGGGTTTGAGGGTTTTGAGTTTGAGAGAGATAGTTTACCCGACTGTTAGCAGCTTGTGGAGGTGCGAGGTTCGGTTGGTTTGCTATAGGTAGAATAGTGAGGGGCTGTTTTGTAGTGGGAGAGAAGGGAGAAGAACAGAGAGTTTGCGAGAGATTGAGGGAGTGGAAGGGCTATGGATCTCGGGTGAAGATCGGAGATATCGAGCACGTGAGGTGGTCTCGGCTTGGAGGATTTGAGGTGTGGAACTAGAGGCTGCTTTCCATCTGGATCGAATCGATCGTGCGTGGATCCAATCGGGTAGAGCAGGTCGGACGTCACAGTCGGCTTCGGCGTCAGATAAAGAGGCCAACGGGAAGCTGGGTTCAGGTCTTCGATGTGAGGTGTGGAAGATCGGAGGTATCCGACTGGTTTGGTGATTGCTGCATGTGGAAAAGGCGTCGAGGTCCGTACAGTGGATCATAGGCTTCGGTTGGTGCAAGCACGTGGATCCAGTTGGCTGGGGTCTTCAATCAAACGACTGAATCGTTGAGTAGAGGGGATGACGGGAGCTATTCGATAGGAGTGAGAGCGGAAGTAGCGGCTGGAGCAGGGTTCGCACGTGAAGAGGAGGTTTGAGTCGGATGTGTTGACGTCGGGTCGGAGGCTACGGTCGGCTACAGGGATCAGAACAAGATGGAAACCAAGATCCAACCTGCAAACGGAGGTGGAGTCGGAAGCAGGGGATGCTATATGAGGGAGAAAATCGAAGGAGGCCGTGGAGATCGAGATTGAGTGAAGCAGGCGGAGGATTTGGCGGTTTGGATCGTCAAACCTTGATTGCTAAGGTTGAGCGTAGATGTCAATTGAGCAGGATTCGACGGGCTATGACGAAGAGGCGAGTGGAGATCGGCACAGGAAGGCTCGAACGTCGGAAGCTTGCAGGAGCTTTTCGTTTGTGGAAGCAAGAAAAATGAACGAAGCGAGGCTTCGTCCTCATTTTAATAACGCGAATAGGAGCGTGAAATAGAGAGGAAGTCACGCACGCGAGGGATGGGTGACTGGATTCGACGCCGTTTGCAGGTCTACGAGATGGGACTGTTGCAGAAGGCTGATTCGAGCGGGATTCACACAGGAGTTGAGCGGGTATGCATTGATTTTTTTTTTTTTTTGGATTTGTCGTAGAGGTCAACAAATGCTTGTTTAAACTTGTTTCAAATGAGATCCATAGATGTAGCGAGTCCAAAGTGAAAAGGCAGCATAACATCAGAGAACTATTTTACCCATATAGACTTTGGATTCCAACAAAATATCTGAAACATATGAAGAGGCTTCAGCATGATTTGTGTGTGGGGCTGGCCAATCACAGCTCCCAAAGCTAGAGCTCAATAGACGGAATTGATTTCTAAAATTATTTTATAAATTGACAACTAAAAAACTAAAAAATTTCTGCAAACCTTTGTACGAATCTTACATGGCTAAATTTTATCTACTCAGGCTCTTCCAAAGTGGCATTTCCCATGCAGTACTTTTTTTTTTCTTTTCTTTTCTTTTTCTGAAAAAATTTTTATTTCATATTACAATCCCATGCATGAGAAGTGCATCAATGCAATTGCTTTATAATGTGGCAATATCATACACATTAACGTCTTATTTTGACAAACCTTATAAAAGGTAACGGCAATATTAATTCCACTGAAATAACAAAATACCATATCTAAGTTCAAATTAGTACTAAACATGCTAGGTGATGCAATGCATATCACAACTGTTGCAGATGAAAAACAAGGATGAAGGACATAAGACAAAAGCTACCTCATACCATGTTTTCGTACTCTCATACTGGCAGCATGGTTCCACAAATAACTTTGATAACTATGCACATACCTGAGGGGAAAAGAACAAGCAGTGAAAAAGTTCACAAAAAAATAGTTTCATATACCCAAGTCCAATGAATGGTCTACAAGTGAAGTGTATGTACGCATCATGACTCTCTGTCTATGAACAAGCAACAAAACCAAACAAAAGAACAACCATTTTTCATGTTAAATGTAGCGTCTCATTGGAAAAGTGACAGACAAGAAAAATGTGACCCATAGATCACCATTTCTCTTCATCTTTCGTTCAGGACATTACCAGAAGGAGAAATTATCAACCTTCACAATCTATGCCAACTCAATAGTGCAATCATTATCATCTGGAAATATAAACAATTCAAAAACATACTGCATCTGAAAGAAACAAGGATGAAGTTTTCGAGGACAGATCAAAAACAGGTAAGGTCACATGGCAATGTCAGAGTTATAGACTTATGCATTTTTCTTCAGGAGATAAATCAACGTGCAACAAAGTTAATCATACACATTATAAGCATTTTAGAGAATTAAAAAGAAAAACGTATGTGCATTTCATATCATTTAGCTGGCTTGGAAAATAGAAAACCGTGAATTCAAATTCTTGGCAATAGATAACGTACATTAGTCTAAGTGTCCTAGGTATTCCCTGCAGAGCCTGCAAATAGTTGCCCGGGCAATTTTTTAAACACTGTATCTGTAAAAAGAAAAAATAAATTAGAAAAAAAAAAGTTAACCAACTAAGCATTAAAAAACACAAAAAATTTTGGATCCAAAGTTATGAAAGATCACATTAACAAAAAATAAAAAAGATAAGAGTGCTAGCACAACTTATGAGACCTCAAATAATGTCACAAGAATGGTTAAGAAAATTGGACTGAACCAAACAGTTGACTTGGTTGTACCATAAATCGGTCCTCGAATAGTTCAATTCGACTAAATAAATGGGTTTATAGGGAACTGGAATCAACCTATAAAAATTGGCAGTTAAACCACTCAGCCCTTCAATTATGAGCTTTGACTAGAGATTACAATACAAAGATGGTGTTGGAATTTAATAATTTTGAACTTATTTCATCATTAAGTGATATATTTCAAAATATCCATTACAAATATACATTTTATTACTTACATTATTATTAGAAATATTATGCATTTAAATAATTATACCTATTTCCATAATATTTATATCAGCACAGTTAAACCCCAATCGAACATCCTTTCTTTCCACCTATTCAATGTCTGATCAAAGTTTAAAAATCTTGGTCACAGGATATTTTTTTATCACACAATGAATGAGCTAGCTCAAAAAAAATTTTGCACTTCATAGCAGACAATATTTGGTCTTAGTTTTTTTTCTCAATTAGTTATAACTTGGCTAAAAAACCATTCAAATCATAGAAATATAGCATATCTTTATTCTATTAAGAATGCTTCATGTCACGCCAACTATGATCATTAATTTAATAAAGTTTACAACCAATAGTTTTCATTTAAAAGAAATTTTTAACTTGTTTAGGCCAAAATAAAAATTGTTACACTTGGCTCATTAAGGCATGACTAAACCTAGGAATGCTCAGGGCCATCGCCAACAATTGATCCAAAAAATCAAAACGCACTTTCGGGCAAAAAAAAGTGTTGGTCCAATCAAAATTCATCCTAACCAACTCAATGCACTAGCAAAATAGGTGTGGTCATCATAATGCCGCATGATCCTAACTTAATCCAAGCATCTAGGCATATGTATATCAAGCTTAACATAATTTGACCAAACCTAGAAAGGAAATTAAAATGTAAGCAAAAGATACTAATATAGACATTGGATCAAAGGGGCTTGACAGGAGTCAAAGAAATGATTGACTTGATAGGGAGAGTTGGCGGTAGAGTGAGGTTATACAAAATGTCATTAAGGGAAAAAAGTGATTTTAAAAAGTGAGTTGTCAATGGTAAACTATGCCGCGAGCATAACTAGGTGCAACACCAACAGCATAGAAATGGTGCATGTCATTCATGTCCAATATGTGACATCAATAGGCTCATGGCACATGCCACTGTGCCACTTAACTTTAACTTACAAAAATTTTTATACACCTTACTCTTTCTAATAATAAATAAAAACTCCCACATACTTGTTACCCTAATCAAAACTAACCAAAATAACAAGCAACTCAACCTAAAACACATATCAAAAGTAACCCTACAATGCAATAATAAAATGCCCTTACCTCTACATCCCAAATCTCATCCCGAGCATTGCCCAAAATAAACATTCATATTTATATTACTTAAGTAAATCATAGTTGGTAATTAAATAATCTTAACAAATTTTGCCATAGCTTCATAAAAAAATACAAAATAAATTGGAGCATAATCACCTCAAGAATTTCGTACTTTTGAAATACACACACACTGATGCATTCATGATTTTGTAATTTTATTGAACAATGGTTTTTATTTAGTTTTTATATTTTTTTTAGCTGTCCAATGATGGAAGACATCCAATGAACATGGTAGGTTGTGCTTGGGGTTGGTAGATCGTGGTTTGCTAGCTTGGTTGGGTCCCTTGGGTGGCTGCTATCTCTCGGGTTGGGCTTTGGTTACCGGTTTTGAGCTAATATTGAAGAGCTGGTAGCTCATTAATGTTGAGCTGAAGTTTAGCTCATTAATTCTAAAAAGGTATGCTCATTAATTGAAGTATTGTGTAGCTCATTATGATGGAAGTTGGCTTTTTCTTTTCCCCTTGCATTTCTCTCGGTTTCCCCTCTTGCCCTCTTGGTTTTTGGTGGCTTTTGCTCTTCCCGTGGTTCCCTGGCTGGTATCCCCTTGTTGCCTCTTCGGGTCCCTCACCTGGTGGCTTTTTCCCGTGGGCTTTGGCTGGTTTCCTGTGCCTGCTGTGTTGTTCTTTGTGCTGCCTCTTTGGGTCCTTTGCTGGTTGGTTTTCCCGTGGCCTTTTCCCTGTTTCCTGTACCAAATTTTGGGGTTGCTGTTTGGAGACTCTTAGCCTTTCATTTCCCTAAATCTAATTGGTTTAGTTGGAGGTGCTATGGCTGTTTGATTTCCTTCTCTTGCCTATAAAAATGAGATGTTTTGTGATGGTAAAGGTTGTTGAAAAATTGCTAAGTAAAGCCACTAAAACCTGAGGGTTTTTTTCTTCTTGGAAAAGCTTGAGAGCTTGTTCCATTTCTTTCTCTTCTCTATTTCGTCTGGGCTTCTTACCTCTTCTTCTCTACGCAAGTTCAACTCCATCTGTATCTTTCTTCTTGAGCTTTTGGTGTTGTTGGTTGGCTGATTTGGAAGTATTTGCTGGAGGAGTTTTGGTTGGACGCTTGGACCTTCTTGCTGTGGTGGACCATTAGTTTGCTAGCCCTAAGCACATACTTTTCTTTACCTACTTTTCGATGCATGTGAGGAAACCGTTCTAACGGTTATTCTGAGGATAGCGCCTTTTTTATTTTTCTTTTGTTTCGTTTGGTTTCAATTTTCCGTTGTGTTTGAAAGTTGGTTGATGCTTGCTACTATTTGAATCTAATTTAGTTAGTGTTGCCCATTGTTCCCTTTATATGGCTTGTCTCTCTAGTTTGCTTGCATCAGTTTTGGTATCAGAGCAAGTTCTTTTCCTTGGTTTGTTGTTTCTTTTTCATTGGCTTTTTGTCCGTGGTTGGTGTGTTTTCGTTGGTTTCTTATTCATTTTTGGTGGGACTTTTCTTATTAATTTAAGATGGCTAATAATCCGGGGGATTGGCAAAATCTAATGCAACAATTGAATAACTTGAAGCAACAAGTTAACACTTTGGCTGAAGCAGTGGCGAATCTAAATGTTAACAATGCTAATGCTAATCCTAATGTCCAAACTTCTAAAAGTGAAGAAGAGGTTCCTAGAAATCATAATAGTCAACAAAAAAATTGGGATCATGGGATTAAAATAGATGTTCCTAACTTTGAGGGAAAGTTACAACCCGATCAATTCCTTGAGTGGATAGAAAAAATGGACCAGTTTTTTGAGTGGAAAGAAATACCTGAAAATAGAAAAGTTTCTTTTGCTAGCCTAACTTTCTGGTCATGCTTTAACCTGGTGGAAAAACTTTCAAAATGCTAAAGAAAAAGTCCAAAATTCTGAAAGGATGAAGGAAAAAATGAAAGGGAAATTTTTGCCAACTGATCATGCTCGAACAATATTTGAAGAATTCAATAACTTGCGATAAGGAAATCAATCTGTTGAAGAATACACTGAAATATTTTACAAACTTCAATCCAGAAATGATTTAAACGAATCTGAAGAGAAAACTGTATCAAGATACATCAATGGCTTAAAATGGTTTATTCAAGATCAACTCAACTTGCATCACATTATTAAAACTGACGAGGCATATCGAATGGCAATAAAAGTGGAAAAGCAACATCAAAGGGAAAGGGGTCACAACAAAGTAACGGAAACATATAAACGACGAACAACTGGTGGGGTTAAAATTCAATCTCAAACTTCTGGGGGAACATCTGGTGTTAAAATTAAAACTTTTGAAACTCAAAATGCTGACAAAGGAAAAGGAATCATGGGAGCTAAACCAACTGAACAACCTAAATTAATTGGACCATGTTATAAATGCGGGCTCTATGGTCATCTTTCTGCCACTTGTAGGAAGAATTATCCACCTAGAAACAATCTCATTGAAAATAATGAAAACTTGGAAGAAGAAGAAGAAAATAAAGCTGGGTCTGAAAGTGAGGATGAAATTGAAAAGATTGATGTTGAAGGAGAGGAGCTTTTGGTTATAAGGCAAGTCTTAACAACAAAAATTGACAAAGGGGATAGATGGCTTAGAAGAAATATTTTTAAAACAACTTGCATGGTTGAGGGGAAAATCTGTACACTTATGATCGATAGTGAAAGTTCTGGAAATTGTCTCTTAAAAATTGGTTGATAAGCTTAAAATAAAGTCAAAGCCTATTGCCAAATCCTATAAAATTTCTTGGTTTAAAGAAGGGGGTGAGGTTCCAATCACTAAGCTATGTGTTGTCAATTTATCAATTGGAGGGTCTTTTAAAGATCAAGTTGTTTGTGATATTGTGCCACTTGAAATTTGTCATATTTTGTTAGGACGACCTTGACAATACGACCACAAAACAATTCATAATGGAGAGAAAAATACATATACTTTGATTCAAAATAATAAAGAGTTCACTCTCTACCTTCAAAAACTTGTGCCTGACTCACCTCCCAAGAATAACATGGTTGCCAAAATTAATACTCCTGAGCTGCTTTTAAATGCTAATGAACTGAAACATTCTGAAGTTGCCTACTTGGTTGTAGGAAAAGAAACTGATTCTACTTTTCATATCAAACATAAAACTGGTGTTTTGAATAAAGTTGCTGATGCTTTAAGCAGGAGATCTCATTTATTGGTAACTGTTTACCCGACTATTACTTCATTTGATTTTTTTAAAGATACTTATGCCAGTGATTCTGATTTTAAGAGTATTTGGGATTCTTGTCTTGCTTCTGGAACTGATCTTTCTGCTCAGTTTGTTATACATCAAGGTTTTTGTTTAAGGGTTCTAGACTTTGCATATCTAAAAACTCTTTAAGAGAGTAACTTGTGAAAGAACTTCATAATGGAGGCTTGGGTGGACATTTTGGGCAGGGAAAAACTATTGCTTTGGTGGAAGAAAAATACTTTTGTCCTCACATGAGAAAGCAAATTACTAAGCTAGTAAAATAATGTAAGATATGTCAGGCTTTTAAGGGAACTTCACAAAATGCTGGTTTGTATACTCCTTTGCCTATTCCAAACAAACCTTAGGAGGATATTTCTATGGCTTTCATTTTGGGTTTGCTTGTTACTATTCGAAAATTTGATTCTGTTTTTGTGGCGGTGGATCGTTTTAGCAAAATGGCACATTTTATTCCTTGCAAGAAAACTTCTGATGCTTCTTATATTGCTGATTTATTTTTTAAAGAGATTGTTCGTCTTCACGGTGTTCCTCGTACTTTTACTTCTGATCGAGATACTAGATTTTTAAGTCATTTTTGGAGAACTCTTTGGGCAAAACTTGGAACTACTCTTCAATTCAGTAGTGCATATCATCCTCAAACTGACGGACAAACTGAAGTTATCAATCGAAGCTTGGGAAATTTATTAAGGTGTCTTGCTGGAGAAAAACCATCCTAATGGGATTTAATCTTGCCCCAAGCTGAGTTTGCTTACATGTTGACCTCCGGATCATACCCAAAAGAAACAAAAAATCACTGAAATCGTACCTCATGTCCGCCGGATCCACAGATCCCGCTGATATCACGCTGAAGCGGTGCCGTTGCAGTTGTACCTCGTATATGAAGCCTCCTTGATCGCATCCCAGCTCACGCCTTTAAAATGAGAGGGAAATCCTTCCTCCTCTCCCATCCGCTATCCACTTCTTCCTCCCGATCTCCCTTGCTCATCCGACTCCAAGCCGCTCCCCCTCGCCCTCCAGTTCGCAACTGGGTCGAACTCCAGTCGCCACCTCCGATCTACCTTCCTCCTTTCTCCGCAAGACATCCGATCCCAAGCCCTTGCCCTATCTATTCTCCATGAACTGACCCGAACCCAAGGAGCCGCAAACCTCCGACCCATACTTGACCCTCTGCCCGACCTCCACTCTACCCATCGCCTCCTCTTCCCTCCGCCTCCTTCGACAACGTGCCCTGCTTGTCGGATCGGGAGACCGACATTCTGATCGAAAGCAACAAAGGGGGCTCGCGGCTGTGAAGGTAACTTCCTACCTCTCACGCACTGCTTCGGCCAAATCCTGTGAAACAGCCGAACTTGAGAGAAGAAAACTAGGGATTTAACTGCTAACCATTTCCTAAACCCTATTAGTGTAAATTCTGCTCAAATCTTATGATAATCCTGCCCAAGTCTTTCTTAAATTTTATTTAGCTTAACTTTAATTGATTTTATTTAATTATACTTAATTATTGTTAACAGTAGTTAACTATGATTAATTAAAATTAATTAAAATTAGTTAATTGCTTTAATTTATAATTACTTTTAAATTAGATATGATTAATTATAAATTAATTATGATTAATTATAATTAGTTTAAATTAGTTATAAATTAGAATAATTAATTTATAATTAACTTTAAATTAATATAATTAATTATATTTTAAGTATGATTAATTATAGGTAATTTATAATTAATTATAAATCAAAAGGGGCTCTCCCCTCTTCCCTTGCCTCGATCCACGTGCCACCACCGACGACCCCGCAAAGGTATAACCCCCTAAACTTAGAAAACTCGTTCTCGACGCCTGCAACGCGACGGACAACCACCCATGCACGCTTTTCTCTAGCGTGGTGGGAGGAAGTTCGTTGCGAGGCTTGCGACGAGGCTGGCAATCTCCTAAAGTCCTATTTTCGGTGTTTGCGACGCGCCGAGGGACCCCCTATGCACGCTTTTCTCTAGTGTGGTGGGAGGGAACTCGGTGCGGCGCTTACAACGAGGCAGGCGAGCCTTGTGCGTGCTTTTCTTAGCACGGCGGGGCAAAGATATAAGTACCCGTACGCGGCTCTATACCTGCGGGAAAAGCAAACTGCGTTCTTTTAAAACAGGTACATTTGAAGACCCATGCACGCCTTTCTCTGGCGTGGTGGGGTTGAAGACTTTACATGGCCGCGGTGTCCTCGAAAGAGGGCACCTACCATGCACGCTTTTCTCTAGCGTGGTAGGAAAGGCTCAGTTTTCCGTAGTTTCCCCTAAACGGGGGAGATGCCGAGAGGCTGCCGAAATTTCGGGTGAAAATATGACTATACTCAGACCTGTTTGAACTCAAAAAGACTTGGACTCAAACTCAAACGAACAATGAAATAGACTTAAATGAATTTGAATCTAAATAAGTGAACAAATATAACGACTTGATTCAAACATTATTTGGGTAATAAGAAATGAACTTAAGAACTCTTGGACAGCAGGAAACACGAACTTGAGCTGAACTTGTGGACACATGCAAGAGAACTTACAAGAAACTTGGACACTGTAATAACAAAGAACCTTGACATGAACTTGAACAAAACAAGACTACAGGGGACTCGAGCTGAATATACAAGCAAGAACTCGCAACTCAACTACAAAGAGACTTAAATTCGAATTCAGAAGGGAACCATAATGAGCACGAGCCGAACTAGAACCTAAACTCAACAAGACTCAATGAACTCAAATTTGAATCAAATAATGAAGACTTGCAAGCTTGGATATGGCGACGAAATGAACTCAACTCGAATAAACTGAAGTGCACAATAGACATGAGCTCGGGCTTGATCAAAGGATAATGTACTATGTTTAATTCAAATTAAACAATCCACGAGAATTGGATTTGGATGATGACACAGAGAATTTGAATGAAGTATAAGAGGTTTGGACTTTGACGAACTATATGAAGTCAAGTCTAAACCAATGCGCTTTGAGCCAAATACAGCTTGAATAATGAAAGCCTTCGCAAAATGCATTACAAAGAGGAGGGGGTACGGTTGGATTCTAACCTGAACCAATAGCAAGGACTTTGAATCAGATGACAATAGCTTAAATCTACAAATGGGGAAAGAAGTTTGGAGCATCAACTTGATTTGAACTCGATGAACAATCAATAAAGGCAAGGAATTTGCAAGTAGAACAACGTTGCAGGCAATAAAAATAAGGTGAATCTCATGAGTGAAGCAAGTGGAGAATACAGTTATATATTCATAAGTGATAATGCAAGATCTTCAGTGGACCATTAAGGAGTCATCATGCAAATCTTAACAAGCAAAGGGCAAGAAGATTACAAGAATCAATGATAATATCATGATGTGAGCTTTTGGATCAAGCTAATTGGCTCATAACATGAAATTTGATTCATCATTAAGCGAAGTCCATGGAATCACAAGACATATGGCAACTTACCAACAAATAATCATGCAACAAATGCAAAATCCTACAAGTCATTATAGAAGACCCGATGTATATATTAAATGCTGCCAACAAGCAAATATAGAGGAATGGTAGTAAATGCAAATGTCTATGGGCAGTGTCAGAAGATTCGCATTCAATAATGACATACGAACAGTCATATTAGATCATGCAAGTAATGATAAACAAAGATTATATGTATATGCTATATATATAAGTCTATCATACACACCGCACGGCATCTAGAAGTGCAAAAAGGACTGTAACAAATACAGAATAAATTCTAGAAGATGTAGTGTCCTGCAGGCAGCATCAATTTGCGAATGAACACAATAACATTCCCAAGAAAAATACACTGAGCCGTTGTAAGCAAAGGTAGAGGATATGCAACAAGTGTGGACACCTACGGGCTGCTGTAAGAGGCCCATCATGTGCACAACATTTGTTGTAGAAGATCTTTCATGAGTTCAACACACTACCTACTGGCAAAGTTTGAAAGACCATCAATGAGTACAAAACTTACTCACAACGCTCCTACAATCAATCACCATTCAAGAGCAAGCAAATATGTCTATTCATTGCAAATACACAGCAATACAAGATCCTATGAGTTGTTATAGAAGATCTGCAATATATACGAGTTCTCTACAAATACAGATGTACACATTACATGCCACCTATGGGTAGATACAGAAAGACTTCAGTAAATGCAGTATCCTGTAGTCAATTTCAGTCTGTGAACGAATAGATCTACCTGCCTACAAGCAACAGTAGTGGATATCGTATAACGCAACGCCACCGGATCTGCAACATCCGTACAAGCAGACAGAAGGCATTTACAAATATTCTAAAAGTACCCCCTGCACGTGCACTATAACATGTATACACTTAGGTACACATAAGGGGATGTATTATAAACCCGCATGGGCCCCGGCGAGCGTGTTATTGGTACACACGTGACGTCTAGAGATGCTGCGCGGGTCAATAAGTGAATTCCAGTTCGAGCCCGATCCTCTTATACGGGTAGATAGGAGTCGACACGGCTCGAACCATTAAATAAATATGAGGTCGCGGGATCGACCGGGATATTTATTTTATAGTTTATATTAGGCCTTCAAGGCCTATAATCAAGAAAATTTACTTATAAAGGCTCAAAGCCTACGAAACCTGATCCTCTATCGACCAGTAGATAGAGTCGATAGGGTCCAACCAGTAAAATATAAATAATCTCATGCACCCCAATGATGGTCGTGTTGACTGAAGATCTCAACCGGAGGGGTCCACACAAATCTCAAACAAATGTCTCCCAAACTCCTACAAAAATCCAAAATCTCCAAAAATGTCAAAAATCCTAAACTCCAAAATATTTAAAAATTGGAATAAATCCATCAACCACTTAAAGCAAAACCCATCCATCCTCCGCAACAGTTTGTCGAGGTGGACAAATTTAAAAATAACCACAGCTCACAAAGAGCTAATGCCTGGTCGAAAATATCACTAGGATCTATTCTCAAACAATCTCCTGCCAGCAAGGACGTGGTACGAGTCCTCTAACCAGTAATTTCGCCGCCAAATGGCACTGCAGGATAAACGGTTATGACTCGGGGCCCTCTGAACCAGGTGGTCGTCGCCAAATGGCACCATTATATTATGGTTATGGCCAGAGCCCGTATGCTCCCCAATGGCATCAAATCCTTGAGATATGAATCAATAGGATATGATCGATAGGGCATAAAGCCCTCTGTTAGCTAAGGTTGATTCAAATTTGTCCCCTTACACAAACATTCATCCCAGGTCTACAAGGTTCCCTTGGACGAAACAACCCATGGCTGCCGATAAGGATCCTTCTGTCAGGTTGGGTCGACGACTTCCTCTAACTAAGTAGACCAGGGACCACGATGGCCCGGGATGACGGAATCATGGGATCTTGATCGGATCCATCATTCATTCCCCCACCATCCGTTTTAAGTGCAGGATGGTGAAATTTCTAATTTTAAATATCAACCCCTACATTTCCAGACTTCAAACCCATGCTGTTACTATATGCCAGACTCACGTATCTTTACGTATATGATCGACAACTAGCCTTAATCGAAAGTTCTCTCTCGTGATCGGGAGGGGTAATTAACTATAGGGGCTTGCGCCTATAGGAAACCAGAACTCAGATCATAAAGTCCTCGCAAAATGAGGGCAAAATCTCTGGGTAGTGTCTTATCTACAAATCCATCTGCCTTCCAAAATTTACCCCGGAACTAAATCCGTTAAAACTCCCCCCGAGGGTAGTGTCTTATCTACAAATCCATCTGCCTTCCAAAATTTACCCCGGAACTAAATCCGTTAAAACTCCCCCCAAAGAAAGCACAAAAGCGGGCGGAGGCCGGGGCCGAATTTTCGGAGCCCACATTACAATAATTCTATTAATCATACAACTGGTAAAACTCCTTTTGAGATTCTTTATGGACAACCTATTCCTCACATTTTAGATAGAAACTGCTTGCCTTTACCAAACAAAATCAGTACTGAAGCTTTTGAAACTTTTGATCACATAAAGACCGTCCAACAGCAAGTCCTTGAAAAACTCCAAAAGGCTAATGCTAAATGCAAATCTACTGCTGATAAACATCGAAGAGAGGTTATTTTTAATGTGGGTGATTTGGTTATGGCTTACTTTCGTCGCCAACAATTTCATGTTGGTACTTTTAGAAAGCTAAGCAGAAAAAATTTTGGATCTTTTCGCGTACTTAGAAAATTAGGCACAAATGCCTATCTGTTGGATCTCCCAATTTCTGTTGGCACTTCTCTTGTATTTAATGTTTCTGACCTTTCTTTATATGAAGGAGATTCTGATGATTCTGTGGAAATTGAAACTTTGCCATTCTCTACTCCTATGGCACAAACTGAAGAACAGATTGAACATATTATTGATATCAGAATTTCTAAAACAAGACATGGTGAACATAAGAGGTTCTTGGCAAAATGGAAGAACCGTCCTCTGACAAACTGCACTTGGATGGATGAAAGAGAACTAAAACAGCGACATCCTGATCTTTTTCAAAAAGTTACTGAAGCTTTCTCATCCGGAGATGAGACTTTCCCACCAGGGGAGAATTGATGAATTCATGATTTTGTAATTTTATTGAATAATGATTTTTATTTAGTTTTTATATTTTTTTTAGCTATCCAATGATGGAAGGCATCCAATGAACATGGTAGGTTGTGCTTGGGCTTGGTAGACCGTGGTTTGCTAGCTTGGTTGGGTCCCTTGGGTGGCTGCTGTCTCTCGGGTTGGGCTTTGGTTACCGGTTTTGAACTAATATTGAAGAGCTGGTAGCTCATTAATGTTGAGCTGAAGTTTAGCTCATTAATTCTAAAAAGGTATGCTCATTAATTTAAGTATTGTGTAGCTCATTATGGTGGAAGTTGGCTTTTTCTTTTCCCCTTGCATTTCTCTCGGTTTCCCCTCTTGCCCTCTCGGTTTTTGGTGGCTTTTGCTCTTCCCGTGGTTCCCTGACTGGTCTCCCCTTGTTGCCTCTTCGGGTCCCTCACCTGGTGGCTTTTTCCCGTGGGCTTTGGCTGGTTTCCCGTGCCTGCTGTGTTATTCTCTGTGCTGCCTCTTTGGGTCCTTTGCTGGTTGGTTTTCCCGTGGCCTTTTCCCTGTTTCCTGTACCAAATTTTGGGGTTGTTATTTGGAGACTCTTGGCCTTTCATTTCCCTAAATCTAATTGGTTTAGTTGGAGGTGTTATGGCTATTTGGTTTCCTTCTCTTGCCTATAAAAATGAGATGTTTTGTGATGGTAAAGGTTGTTGAAAAATTGCTAAGTAAAGCCACTAAAATCTGAGGGTTTTTTCTTCTTGGAAAAGCTTGAGAGCTTGTTCCATTTCTTTCTCCTCTCTATTTCGTCTGGGCTTCTTACCTCTTCTTCTCTACGCAAGTTCCACTCCACATGTATCTTTCTTCTTGAGCTTTTGGTGTTGTTAGTTGGCTGATTTTGAAGTATTTGCTGGAGGAGTTTTGGTTGGACGCTTGGACCTTCTTGCTGTGGTGGACCATCGGTTTGCTAGCCCTAAGCACATACTTTTCTTTACCTACTTTTCGATGCATGTGAGGAAACCGTTCTAACGGTTGTTCTGAGGATAGCGCCTTTTTTATTTTTCTTTTGTTTCGTTTGGTTTCAATTTTCCGTTGTGTTCTGAAGTTGGTGGATGATTGCTACTATTTGAATCTAATTTAGTTAGTGTTGCCCATTGTTCCATTTATCTGGCTTGTCTCTCTACTTTGCTTGCATCACACACACACACACATACAAATATATATATATATATATATATATATATATATATATATATATTGGGACATTCAGGTTAGTTAAGACAAACTCACACACATTATATGCACAAGGCTCAAACCCAAGACCTCTTGGTTGGTAGCCACAGCTCCCAATCAACAGACCAAGATGAGTTGCGTATTTGTGAAATATAATAAAGCTTTTAATCCAATGCTACAATCATTGTGATACTATTGACTTGATTTCTTTAGATGACATTGGTTATGTCAACGAGCGACTGACTTAGAAATTGGATGATCAGCCTATTGGAAATGATGAATTGGTGTTCATTGATAAAGATCTAACTTGGGGGATGTGACAACATTTGGTGGTGCTAATGATAGAATAAATAATATTCAAAATTCTTCCAAGAGAAAAGAAACCAGATGTGTACAAATTTTGCATAGGATTAAGACATTATTTTACGAGAATGATTAACCGTAGGAAATAAAGAAGGTTGAAGATGTTCATTTTGTTTGAGATGGCTATAAGCAGGAGGATTAAGGAGTAGATCTCTAGTATAGTTTATAGCTTTATGAATTTGAAACTTACCATATTTGATCCAAATTTATATATGGGTGACACCCAAACCTTATTAGCAAGCATCAATCGATCTAAGAATGTAACTACATTTATCTAAAAAAGTATAAGCATGAGTGACCAGAATTAATCAAAATGAATTAGGCTAGTCCTCTGGCCCCCTATTTATAGGTTTAGATAGGGTTCAACACTACATGAAAGGTTACATTTAAGTAATACAAGAAAAACTACATAGTAAGGCTTAAGACCTATTGTAAAAATGTTCAAGTATTCTCCTTTAGGCAACTTTAAGGCTTCCAACGAATTAGTTCAATTGTTTGGAGACTTGCTGGATCCTATTCATAATGGCGTGATTACTTGATTAACTTGGCTGAAGCAACATTAGGTATAAATTAGTTACCCAAATCTCTCATCTCTTGGAGGAAATTAAAAAAGAACAAAAAATAAAGCTTCTAAAATTCAATTTGGTATTAGTGAGCTAGTACATTGATTATGATTAAGTATTTGAATTTGACTTATTTTTTTCACATACACATGTCAATATCAATTGAAAACTTATAAATATTTGCTCTATGGGATCATTCCAAGGTTTGTTGTCTTGCATTCTTCACTTGTCTTTTATGCATCTATTGCTATCTTCCTTCTATCAAGATGAAGAGATTTGACAACCTCAAATTGGATTACCTCTCTGATGCAAAGATCATTTCCAAAAGGGAAAGGCTCGTAAGAAGAGTTGACATAAAAGCAATGTTGCAACCGCAATTACCTCCTCTAAAGAAAGTGAGAATCAGGCCCTCTGAGGTAACAACTGCATCTAAAAATCAAGTACTTTGGTTGACCCTGTGGATTCTTCAGCCGTTTCCCCTCCTATAGAAATGACTATCCCTGATGCCACTACCCAAAAAGAAGTTTTCAGGAATGCTCATCCATAGCCCTTATTGGTATTGGAAACGCCAAGTGAATTTGATTGAATCTAGGACATCATCATCAAGTTCACTATGAGGTACTCTTAAGCAATACTTATCAGTTTCAAACTAAAGCGAGGCCTACTCCTAAAAGGGAGATGAGGCTTGCTCTTATACTTTGAATTCATCATAAATTCATGGTTTTTAAAGTTCAATTGATATGTCCCCATACTACTTTGGACCTTATGAGTTTTGGAGCGCATTGGGATAGTAGCGCATCGTCTGAGATTACCAGCATCATCATCCTCTTCCTCACTACAGGCAACTTTAACTGTGGACATGGAAGTGATTCTGGAACCTAGGGAGATCGAGGGAGTACGACAAGGGATGACAGGAGCAAAGGAGGTCCTAGTTCGATGGAATGATCTACCTAATTATGAAGCTACATGGGAGCTGTATGAGACATTTAGAAGACAATTCTCATCCTTCCACCTTGAGGACAAGGTGCATTTTGAGGAGGGGAGTATTGATACGGCAGAAGAAGGGCTGGATTCGGCCCCACTTGTGGGGCCTAGCAAAACTGTGATTCATTATGTTAGAGGAATAAAGAGGAAATTATTTAGGAAAGAAAAGATTTCCAATTTGAATTTAAATAAGAGAGGGAATATTACTTAAGGATGTTTCCTAAAATATGTTCAATTATTTAGGAAGATTTTCTAATTATATTTAATTATTTAGGAAGGTTTCATAAATTATGTTTAATTATTTAGGAATGTTCTATTTATGATTTTATGTTATAGGACTATTTAAGGGGGGAGTTTTCTAGGGATTAAGGGTATGCTATTGCTGAGTTTTATGTTCTGGGTGTTTGTTGTGAATTCCTAGCGGCGTCTAAGTTTTGTGAGAGAGACGATCTACCTCTCTAATAGTAGATCACTTGTATCATGCTTTCATAATGCAGAAATAATACAAAATCGGCCATTGTTTTGGGCATTCCTGCAGCTTTCTATTGATTGGTTTGTTGTTTTTACATTGGAGACGTACCAAACTACTTGGTATGAAGATTGTATTCAACAAGCATAAAGGCTTATGTTCCATGATATAACAAAAATGATGTTTGACAAGTCACCAATGAGGGTGTGACTCTTAAAGCCCAACAAACTAAACATAGAGTCTCGTCCATGTTCCTTTGGCGCCTTCAACTTCTTTTGGGGGAGATTGCAAATTTTAGATGATGCACCAAGCCAAATTTGAAGCAAATTATCTAGCTTTGACATAGTTCTTTGATTCATTAATATGAGAATTATGGATCAATGTCAGTTATAATTGTTATGGGTAAACCATATCCGCAAATGATGTCAGTCCATAGGAAGTTGCAAATAACTTCTATTGTCTTTAAAAAACTTTTGCTTCAATCAACGGTGTAAAACAATCAATCATGACCATAAAAAATTTTTCTTTGACCACTTGCTAAAGGAAAAAGAGTAGAATAGATATATTTCCCACATAGCAAATGACCATGAACTTGAAAAACATATACAATTTGCATTTGAGCAAATTTTTTGACATTCAACATATAATTTAAAAAACTCTTCTCCATTTTTTCTCAAAGTTGGCCAAAAATAACTTGCTTTGAGATTCTATTGGCTAGTGTCCGTCCTAAATGGCCCCTATATTCACTAGAAAGTTACCCTTTTAAGAAGTCGGCAATCCAATTTCTCGCACAAATCAAAGGATGGTAGAATTAATAGATTTATTGAATAATGAAGCTTAATAAGCTTATATTGGGCAACCTTGATTTTAAATCTTCTTTAATCACTAACAACGAATAAGATTTATCCAAATCTTCATGAAGAAGCTATTTTAAATCCACTCGAAATCTCGTGACTTCAATTAAGATAGGTTCTGCTTTTTTAATGCTTTGGTAGACAAGTTCAAAAATTGGTCATCCATCGGAGTTTCCAATTTTCAACAAGTCAACAAATTGGCTTTTTTCTCAAAATTTGTTAGATATGAAAAATTTTCAATTTTTATTTCATTTTTTTACTTCAAAAAATATCTCAGCATTATTTCTTTGCTTGCTTCATGCTCCCCATTCATCTGATTAACAATAAGTTGTAAGTAGGAAGAGGCGATGAGAATGAGATGCTTTGCTCTAACTTCCAATACAAAATGAAGTCTAGTGCGAAAAGCTTCATACTATCCTGATTATTGGTAAATTGAAAGAAATTTTGACTGCATATAAAAAGTACTATCAACAGGACGTTTTGACATTATTTCAATGCTAACTCCTTAATTCCTTTAAGTGTCATCCACAAAGAGTAAATAGTGCAAATTGTCCTTTGTTGTAATTATGTTTTTAGCATCGGCCATAGTGAAGTTGGTCAAGCAGTTGACTGATGTCTATCTTGAAGGAGGTCCTTGGTATATATCTAGAATTGTTAAGCCCTATCAATAATTTCAAAAATCACCCAAAGTAGTTTGGGTTAGTTGATGATCATTAACGAATTGCATTAGATGAGCCTCGAAGTATAGCCGAAGTTGCCAAGTAGTGACAATAAGTACCGAAACTTTTCCATTATAGGATATCTTAATTTGGCATCTTAAAGGATTTCTATTCACATAGTAAATCGACCATTGATTCCTTCTACTTTATTTAATTAAAATAGAACTAATAGTTTTTTCACCTATTTTGAGCTATGACAAGTCATCAAGTTATAGAATTTAGAGCAGCATCCACAAGGAAAGAATGTTTCCAATTGAGTGAAAGTTTGATCACTTTTGACACTCCAATGCATATAATTAGCACTTACGAGAATCTCAAAGAAAGGCGAGTATTTATTAGTAGATTTTGAAATGAAACAACTAAAGGTTGCAACTCGTCCTAATAGTCATTGAATCTCTTTAGCTATTTTAAGTGGAAGCATCTCCAAAATAGCCTCAACTTTGACCAATTTTGATTACTTCAAGAGTAAGAAAGAAACTAAAAAATTTTCCTGAAGCAACTCCAAAATTAAATTCCAATGGATTCAGATGCATTTTACACTTCTAAAAAGTTACAATGTCTCCTACAAATACATGATGTGTTACATTGGAGTTTTGCACTTAACCAATAATTGATGACATACATTTTAATATTTTAGCCTTTCTAGTTTTTCAGTACAATTCATCATTCTTTAATAAATTACCCCTAAATTCTTCAACCCAAATGGCATGACATTGTAGAAATGCAATGCATTGCTATTTATGAAAATCATCTCAGTTGGCAACATGCTTTTTTATCTGATGATAGCCAAAGAAAACTCATGACAAGAAAGTCGACTGCTAAGTCAACTAGTGTATCAATTCTTAAAAGTGGATTATTATCTCAAATTTTTGAAGCTTGCATGCACCCTCCACTTAGCATTTGATTTATGAACCATCACTATATTTGAAATCCGATTAGGGCATGGAACTTCCCAGATGAAGCAAACTTCCAATAACTTCTGCAATTCATGGTGAATTGATTCAATCAATGTTGAGGCAACTTGGTGAGTTCTCTACTTTACTGGTATGTTCGTTTTTTTTTTTTTTTTAATGTTGATTACGTGACATGCAATGTTGATATTAACTTTTAGCATTTCTCTAATAGATCAGGAAAAAACTTCAAAATTAACAAGAAGAATGTCAACAAGTTTGCCATTATGCCCAAGATTAAAGGACGAGCTGATTCATAAAGAGTGTGAGTTTGTTCATCCTTGGAGAAGGCAACTTAAGTCTCCAATCTAGTCTCTCTCTAAACATCGAGCTATAGAACCTCCTACTGGACATTTCACCACCTTCAAGTAGCATACCCAAGGTTAAAAAGTTCCCAAAAAAATAAGTGTGTCCTTCGATTGGGAACTTCACAACGACATGATAGACTAATAACACCTCCTTGGAGAAATTGAGGAGTACACAACAAAATATTTCATTTTAGGTCTCATTAAGGCATCAACAATGATGATGTCAATCATTATTATATATTAACAATCTCCTTCTTCCAACGTAATCATTAACACAATCATTTGATCAATTTCCCTGCATTAACCAAAAAAACCGCAATAATGAACCTGCCACAGATGCCAAACTGGAAGGATCAAGATTAATTTTCTCAAAGACATTTGAAAATACTGAAGTTCTCATGTTTATTAGGATGTTGAAAATTTGATAATCTGCTATCAACATCACAATAACAATTGCCCCATTGTATGGATTATTGATTGCAAATCTGTCAGAATCGAAATTACAGACACTAACTCAAATAAAGTTGACCTTCAGGTTGTGGCATTCACCTTGCACAATTGCAGACACTTGAGAGGCTTTTCTAAATGGATGCTTAAGCTCATGCTCCATCAAGAATTGTTCGTACCACACCAGTTATATGAGTTGGGATAGGTTCATTGTGTTGCTCCTCTATAGGCACCTTCTCAAAACATCATCTAAACTTTAGTTAAGATGAGTTCTTTTACTTCCCTATTCTTCCACAAGATTTCAAAGATTTCAAAAATCATATGTATCATTCCAATGATCTTTGTTTAATCCACAATATTTCGATGCACATCCAGCATGTGCTCCTCCTCTAATCGGCACTAGTCATAAAAAAATACTCTTTATAGTGAGTGGCATCCGCAATTTCAACAAGAGAAACTCAAATAAGGTAAAGGTCGAATATTAACAAGTTGGTGGCAGCAACATTTTGATGGCATTGTAATTAATCTGATTTTGTTCTCACCTCCAAGGCAATAATCCCAATTCTAAAATCGTTGTTGATGGTGCTTTCGTTAAATCCACGCTTCTCAACTGACTTTTCCTAATTATTTCTAAGCCCACACTCCACATCGTTGGCCCCAAGGAAGTGGCCACAAAGTTCATGTAAACTAGTCATGTGATAGTGTTGATGTAGTAGTCATGTGGAAATTCCATTAACTCAACTAATGTTCTCGATTACTACAAATTAAGCACAAATTTGAACAAATCTTCTCACAGTCCTAGAATCAACATGGCTTACGCTATTGTTGGTTCAAAAGCATTTACTTCCGACATCTCACATTAAAATCGAATAATAAAGTTCCTCAATGACTTGCCCTGCTCTTTTCTCATATTCATAAGAGCTAGAGAATTCTTAGTAGTTTATGGGCACCAGCAAGTTGTATGATGAACTACTTCTTAAACTCATAATAAGAAGTAATACTCCCTAGTGGAAGATATAAGAACCCTCTCAGTGGCGCCTCCTTGAAGATATTAGAGAACAATCGACAAAACTAATCATTGATATTTATAAAAGGAGTGCCCAACTCGAAATAGGCATTTGATATTTATAAGAGAAGTGTGCAACTCAAAATAAGGCCATATGGTTATCATCTGACTTCCCTCTACACAAATAGACGGGAATTTTAAACTTCAATAAAGATTACAACTTTGCAATCTCAACAAAAACATCATAAGATGGCAAAGTTTATCACTTCAAGGCAAGACAAGGTAAAAATCTTGGTAGTACTTTCTTTAGTACGATGAGCCTCATCAATTTTTGGAGTAAAAGCAATGATCTAAAATTTTTGGTTGTCACCAGCGAAAAAATGAATCAAAAGATCTTTCCTCATAAGACACTTTAATGCAAGGAATAGTATGCAAAAGTTGCTCAAGAATTCCCTGAATCCTCCTCACCAAGCAACCTTCATATGATCTAACTATCTAGTAGTGGTGAAATCTTGTTGCCCCACTTGTGAAAATCTCTCCCTTTTGTTAGGACTCTCCATAGCTCGGCTTCATATCCAATGTATCTTCCATGCCCAACACACCTTAAAAGGTGTTTAATCCAAATTGGTCTTTGGGTTCCACCAAAATCTAACTAACAAGCACCAATCAAGTCTAACTGAGAAAGAAGAAAAAAGAGAAAACTAGAGAGAAGCTATGAGAATCTTATTGGATCTCTATCAAAATGTACAAGCTGACGCAATTTAAGTCAATCAAAATGTGTCAAACCCATCCTCTGACCTCCTATTCATAATTTTAAATTGAGGTTTAATGCTATAAGAATGGCTAAATTAAGTAATACAAATAAAATTATATAACAAGACTTAATATTGCTCGTTGTAAAAATGAATGCATGTTTAAGAGTTCGAATAACCCTAACAATTTTTTAAGTTAACAGTAAGATCTTCAAAGAAGAATTCCCTTTGGCGAATTATGGCGAGTTTCATTACTGAGTTCGCTTGATGAGATCAACAATGAGCTATCTAGAGAGTTCATCATGAGTGATTGACTAGCTTTAAGTAACTTGATCACTTTAATTATTAAGACCTTTAATTGAGTATATCTTTTATTCTAGCGACACCATCTTCGAGGTGCATTAACCCAAACAACTTGACTAGAATTCTCCTTTGGCTGACCTTAAGGCTTTCGACTAATTGTTAGAAGTTCACGACCTTTTAAACCTAATTGGTTGAATCAAAATGGATAGATGAATTAATTAATTGAGCCATGCAACATCGGATGCATATATTATTTCTTTATTTTGGATGAAATACACCTTATACATTGTTTTTTAAAACAGGTTAGTTGTGCATGTCATTTACTCCAATTAGTTGGATGAACTACATTTTATGTCATTTAATCTCTTAACTCCTGAATTATTAGTATATTCCTCATTTTTTATCTAATTTTGGTCTTTTTTTTAATGTTGCATGCCACCCATGCATCATGGCTCCAAGGAACCTTTGCACGATGATGAATCATTCATCATTGAAAAATATAATAATGATTGAATACTATTAAGGCCTATAATGAACTTTAAAAAAAAAACTAGAAGACTTACAAATAGTATCATGAATAAAGTAAAAATAATAAATGTTTTATACAATAGACTTGATGCTAAGAAAGATGAAAAGAACATCTAACAAATAATTAAAACAAGAAATTACAGATGCAAGGACTCTGATCAAATTAGATGTATTAGAAGCAAAGCTAACAAGATTTTACTTAAAAGACACCAAGAAAAGGTAATAATTTTACTTTGAGAAGTAATCAAATGATAATTCTGAAAGGACATAATTTAAAAAAAAAATTAATGACCAATAAAATAAGATATATTATAGATTGCTGAAGAAAAAATGAAGCAAAGTTAGCTTTGATAAAGATGCATAAACATAAAAATTTAGATCTACATGAGACGCATATTAAGATTTTTAAATTCTGGGGATACTATATAAAATTTTGAGGCCTGGACGAATGGCAAATGATTAGAAAAGAAATTTGATATCACAATTTATGAAAAAATAAAATGCTCAAAAATGTAGTAACTGTAAAAAACACACAATCAAGTTG